>JAAGEH010000026.1:2110713-2155079 GCA_011751065.1 Lasiurus cinereus
GCTCCTGGTGGGGTTGCTGGTGGGGCTGCTGGTGGGGCTGCTGGTGGAGCTCCTGGTGGGGCTGCTGGTGGGGCTGCTGGTGGGGCTGCTGGTGGGGCTGCTGCGTTCACCTGCAGCCTGGCTGTGTGGCCGGCTGCCCTCCCCGTGCCCAGCTGCGGGCCCTCCCGCCTCGGCCTGATACACCTGCGAGCGGAGCTGCAGCTGCAGCGGGTGGGCCAGCGGCTCCTCCTGCCCCGGAGGCCAGGCCTCTGCTGGCCGCTCCGATGGCCCGGGCAGAGGCAGGGAGGCGGCCCGAGGTGCCAGGCCCGCCGCCCTCAGGAGGAGGCGCTGTGCCAGGCCGGGGAGGGTGTGGATGGTGGAGAGAGACCACATCCAGGCCAGGCTTCACCCAGCGTCACCCTCTGCGTCTCAGGCTTCTGTGCTCCGAGTGGTCGCTGTGGCCAATCTCTTCTGCGTCCCCTTTATTAACTGAACCCCACTGTGCGTGTGCGTGCACGGGAAACGGTGCGTGCACAGGAAAAGGTGCGTGTATAGGAAGTGGTGCGTGCACAGGAAAAAGGAGCGTGCACAGGAAAAAGGTGCGTGCACAGGAAATGGTGCACACTTAGGAAAACGGTGCGTGCACAGGAAAAAGGTGCATGTATAGGAAGTGGTGCGTGCACAGGAAACTGTGTGTGCATAGGAAACCGTGTGTGCACAGGAAACAGTGTGTGCACAGGGAACAGTGTGCACAGGGAAAAGGTGCGTGCATGGGAAACTGTGTGTGCACAGGAAACGGTTTGTGCACGGGAAACGGTGCATGCACAGGAGGTGTGTGCATGGGAAACGGTGAGTGTACAGGAAAACGGTGTGTGCATGGGAAACGCTGTGTGTATGGGAAGCAGAATGCAGGCCTGGCAGGTGGCTCAGTGGCTGAGTGTCCACGTAGGAACCAGGAGATCACCCCATTTTGATCCCGGGCAGGGCACAGGCCTGGGCTGTGGGCCCCATCCCAGTGGGGGGCGTGCAGGAGGCAGCTGACCCATGATTCTCAGCATTGATCTTTCTCTCTCTCTCTCTCTTTCTCTTTCCCCTCTCCCCCCCCCTTCCTCTCTGAAATCAATGAAATATATTTCTTTATAAACAACGACAAGAAACGGTATATACTGGTACTCTTAAATGGGGGTATTATCACTCCTATGGGGTAAAGGGGAGCAGAATGGGGTCAAAGTCCCTCCCAGGGACCCCTGACCCCTGTGAACTGCCCTCTGACTGGCCCAGCCTGGGATGACCACTGCCTCCCCTCCCCCCAGCCATAATGGACGCCTTCATCTCATGACCACGTTCTGATACCTTCATTCTCTTGTCACGAGCATAAAAGGGGGGAATGCAATGTTCAGGGTTCCATTAATTACTAAGACAATGATGATGATGATGTCAATATTTGTGGATGTCCTCTCTGTCAGTCATTGTGGTAAGAGATTTTTAACTGCTCTACCTGTAAGTAAATTTGCACAAAGATAGAGGAAGGTAGAAATTAACATGACTTCTTTGTGATACGTTAGGAAGCTGAATGTTAAAGAGCTCAAATAACTTCACCCCGGAAACACAGCTAGCAGATGGTTGAGATGAATTATAAACCCTTTGCCCAGAGCCTATCTCTGTAAGAGTTTGCTCTGCCGTTTGACAACTTATTGTGTATTGACCCTTCATTAAGATGTTACAGCAGTAAGAAATTCTTACAGAATATATTCTTCTCTAGAGCTTAACGTATAGTAATAAATTTGTATATAGTCATGCATAGCATCAAGGAAATTCTCCATGATATATACTCAGAGTGGGGCAAAAGTAGGCTGACAGTGGTGAGTATACAAACACTCAGTTTATTCTTAGGTTGTTTTTATTATTTTCCATATTAACAAGTGTAAGTCTATTTTTGCCCCATCCCATAGACCTATATTTACATTTGACTTATGTTTATGTATTTAATCGCTATTGTTTAGTAATCCCTGCAGTTAGTATATAGCATCTCCAAATGTCCAGCCACTTCTCTAGGTCTCATTCTGGTTTGTCATGTAAAGAGCAAGACCATATTCTAGCAAATCAGAAAGTGCTTTTTAAACATCTGGCTGGCCGGACGTGTGAAACATTGAGCAAATACTATGAAGTGTTATTAAACTGTTGTTGGTTGTTGCTACAAGGTGGATTTAGAACGTAAGTTATTTTTTTAAATATATTGTATTGATTTTTTTTTTTTTTACAGAGAGGAAGGGAGAGAAATAGAGAGTTAGAAACATCGATGAGAGAGAAACATCCATCAGCTGCCTCCTGCACTCCCGCTACTGGGGATGTGCCCCAAGGAAGGTACATGCCCTTGACTGGAATCTAACCTGGGACCTTTCATTCCGCAGGCCAATGCTCTATCCACTGAGCCAACCGGTCAGGCCTAGAACCTAAGTTTTGAGGGGAAATTATTCACCAAAGTTTCGCCACACCAACTCTCAGGCCCTTTGTTTAGTTCTGCTAGTTTTTGTTTGTTTTAATTTACAAGGAAGCTTCTAAGCAAACTGGAGCAGGCTTATAAGCTATGCATTATAAATCAAAGCCATCCTCTTGCATCTCCAAATATTTAGATCAGGACAACATTCGTCCTGGACACGTGTAGACGGAGCCAAATTGTCTTCCTGGTCTCCTCCCAGGCCCTGCTTTGCCAATGAGGAATGAATGTTTCAAAACACAAACGTGTCAGACCTCAGCGTCACAAACAGTTCACTTTGAGGCGTAGAGAGCCCCTCTTTGTGAAGCTCTCCAATAACCTCTTTAAAGTGCTCAGTGTTGCCTGGCTGGTGTGGCTCAGTGGTTGAGTGTTGACCCATGAACTAGGAGGTCACTGTTCAATTCCTGGTCAGGGGCCTGTGGCCAGGTTGCTGGCTCAGTCCCCAGTAGGGGGTGGAAGGAGGTAGCCAATCAGTGATTCTCTCTCATCACGGATGTTTCTACCCGTCCCTTCCTCTCTAAAATCAATAAAAACATATTTTTTAAAAAGTGCTCAGTATTTCTAGACATCCTCCAGAAAACCAATGAAAAATGTCGTCTGTTGGGGGAGTTACAAAGGTAGAGAAATAGCATTCTGAAGCTAAAACCTTTATCCCGAGGAGGGGAGATATTCATTATGGTGAATAACCGTGCCTGTCCCTTGCACACTCACCTCGGGAAGTATTTCTGTTGAGCACACAATCAAGCAAATGCCCCGTTTTCATTACAGCTCATCTGTATTGATGGATCATGGCATTAACTGCCAGGGTTCGGGTAAATCAGAATGTATTCGCAGAATTATAGAAATTGGGATGATAAAGGCCAATCAACAGTCTTGCCAAGTGGAGAGAGGTTTGGTGAAGGACTCTCTGGTGTGACTTCCTCTCCGGTGTTCAGTCAAATTGTAAACGAGTTAAGCGGTGGTGCTTCTGGGAAATGACCTCAAGGAGAAGAAAGCTTGAGGCTTGCAGTTTTCATCATTAGCAATAAAAAATTTGGGTTTGACCGTCTTCTAGCCATTAGAACTTCAGAAATATGTCATAACCCACCCCCCATCCTCGTATTTGAACTTTCCAATAAGGAATATGACAATGCGATAGTATCTTTTTTAATAAATACTTTGGACAGAGTAAGAAATACTAGGAAATGATCAGGTCATGTGCATTTTGAAATTGTGCTAATTTACCACCAGGAAAAAACATGGCTCAATGTTTAATATGTAGAATACAGTATCTAGAAACCGATTGGGTGAGAACTTACCATATTTCCTGGCGTATAAGACGACCCCCAACTTTCCCAGTTAAAATATAGAGTTTGGGATATACCCGCCCTATAATGGATAGATGTAATATATATATGATAGATGTGATACACACACACACACACACACACACACACACACACACACAATGGAATACTCCTCAGCAAAGAGAAAAAATGAAATACTGCCATTTACCACAGGAAGATGACACTTGGTGTATAAGACAACCCCTGACTTTTGAGAGGATTTTCCTGGGTTAAAAAGTCGTCTTATACACCTGAAAATATGGTAAGTTATCTTAGTGTTGCCATGACTGTTCTTTCATGTTCTTACGTTTATGATTTCTTCGGGTATTTACTCTTCGGCATCCCCTGCCTTTTCTTTCCCGGGAATTCCTAACACAGAAATTTTGAAGCCCTTGGTCAGGTCGCTCAGTTGGTTAGAGCATCGCCCTGATTTGCCGAGGGTCAAGGTTATGAATCCGAGCCCCAGGGAAGAGCATGCCCAGTCATCAGCCAGCAAATGCATAAATAAGTGAAGAAATATTGATCCCTTCTTACTTGATGACTTTGGTTCATGATTTTGCTTTGTGGTTTTTTTGTGTTTTTTTTTTATGTGTCCACTAGCCAAAGTCAACTGATCTTTAGTCACTGTCCCTTTGACTCCCCTTACTGCTCCCACAAACTCTCCTCTGGTAACCACCAAACCGTTGTCTGTGTTTCTGACTTTTTGTTGGTTTGGTTTTCTTATTTAGCCCTTTGCTGTTTCCAATTTTATATCACACACATGGGTTGACACCATAGGTTCTTAACTTTTCCTGTGGTGAATGGCAGTATTTCATCTTTTCTCTTTGCTGAGGAGTATTCCATTGTGTGTGTGTGTGTGTGTGTGTGTGGGTGTGTATCACTTCTATCATATATATATTACATCTACCCATTATATATGTGTGACAAATATATATATTTATCTCAACTTCTTTACCAATCATCTAGTGAAGGACACTTAGATTGTGTCCATGCCTTGACCACAGTGAAAACATGTTACAGTGAACATAGGAGTGTATATGTCCTTCAAATCAATTTTTCAAATCTCTCAGGGAGACATCCAGAAGATGGGGTGCTGGGTCACATGGTCACTGTTTTTGTCCTTTTGAGGAACATGCGTTATATTTTCTGCAGTGTCTGCAGCCAGTGTGTATTCCCACCGGCAGTGAGCCAGGGTTCCTTTACCCTCCATACCCTCTCCGGCACTGCTCTTTAACCGTCTGATTGACAATAGCCATCCTATCAGAGGTGAGGTGGTATCTCACTGCCGTTGGGATTTGCATTGCCCTCACAGCTAGTGAGGTTGAGCATCTTTCCGTGTTTCTATTGGCCATTTTATGTCTTCTTACGCAAAGTGTCTTTTCCGGTCCTCTGCCCATTTGTAGTTGGATTGTTTGGTGTCGAGTTGTATCAGTTATGTCTTTTGGATAAAAACCATTGTCAGAGCTGTTGACAAATATCTTATCTGATTTGTTCGGTTGCAGCTGTTTTTTTAAGCTTTATTATAGTCAAATTCATTTTTGTTTCCTTTACTTCCCTTGCCATGATTTTTTGAAAGTCGGACCAACATGTAATCTTCCCACGACTGTTTCCTTACCCTCAGTTAACTAACATAATCCCTAGAACTTCATCATTTCCCTGATTAATTCTGTCAATTCTTTGTTTCTATCTTTGGCTATTAAAGGCATGTCTACTGAACCTTTAAAATATTCAGAGCAATCACTGTAGGTCAATTTTATACAAATGACATATTCAAGAGGCTTTTATTGAGTAAGACAAAAGATGAATCAATCCCATGATCCCTCATCAAGCTCCAAGTCAGTCTGTGTTGATGAATGTTCAGTTACAACCATTGTGTTTATTTCCTAGATTTAGCAGAGAGTCTGAAACGGGGAAATGAGAGTTGCTTTCAAATCCAGCGGCAATCAATCATCCTGGAATATGCTCGGGTCCCTATGAGTGACACAATATGATAATTAAAAGTCCTCTTCTGTCAGAAATGGAATAGATTCAGAAACAATTTGGTAGAAATAGACTTTTTAACTTTTAATTTCCAATTGTTCCTAATGAATTCTCATAAGCATGATTTCGCTCATTTAATTCTTTATTCTTTCTTGCAAAAGTGAAATCCGTTAAGCATGGGAAATTATATTTTCCATTTTTATTTCCCCTTGCTCACACATTTTATTATGTGTGTATCACATACGAGAGGTTCTGACAGAATCGTGCGTTTGGGGACTCTCAATGTCTCTCTGCTGGTCCTCTGCATCCACCTATTATATATGAAGTAGCCTCAGTGCAGTTTAAAACTTAATCGGAATGTGTTAAATTCAAAGTAAGTTAATTTTTACAAACATATTTCATCCAGTACCAACATTCTCATGGTCACTCTGTCTTAACTTTCAAAATCATCTCTGTCACTAATTCATTTCTATCTTACAATCAAGTACCTCAACCATTTTGTTTGCAGGGATTCTATCTCAAAATCATTCAGTTGAATAACACTTTTCCCTTTTTTAGAATCTTACTTTCTTTACAAAATGTATCTTTTTCTAAAGCTGGCTTAAATAAGGAAAACTCTTTCTTTCTTTGGTTCAAAATAGATTCTCTTTCACATCTAAAATGCCCCTAACGCCATTAAATAATTAACTCAGCATTACCAGTACTTTCTAAGTTTATTTACTCCAGAGAAATTAATACTTTGATAAATTCCAGATAAAATATATTTTTCTGTGAAACAACAACAAAAAAAAATCAATGTGAGCAGGAGCAGATGAGAAGCTCTAACCAAGTGACTTGGATGCATAATTTTTCCCCCTTATCCTCAGTTTTTGTTTTGTTTTTCATTTATCTTTATTGTTGAAAGTATTCCTAAATATACGGAATAACGAATTAAACCCTGAGAGTAAGAGGGAAGAGAAAAATGTCCCTCAAGAGAAAATAAGTGAAAATCCACTGCAGACAGAGAAAAATGTTGTTTCGTTCTCAGGTGTGCCTAAGGAGGCCCATTAGCACGCCTTGAATATTTCATTAAATGTTGACTGAGCGGTTAGCACAGGTGAAGAATGGTGCTGGGCATTGATAGAAAACCATTTCCTTCTTTCAACATTGAGTGTGATAGACAAACATTTCTGCTGAGACGTTCAATAGTTCATATCCTATATAATAAAAGGGTGATGTGCAAATCGACCGAACAGCAGAACGATTAGTCGCTATGACACTCACTGACCACCAGGGGGCGGACACTTAGAGCAGTAGCTTCCCCCCGGGGGTCAGTGCATTCCCACAGGGGGAGTGCCACTTAGTCACAGCCAGGCTGGTGAGTGCAGTGACCCGCTTTCACCACAGACGGACATCTCAAGGGCTCCTGGACTGCAAAAGGGTGCAGGCAGGACTGAGCGATCCCCAACCCCCTGAGTGCATGAATGTTGTGCACGGGGCCTCTAGTATAATAAGTATTTTCTTTAAAATGCTCACAATCTGTCTAAAGAAAGGAACAATAATCACCAAGATGACAATAGTAACCCAGGAGTCTAATAACAAGATATCTCACAAAATACAAAGTGATTCAGTCAGAAGTGACTTTATGGAGCCACTCTGTACCAAGGAATGGTAGAAGGAGCACCAGGTAACCACGTACTGAACTTCATGTCCTTGAGTCTCTCTCTCATCTTTGACGACTTAAAAATATATGATACTGTGGAAAGGGTAAATGATATCCTAATATATAAAAACCTAGGGTCCATAACAACTGACCAAAGGCTCTACCAAACACCAGAAGTCAGTCCTGCAGTCAGTGCTGGGTTGCCATGGAGACTCAGCACTGACTGCTGAGGTGGCTGTGGATCAGGCCCAGAGAGAAGCCCAGAGAGAGAGGCAGGGTCTGATCCACAGCCTCCGTGGCAGCTGTTGATCAGCCGTTGCCTCTGTCTTTCTCTCCAGGCTTTGCCAGCAGCTGTGCCTCTGTTTCTCTTGGAGCCTCCACTGGGGCTGCTGATCAGCCCCGCCTCTCTGATCAGGCCCAGAGATAGGTCCGGAGACACTGACTGGCATAGAAACTGGCCAATCAGAACCAAATTTAGGTGAACTGTGAGGAGCCAATGGTTTCTAAGGAGTCAGCACTTTTGATGCTAATGGGCAGAGAAACTAACCAATCAAACCAAATCTGGGTGAACTCTGAGGAGCCAATGGCTGCCTACAAGGTGGAGCTTTTGGCTCTAACTGGCATAGAAACTGACCAATCAGAACCAAATTGGTCAAAAGGGGAGGGCAGTTGGGAGTAAGATCAGGCTGGAAAGGGAGGGCAGTTAGGGGTGATCAGGCAGGCAGGGGCGATAGGCTGGCAGAGGAGTGCAGTTGGGGCTGAAATCATGTCAGCAGGGGAGGGCCACTGGGGGAAAGATCAGGCCAGCAGGGGAGGGCAGTTAGGGGTGATCAGGCAGGCAGGCAGAGGCAGTTCGGGGCGATCAGGCATGCAGGCAGGTAAGTGGTTAGGAGGCAGCAGTCCCAGCTTGTGAGAAAGATGTCTGACTGCCAGTTTATTCCTGATCCTTGTGGGGCAAACCCAAAGGTGTCCCTGATTGGAGAGAGTACAGACCGGGCTGAGGGAACCTCCCCCCACCACCAGTGTGCATGAATTCCATGCACCAGGCCACTAGTCTCTATCTAATAAACAATGCTTGCATTATTATAACTTGTCTATATGTAATAATCACTTGACAAATTGAGTTGCACAGACGTAGTGAACCTTATTATTACTCTTTTTAATTTCCAATGATCATTGCTTTTAGAGCAGGACCCAGACAGAACTGGAGAATAAGTATGTTTGGCTCTCATGTTTTCATAGAGTATTCCGAAAACTATATTCTCTCGCCCAGCCATAAAACCGTGCGGCCCTGCCCCCATCCCGATACCCTGAACTTCTAATTTTTTTCCACACCTCCCCTTCTCGGTCCACAGCGTGAAGGATTTCATCTTGACGGGGAAAAAAAAATATGATGTGGGAGGCAAGGGAAAAAGAATCCTGTCATCTAATATGTACTTTCAAATCTTCCCGTCTTCATCTTTTAGAGGCCTTTGCGATGAAAGCGCCACATCTCCTCTGAGTCCGCAAGACTCTGCAGCCCCTAAAACAGGAACACAGTCTGCAGGTATCTCACAAATCACGCCATCCTGAGACCTGCCTCGTCAGCGTGGATGAGCCCCGGCATCGCTGACCCCTTTTAGGAATGCTGGCACACCGGCCGGGCGAAGAGACGTTTGAAGTGCTCAATATTTCGCTCATGCTTGGAAGGTTTTGTCAGAGAGAGTCATTTCGTGCGGGTTCGGATGGTGTTTCTCACTTTCGCATATTACCATTCTGGACCATCATCCTGCCATTCTTCCAATCAGCCAAGCTGGGAACGTGAGTATCATCTTTCACCATTTTCTTTCCTCACTCCACCATGTTAAGTTCATGTCCTTCTGATGCGTACCTTATTTTATGTCTTTCTTGTGATATAATCCCTCCAGCTTTTTAAATCCCTACTCAGAGCAGCAGCGACTGAATGAATGTGTAGGTCCAAAGTGCCTTTCAATTCTTGGTTCTCTCCCCCTATCCAACCGGTAAAATACTAGCCAGCCAGCAGAAAAAAATGGAGCTTGAATATTACTGTATCTAAAGTAAGAATGATTTTAAACACTTGCTGCAAGTGATGGTGTAAGTTTCCTTTTCATCACTTTTACTTTTTCTCATTTTTTTATATAAGTGTGAATTATTTACATTTATATAAATGTAAACTATTTACATTCAATATTTACTTTGCTAAGTTAAATGAAAATATAAAAATTGACATGGGACTATTCATAAAAGTAAACGTATTTCATTGTTTTAAGGTTTCTTATTTTCCACATTTTTATTTTCCGATTTATTATTGAAGTATCCGATTTTTTTTTAAGATTCTAAAATATCAAAAAACCTCTAGGTTTCAAAATTATCAATTTATTTTAAAAAATTAGGTATTTATAATTGCAAGCTACATAAAATTTCCAAACATTCATGTAAAATTGAATTACAAAATTATATTTTCTAAAACAATTCAAATCATGGGCATAGGCAGAGTAACATAAGTTGACAGATCATCTGTTTATCTAATAGCTAGTAAGGAGAAAAAAAAAGTTTTCTCTCTTTTTTAAAAATATACTTTATTGATTTTTTACAGAGAGGAAGGGAGAGGGATAGAAAGTTAGAAACATCGATGAGAGAGAAACATCGATCAGCTGCCTCCTGTACAACTGCTACTGGGGATGTGCCCACAACCAACATACACGCCCTTGACTGGAGTTGAACCTGGGACCTTTTTCAGTCTGCAGGCCAATGCTCTTTCCACTGAGCCAAACCAGTTTGGGCAAAAGTTTTATTTCTTATATCAGGGAAAAAAAATCGTGGGCAAGTGCATCACATTTTAACTTGTATTAATGTCCTGGATCTGCCACAACAAATTAATGCACATTTGATAACTTGTAAAAAACAGAATTTCATTCTGCTATACTTCCACAGGCCAGTGGTTTGAAATCAAGGTTTTGGTGTAGTTTTTTTCCCTTCAGTGGTTCTGGGGAAGTATGTTAACCTTCTGGTAGCTTCCTCCACGTAAGGCAACTCGAATCTGGGCCTCCGTTTTCACATGGTCTGTTCCCCTGGGTCTGTGTAATCTCCCTCTTCTTTCTCTTATCAATACACCAGCCATTCGATGTAAGAGTTGGCCTAAATGCAGGAAGATCTCATCCTGAGGCCCTTCACCCAGTTAGACCTGTAAAGGGCCTATTTCTGGTACATTTATAGACACGCAGGTAAGGGATGAGGACTTACATTTCTGAGGTAAACAGCTTAACTCACCGCAGCCATGGAGAAGAAAATTATGAACTGAAAGCTTTACTTAACTACTGCCATCACTCACACTCAGATGGGCTTGTCCACACAAAAAATATCATCTATCTCTTTTAACGACCTCTTTAACCATAAAATGGTTTTACTATGATAGAATACCAATTCTAGTACAGTTCTAAGTACCTAGTACCTGTGATTAGTGTTGCTAAGATTAATATATTTTAATTTACTTGGTTCTACTTTTCTGTGTCTGTAAGTGAAATATAAAAGCATGTGTATAAAAATCACAGTTTATTTTATTTTTGTGAGAGAGAGCAGTTAAATGAAAACAATTTTTGCTTTCCTTGAACAAAAAGCTTTAACGAACGTTTATTCAAATTAATTCCCTACCTCAGGAAAACATCTGTAATTTTTTTTTTTAGTTGACATTCCACTTTATAAATTATTATGTTTGGGAGAATGTTTCATGTCACCGTCTCTTCAGGGACCATAGATGCCAGATACTTTTCCAGCTTCCCTTGCAGCTAGGGTAGATGCAAATTGCCTTCTGTTCTACCTGGGAGATCCATCCAATGCAGTCTTTGGGTTGTAAAGCAGGGGTGCGGAGAGGCGGGCACCGAGTTATGGAGGGGAGCACGTTCAGTTTGTAGAGGCATCAGCGGTAGTGAGGACAGCATCAGACTACCATGCCCAAGTCAGCAGCAACCAAGACAAAAACAGCAGTGAATATCTCCCTGTGGCCACAGTGGGATGGTCCATCCTGCAGTGTCTTCTGGGTATTACCCCTGGGGAAAGCGCCATGACCCCCGGCTCTGGGCCTTCCCAGAGATGATGCGGGCTGCCTTTCTGTGTGGCTGGAGCAAAGGATGATGCTAACCGCATCAGTGCATTCTTCAGTTCACTGACAGCAATACTGTGTGTCAAGAGGAATTTAAACATTGACAGCCAGGCACAGGGAATGGAGTGGGCTCAGAGTGCCCTGCCTTCTTGTAACACAGAGAACTGAGCAAATCCCTGGGTTTTTTTAGTCAAAAACTGCATGTATATAAATTATGTTTTTATGTTATATAATCTATTCTTCTTCTTCCTGATGTCTAAAATTTGTCCTGCTATAAGAGGAACATCTATTTTGTAGCGTATCAATCTGCATGGATGATAATAAACAAGATATAATACTAAAGCAAGACAAAGTGTATCTTGGTGAAAATGACTTTATGAGACTAGAGGCCCAGTGCGCAAATTCTCTTGCACGAGTAGGGTCCAAAGGCCTGGAGGGCGATCAGGGCTGATCTACGGGATGACTGGCAGTGTGAACTGGGGACCCCACTCATACCTGCCTCGGCTGGCCTGGTGCTGCCCACTCACCGGCCCTGACCCCCACTGCTGCCAAGAGTCACCTCCTTATATGGGACAACTAGCAGGGTGATCAGGGGGACCCCAGTCTCACCTGCCTTGGCTGGCCTGGTGCTGCCCGCTCACCAGTCCTGCCCACTGCCACTGCCGCTGGTGGGGGCCTGCGGGCTGGGGGCAGCTCTTGCATTGAGCATCTGCCCCCTGGTGGTCAGTACAAGTCATAGCGGCCAGTCAATCCACCGATCATTCTGCCTTTTGGTCAATTTGCATATTAGGATTTTATATAGCTAGATTAGGCATGAAAACTGATGTCAATCCCATTGCTACTACTTTGATTTTTTTTTAATCATAACATTTATTGGAAACTCTGCCCATCCTCCATAAATACTCATCCTTTTAAGTCATTTTCCCCCAATCATATAAAAAGCCGACAATAATAGTTTAAATCAATGGTCGGCAAACCAGGGCTTGCAAATCACATGTGGTTTGTGAGCCACAATTTGCTGCTCTGTTGACTAATGAGTTTGCCAACCACTGGACTAGACTAAATATTACCATGTAGTTGGAAGTTGTGGGGTTTAGGCAATTGTGGCATAAAGAGGTAAAGGGTAGTACAGTGGTACCTCGAGATACGAGTGCCCTAACATATGAGATTTTTGAGATACAAGCCATCGAGCGAGCAATTTTTGCTTTGAAATACGAGCAACAGTTGAGATACCAGTAATCACATGGATTGGCTGGCTGCACAGGACCCACCAGTTTACTGCGACTCAAGGGTCTCATAGTTTCCCACGCCTCAAGGTTATGGAACAAATTAAACTCGTATCTCGAGGTGCCAACGTATATGACAATGGTCAGCAAACTCATTAGGCAACAGAGCAGCAAACTGCGGCTCATGAGCCGCATGTGGCTCAGGAACCGTGGTTTGTCAAGCACCGGTTTAAATGTTTCTTTGATTTCACTATGTATGTTTTTGTTCTGATACCACTAATGTAAAATAAAGCATTTTGAGAATCTAATATCATGCATCTTCCATTCAATAAATTTTGGAGAAATGAGTCAGACTCTGAAATTCTAACCAACTTTTAACATCAGTTTTTAGAATATATTTTGCATTCCAAAGGAACAACTTTTGTGAAGTTTTGTTATATAACTATAGAATGAAACTGAATATACTTGAGAACGGAATTTGTTAATTAAGCTTCTGTAGAAGAATATGAGGGAGAAATGATGACAATGTGATTGGTGAATGTGAGAAATAAGTAGTACATAGTTAAAAGGGTGAATATTTAAGAACAGACTTTCAGAATGAAAAAAAAATAGCCTTAATCTTTGTATTTTTTTTAATATATTTTATTGATTTTTTACAGAGAGGAAGGGAGAGAGATAGAAAGTCAGAAACATCGATGAGAGAGAGACATCGACCAGCCGCCTCCTGCACGCCCCACAGTGGAGATGTGCCCACAACCAGGATACATGCCCCCAACCAGAATCGAACCTGGGACCCCTCAGTTCGCAAGCCGATGCTCTATGCACTAAGGCAAATTAGTATCGGCAATCTTTGTATTTTTTGAGAGACAGTATGCAAATTATGTTCATAGGAACTATGGTAATAAAAGAGAAAAATAGAAAATGACAGTTCTTTCAATATGAAATGCCAGAAAATAAACTAGTATTTAATTAACAACTTAAAGAAAATCATTTATGTGAGAAAGTCAGCGATGAAAAATGGTGCCTTTGAATCTATCCTTACACCTCTAGTGTCTGAACATATAAACAGGTCCACGGTGCAACTATCCGAATCAATGACTCATTAAGCACCTTTTAAGAAGAAATCAATGTATTTTAAACTCTCTCTCTACATTGAATATACATACGCCACTCCAACAAGCACTTAGGATATTTTTACTTTTATTAACATATTTGCTGGGCACTATGTCCTTTGATATTTTAAACTTTTCTGCTCTGCCAATATATTCTTATTATTTAATGAAGATTCCACAGCTCCTAATTTTGAGTTTCGTTTTCTTACATTTTTCATTTTGTGAACATTGATTTTTGAAGAGGGCTGGATTAAAAAGAATGATTTTTTTTCACAGTTGACATCAAACAGTGCTTTCCTTAACCAAATATTTTTAAGGCAAATCCTGTCTTTTATTGATATATAAAGAGAAAAACAATGCAGCTATAATAGATATGTGTGGCCTTTTCAATAAAACAAATCTCTGTAAATGACAACTTCTAAATTAAAGATCTATAGAAAAATAATGTTTAAAGAAATTAGACCCTTCTTCTTGTAACAAGTTTTAATATGATGTATTTATTTCCTTTTTTATTTTTAAATATTATATTTTCCATCGTTTCTTTTAAATGAATTAATTATATAATTTAACTTTTCCTCAAATTTCCCTTTGCATTTCTCTATTACTTTATGAAGTGTCCATAATTTAGGTATTATCAACTGAAGTGATAATTCCACTACCTAAGACCCATGGATGTATTTATTTTTTGTTTCTCAGTCAGATTTCTTTATTTACTAAAGTGCATTTTTATAATGATGGATTGTGTAGCCTAGTCTCTAAAGCTGAAGTATCTTCAAATTCCTAGAATGAAAGATTTTGATCATTTTAATATTACATTTGAAATGACATGAATACAAATGATACTTATAATACTAGTCTCTTGAACTTTTATAATCATCACTTGGTTCGTTTTAACTTCCACTTCAAGCTATAACAGCTTAACTGTCATAGGCTGTACTAGTATCGTATTTATGAAAGGTATTGTGACAGAGGTGTCTGCTAACTTTCAGGTATAGGTGTTTAATCATTCTTGGAATAGCTTTTCTAGTTACTGATCTATTCATTTTTCCTATGGCAATGTACATTTCAGAGAAAAATCTTTTTTAACCTAAAATTTTAATGTGTTGTTACATACTTGTATATAATGTGATCCTAGCTTTTCAAGTACATCCACCGAGTAGTTCCTTCCTATGTCAAAATGATTCTTTTAATTTCAAAATTTAAAAATACAGCCTTTTTAAAATTCCTTTTCCAGATGTACCTTCTGGTTCTCTTTCACCAATTATTGGGGGATTGTGTATTCTCTCTCTTTGAGGTCTTATTTTGCTGTTCTTTTCTAAGCTACCTGACTGTACGATGGTATACATGTCAATAGCCCTAGTGGAATTATTAAACTTATAAGTGTCACTAATATAGTAACGACGACCACAAAACTTAGTCCTAATTCATTGCTAAACTTCCATTTCCTGCTTCCCCTGGGCTGAACTTTACTACAGATGTGAAGGGCAATATAAAGAATGTGAAGCTGAGACCAGTGTGGCTCAGTGGATAGAGCATCAACCTGTGGACTGAAGGGTTCCAGGTTCGATTCCGGTCAAGGGCATGTACCTTGGTGGCGGGCACATCCCCAGTGGGGGGCATGCAGGAGGCGGCTGATGGATGTTTCTCTCTCATCGATGTTTCTAACTCTCTCTCCCTCTCCCTTCCTCTCTGTAAAAAAATCAATAAAATATATTAAAAAAAAGAATGTGAAAATATTTAAGCAAAATGTTTACATCTCTAATTTTCATCCCAATAGAAGATCATTTTCCCATCAAAATTATTACATGCTTCCCCTGAGGTTTTCGTGTTTATTTTCCGCGGGTACCAACGCTCTCAGACCCTGTTCTGAAAATAACGCTCTAGTAATATTATGCACAGCTATTCGCGAGAGCCACACAAAAACCCACAGAAAACTGAGAAACTGGCACCTAGCTGTTGCAAAACAAGGTATCCGCTTCCAGGAGTTAATTCTATATTCACGGGAGGTGAACATGTTTTGAGCTTCTGTTGTTTCATTTTTCATGCATAAATATGTGTCTCAAGTATGCTAGGAGGAGAGTGTAAACACACAGTTAAGTAGATCTTCTAATTGCAGTTAGATTTCTCAGAGGTCACTTTGCACAGAGCTCCTAGCAGCCCAGGGCGACAGGTGCATTAGGGGATTCCCTTCACCGCACATCACAGGAAGTTGGAAATCAGACATGTGGACTCTGCTCTGGTCTTGGTGTTTGGATTGAACTCTGTTGCAAAAAAGGAAGCTAACTTCATGGATATAACATTAAAAAAGAGAGAGAGAATGGGAAATGAGAGAGAAAACAAAGTAGATTCAATTCAAAATTAGTAATTTATATTACAGTATCTTAATATATCACATTAAAAGAGTTTAATGAGCCATAGCCAGGTTGGGTCCCTGGGTAGAGTATCAGTTTATGCCTGAAGGGTCCTGGCTTGGAATCCAGTCAAGGGCATGGACCTCAGCTGCAGACCAGATGCCAGACCCTGGCCAGAGTGCATGCAGGAGGAGGCAGCCAAATGGTGTCTCTCTCTCACATCCACCTGTCTCTGTCTCTGTCTCTCCCCCTCCCTTCTATTCTCTCTACAAGTTAATAGAAACATACCCTTGGGTAAAGGAAAACACATAAAACTAAAAATTAAAAACATAGTTTAATGGTATTTCTATAGGCATAGATTTTAGTCCCTTTTAAATTTCTTCTATTCCAACTATTATAAAATCTCCTCAATTTACCTATGAGAGATTTATCTGTTTTTTTTATTTAAATTTATTCTTCAATTACAGTTGATATTCCATATGATTTTGTACTGGTTTCAGGTGTACAGCTTAGTGGTGAGACAATTACATATTTACAAAGTGATCCTCCCCATTATTTAAAGTACCCACCAGGCACCATCCATAGATATTACAATATTAGAGGCCTGGTGCACAGAATGTGTGCATGGAGAGAAGTGTCCGTTATCCCAGCCTGCACCCTCTCCAATCTGGGACCCCTCGAGGGATGTCCGATGGCCTGTTTAGGCCCCATCCCCAGTAGGCCTTCGGACATCCCTCTCACAATCCAGGACTGCTGGCTCCCAAATGCTTGCCAGCCTGCCTGCATGATTGCCCTAACCATTTCTGCCTGCCAACCTGATCATCCCCTAACCACTCCCCTAACAGCCTGATTGATGCCTTACTGCTCCCCTGCCAGCCTGTTTGCCCCTAACTACCCTCCCCTGCAGGGCTGGTCACCCCCAACTGTGCTCCCCTGCAGGTCTGGTAGCTCCCAACTTTCCTTCTCTGCCAACCTGGTCACCCCTAATTGCCCTCCTCTACAGGCTTGATCACCCCCAACTGCCTTCCCTTGCAGGTCTGGTCTCTCCCAACTCCCCTCCCCTGCTGGCCATATTTTGATGGCCATCTTGTGACCACATGGGGGCAGCCATCTTGGGTGTTGGGGTGATGGTCAATTTGAATATTACTCTTTCATTAGATAGGATAGAGGCCTGGTGTACAGGTGGGGGCCAGCTAGTTTGCCCTGAAGGGTGTCCTGGATCAGGGTGGGGGTTCCTTTGGGATGTGGGGCAGCCTGAGTGAGGGGCCTGTGGTGGTTTTCAGGCCGGCCATGCTTCCCGGTGACCCAAGCGGAGGCCCCGGTATCTGGGATTTATTTATCTTCTACAATTGAAACTTTGTAGCCTGGAGCAGAGCCAAGCCTTCTGCTCACACAGCCATTGAAACTTTGTAGCCTTAAGGGGAGGCCAAGGCAGGCCAGGGCTGTGAAAACTTGACTTGCTCCATCTCCAGAGGTAACTCAAGCCTCCTGCTCTTTCCTGCTCATGGCTGTTGCCATATTTGTTGGGATTTATTTATCTCCTATAATTAAAACTTTGTAGCCTGAAGCAGAGGGCAGGCATTCCAGAACAGGTAGAAAGCTTGGCTTCCTCCATTGCCTGGGTAAGTTAAGCCTTGTGCTCCCTCTGTGGCTGAAACTATCTTGGCTGGGCTAATTTGCATACTTTCTCCTGATTGGCTAGTGGGTGTGGTTTGTGGGCATGGCCAGGGTATGGTCAATTTGCATATTGCTCTTTTATTAGATAGGCTTATTGACTGTGGAGCTGTGTATCCTTAAAAGTATTTAAGAATTAACTGTGAGCTATTGTTAGTGATAAAATTGTTTATACAGATGGATATTATTATTCATTTGAAAAGTTAGTACAATTTGTTGTTTGTTGTTGTTGTTGTTGTTGTTTTTGTCTTTTACATGTAACAAAATAGTGGTGGAACCTAGCTAGATGTGATTCAGAGTAATTTGCATCTTATTCCAGGGACATTCTTTGTTTCATGATTGAATTAGGTATGACATGACCAGATACACAAACTAAAAATGATTATCACTGAAAGGTAAAAGTAAAGATGCACTAAGAGACATCCACACCCTTCATCCCATTGAGTCTTCTGGAGGAAGACTTCTTACTCTCACAGAATTGACACTGTAGACAGAAAAATGATCACTTTCCAGAAGATCTATACCGTGGGCCCTAATGGGGGTCACAATGATTGCAAGGAGAGTTTAACCAGAATCCTCTACCATCCACATCACATCGCCCGTGGTCTGTGGCCAGCTTCCTCATCCTCCACCATCTCTGTCTACCCACCCCAACCTGCCTCCACTGCACATGAACTCTGTTACGTAGGGTTAGCCAGAATCTCTTCTGACTCCTGATGTTTCTTCCCTGTGATTTTCCATCCGCTGACTGCCTCCTCCCCATCCCTGCTCTTTGCTTATACATTCCCACTTTCCCTGTTATTTCTTAAACTTGAGCCCAATCTCTCTTTTGTACAGCAAAATCCCATTCAGGGGTGCCTGTAGCCATCATGTGAGTCCGTCTGAATACACTCAACCACGCTGTTCTTAAACAAGGGTCATGCATAAGTTGTTCTTTAACACGACATTGAGGCAAACATGTATGTGTTGGAGATTTTAAATGACCAAGCTCATCATATTGGCAGTGTAGAAATCTCCCTTCTTGAATAAAAGCATGACTGTATAACCCAGTACATCAAAGGCAGAACCAGTGAAACACCATGGCCTGTACTCTTACAGAAGGATGTTCATGTGCTGAGAAAAACTCATTCACTTCGGGATACAATTGTCTCTATTAGTTCTGCAGTATATGATCTAAAAAAGAAAAGACCACTGAAAAGTATGCAATATATAAAGTAGAATGAATTTTTAGAACACGAGGAAAATTAAAAACATTTATTGAACTTGACTCAATGAAATCAACATGAAAACCACCGGTATTTGCCATGGTTTCATGTGACTCTCGTCAACAAAAGTGGTGTGTGGACATCTTGAGATGGACAAGTTCAGAAAGACAAGATAACATATAAAATGTGCTGAGGTAGCATTCGTGCTGTTGGCCATGATTTCCCACTTTTTTCCCCTCTTAACACATGAGAAGATGGAGCTTCTGACTCCCCCGAGGTTAGGGGGGACTATCTGACAAAATCAGAGAGTTGTGAGCATATGGGAAATTTGTCACTTCCAGCCTCTGGCATTATTTTGCTGATCCAGGACCCTGCCCAATCCCTTCTTTTTCTGCCAGTTGAAATTTTGGCTATTCTCTCAGCCTCGGTCCCTAAATGAGCAGAATTGCTCTGCTAATGTGATGGGCATGGCACTCTCACAGGAGTCACTTACAACACAGATATTTTATTACCACACAGGAGCTGGGGAGCTGTGGTGACTTGGCAGCCCTGGTTCTCAGGTGATGCACCTCAGAGAGGAGGGAGCCGCATTTCTCATGGGGCCACGTGGTTCCACCTCTGGCCATGGGTTATGTGTTGCTGAGGCACTGTTGGCCTTGAATCTGGTTACTGCTCACTTGCGTTTGCATTCCACAGCCTGTACCACAGCAACTTTGCAGAGTGCCCTCTCACCCTCTGGGACCCCTTGGGGGATATTGGAGAGCTGGTTTTGGCCTGGTCTCCTCAGGCCAGGCCAAGGGACACCACCTGCCAGAGGGACCCCACTCACTTCGCAGACACAGAGGAGAGATGGTGGGAGGTTGGCTCCAAGGTGTGTTTGTTCGGCACCTCTAGCCCAGTCCCGCCCTGCAGGCCACCTTCCAATTTCCTCTCAATGTGCATGAATCAGTGCACCGGGTCACTAGAACATAACAAAATGCATGCGGTGGTGGTGAAATAATTAGATGGGGGCTCTTTAAAAAAAAAACAGCAAAGCCTAGCAATTTTGTCCTGTATAAAATCGTGAGAAAGGTTCCCCATCGAGGATATCTTTGGGAGTGCCACTGCCAAGCTTATTTACTGCAAGTTCCGTTTTAATTATTCCAGTGGATTCGTCTCACAACTTTTATCTGAGTGTTTAACGATCCAAGGATCCCTCAACTGGTTTTGAGAAGTTCAGCATGCTTAATGGTCTGACCTGATTTGGGCTTCATTCCAGTATCTTCCCCTGTACCCCCACAAGGATGAGGTTCTACTACTTGCTTTTGAGCTCAGAATTTCAGAAACATTGCTGCAGTAACACTTTTTTACAAACCTTACCGTCTGCCTTATTAGAGGAATGTGCCATCCACAGCATCGTTTTCCCACAAAAACCATTAGACAGCTCTCCACGAACACTAAGATTTCCGTGCCAACTCTCGGTTAACTAGGTAAATGAAAATCATAGGAGCTGCGTTATTGATGTTTCCCAGTGAAATTCAATTTGGATTTCCTCTGTAATTAGATGTCATCTGAAAGAGAGGTTTCTCTCCTAGAACCGACAGTATTCTAAACATACGGTGAGCCAGCGAACCTTCAAAAGAAGGGTGCAACACGTTGTTAAGAAAACATGTTTTTATTAAAAGTTAAACGGGTTTTAGGAATCCTTTGAAATGCACAGTGTGGACACAAATATGGAACCATGACTCAGCGTCAGGAATATAACTGTGCTCATGCAAGGGAGACTTCCCATCATTCCCTGTCTCAAACACAGATGCCCTAAGCGACCACGATGTACATCTCTGTCATTATTGATTGGGGGTTTTATCCTCCTGGTTTTGAACTTTATAAAATGGAATCATTGACCACGTGCTTTTTTAATTTTTTAATTTTATTTTTATAAGAATTTTTAAAATATATTTTATTGATTTTTTACAGAGAGGAAGGAAGAGGGATAGAGAGCTGAAAACATTGATAAGAGAGAAACATCAACCAGTGGCCTCCTACACACCTCCTACTGGGGATGTGCCCCCAATCAAGGTATGTGCCCTTGACCTGAATCGAACCCGGGACCCTGCAGTTCGCAGGCAGACACTCCATCCACTGAGCCAAACCGGTTTTGGCAACATGTGCTTTTTTATGTCACATTTCTTTCACTGAACATTGGTTTGGAAAGCTGCCACTTTGCTGTGTTTAACAGTAATTTGTTAATTTGCACGGCTCTGTACAAGTGATTTTTCGGCTGGTGTGCCTTAGCACATGGGTAAGCTACAAGAATTTTAAAATATGCAAATCTAACTATTTAGTCAGGGTCACTGATCTCTTTTTCCTGAGTTTGTCAAATTAAAAAGAAAAAATGCAACAGCCAACACAATAGCCACCCTGTGTAAGTGAATTAAAGTTATCCCTTATTAATTTTTGGTCAGATGGACAAGAAATAATATACTTACTGTGCCGCAGAAATTTTAGTAATTAGTTTATGTGTGTCGTGAGATAGAAAAGATTTTCATGTTTTATTTTATTTATTTATTAGAAATATATTTTATCAATTTTTTTAACAGAGAGGAAGGGAGAGGGATAGAGAGGTAGAAACATCAATGAGAGAGAGACACCAATCAGCTGCCTCCTGCACATCTCCCGGAGATGTGCCCGCATCCAAGGTACATGCCCTTGACCGGAATTGAACCTGGGACCCTTCAGTCCACAGGCCGGTTAGGGCGATGGGAAATATTTCTAAAAAGCTGCTTTAGCCTGGCTAGTATGGGTCAGTGGTTGGACATTGACCTATGAACCAGGAGGTCTTAGTTCGATTCCAAGTCTGGGCACATGACAAGGTTGCCAGACGGATCCCCAGTGGGGGGTGTGCAGGAGGCAGCCAATCAATGATGCTCTCTCATTGTTGAAGTTTCTATCTCTCCTCCTCCCTTCTCCTCTGATATCATTAACATATGTATATTAAAATCAAAAGCTGCCCTGTTGTATGGAGGCAGCAACATTTGTTGATCCTTTCTCTGTCGATGGATATTTGTCCATTCCCAGTGTGTGGCTTTTATTTATTGTTACTTTTTAATTTATTTTAAATATATTTTATTGATTTTTTTTTACAGAGAGGAAGGGAGAGGGATAGAGAGTTAGAAACATCGATGAGAGAGACATCCATCAGCCACAACCAAGGTATATACCCTTGACCGGAATCGAACCTGGGACCTCTCAGTCCGCAGGCCAATGCTCTATCCACTGAGCCACACCAGTTTCGGCTCCAGTGTATTGCTTTTAGACATCGTGCCGCTATAAATCCCTTTGCACGTGTCTTTGGTAAAGCTGGAAGCACATTGCCAAGGAGTTATTCCCAGAAATGAAAGTGTTGGGCCATAGATGGCGTGTTGTCAGTGTTTCTAGAATGTGTCAGCTGTCTAAGAACTGCTATGCACCCTGCTCTCACGCACAGGTTGTGAGGGCTTTCATTCTTCATTAAAGCACAGTTCGCTCGCCTCTTAGTCTCCCCTCCTCTGGCGGGTGGTAGTGTTGATAGATTGCGCTTCGATGTGCATTTATTGGACAAGGAAAGTGATTTAGCAAATTTTCATATTCACTTCCGATTTGTAACTAAACAAACATCATTTTGATGAAGTACCTGTTCAGGTCTCTGGGTCATTTATCAATTGGATTCTCTTTGGTTTAGTTATTGATTCAGAGGTGTCTTGTTGATGTGTGGTCTGTGAGGTACACACATTTTTCTCAGAAAGAGGGTTTTCTGGTTTTCTCTCTGAATGGTATATTTTGAAGTACAACAGTCCAATTTATTTGTGTTTTTTTAATAAATAATGCTGCTTTGGGGTTTCATTTAAATGATCTTACCCCCCCACACACACACACACACACACTCACATACACTGAGCGACCAGATTACTGTGACCACCTGATGTTTGTAGGCAAGTTAGCCGGACACTGCATCGCATGGGATGTGGAAGCCAAAGGCCTGTTCAAACACCATTGCTGTCTGCAGTTACCAAGGTAACACGTCTCCAATTCGTACAGGAACATGAGGATTGGACAGTGGAGCATTGGAAAACAGTCATATGGTCTGATGACTCACATTTCCAGTTGCCTCATGCAGATGGGAGAGGGAGAATTTCGAGGGAATAGCATGAAAGCATGCCCCCCACATGCATGAGTACAACCCTTCCAGTTGGTGGGGCAGTGTGATGGTTTGGGGCATGTTTTCCTGGCATGATCTGGGCCCTTGATTTCGTGTGGAACAGCATCTGAAGAGCACAACATACCTCAGTATCATTGCTGATCAAGTTCCTCCGATCATGTTGAAGGCGAATCCCAATGGAGATGGCTTCTTCCCACAAGACAGTGTGCCAGGCCACGGTGCTCGTGCTGTGCAGGAGTGGGGGTTTCAAGAACATGAGGGAGACCTTCCCTTGCTTAGGTGGCCCCACCATCACCAGATCTCCATCCAGTGGAGCATTTGTGGGGCGAAGTTCAAAGAGCTGTCAGGCAGCTGGTCCACAGCCATCACATCTCACAGAATGGACAGTGCTGTCCATGGCGTGGTGTCAGATTCCTCACATCGCCTTTAACTTCCCGTGGAGTCAATGCCAAGAAGAATGGCCGCAGTACTGAAGGCACAAGGTGGCCCAGCGAAGTGCTGATGGGGTGGGCATCACAGTCTGGCCAGCTCTGAGCCCCCTTCTGGCTGAGCAGCACTCCTCCTGTGAGAGCACACTGACCATCAGGGGGCAGCTCCTGCATAGAGTGTCTGCCCCCTGGTGGTCAGTGCGTGTCATAGTGACTCGTAGTTCCCCATTCAGTTGATTTTCCTGTTATGCTTTTATTATATAGGAAGGTTGCTTATTGAGTACAAATAAGAGTTTATTTTTCTCCTCATTGCCACGAAGTGCCCATACGTAAGGTACAAAGTACTTATTGGTGATGCGTCAATGTAGCCACTAAAGGGGCAGGGTACACACAGCTCTCTTTCTTTTTATAGATTTTGGATATTTTGAGCATTTTCCTCTTTGCAACGACCTTTCAGTTGGAACATGTTGAGGAGATAGCTCTTCCACATCAGGAAGGTTCTGTGCTGAAACCGGTTTGGCTCAGTGGATAGAGCGTGGGCCTATGGACTGAAAGGTCTCAGGTTCAATTCCAGTCAAGGGCATATACCTTGGTTGTGGGCACATCCCCAGTGGGGGGCGTGCAGGAGGCGGCTGATCGATGTCTCTCTCTCATCGATGTTTCTAACTCTCTATCCCTCTTCCTTCCTCTCTGTGAAAAATCAATAAAATATATTTTAAAAAAAACGAAATGAAGAAGGTTCTGTGACGTCGACGACCAAGCAGAAGAAAGACAGGGTTTATTTTATTCTCCAGACTGTCCCACTGCTTTAAGCTTCACTAGTTTTAAAATACAATAAAATATTAAATTGCTAATTCCATATTAATTAGGATACAATTTTATAATCCAATGGAGGAGCAGGCACAGTAAAGGGAACAGGAGCACACATGCCTGGGGCCACTATGGTTTCTAAAGGTCTTTGAATGACAGACTATTGCTGTTTTATAGTGTTTGACTTTATAGCCTAGTAGACACAGACAAGGCAAGGCAAACATTCATTATTCTGGCAATAGAACGAAAGTTAATATTAGGATTCGAGTCCTAAATGTTGAACGTAAATGATCTCCAATGTCTTCTCCAGCTAAAGAGGCCTGAATAGCATTCCTCTAAAAATATAAGCCTCACCAGTGGAGAATTAGCTAAGCTATTGTAATGTTATCCAACATTGCTATTAGATGGAAAATGATGGATAAAAGACAACTGGAATCCTTAAGACATTTGTTCAGGACTATTCCATAAAATCCTGTAAAACATTAATGATAATTTATCTCAGAAGAATTAGCTCTGGAATTACCACTAACCTCACCAAATAAAATTAGACATATTTTATAGTTTTTCTATTCTTAAATTTCAACCAAAATGTATTTTGGGGAACACGATTATTCACCAAGTAACAGAGTAATTGCTTATATTGTTATCACAATGTAGTTAGAGGGCAAATCATTGTAAAATATTTTTGAAATTGTACTTATTTACGTTTGAGATCATAACCATTTTCCTACACTTGTATATAAGTGGTAGTATTCAGAATGGTACCAATATCAAGGCCAAAATAACTTTATATACTTGTTTGCTTTCAACTGCAGTTCAGTCTTATTTCAGTTTTATTAATACACTTTGCCATCTGTCTGGATTTCTGTCTTGGACTTAAATCTCTGCCGCATGAATCTTCTTCCTTCCTTCCTTTCTTCCCTCTCTCCCCATTCCTCTCTCTCTCTCTCTCTCTCTCTCTCTCTCTCTCTCTCTCCTTTCCTTCTCTCTCTCTCTCCCTCCCTCCTTCCTTCTTCCTTCCCATACCTTATTCTCACGTCAGATGACTTCCTCCCATAAAATTATAGAATTTCATGAGTCCATTAAGCGAGACTACATTGAATTGCATTTAAAGATTATAGTTTGACTTTCCTTATCAAAAGCAACCCCCACAAATCCCTTTACCGGGAAAGCATGCTCTGCAGGAAGGCGTGCTGCAGGCGTGTGTGTCCGGATCAGCACCTGCCTTCGCCTGCATGGCACTGGCCTCAGGTGCCCACTGCAGAGACATGCTACCCACGTGCCCCTCCCCCGCTCAGGGGCACTGTTACAGACAGGTTCCCGGGCCAGTTGGTCCTCACCGTCATTAGTGGTGCTCTGAATCCAAGCATCCGCCTCTCTGAGATCCATATCCATCTGACCACATAAATGAGAACCGTTATTCCCACACCCATATCTTGTGGGAATCCTCCCAGTTGTTGATACCACAGCCTGCCTTCTGCCTGTCGTTTAAACAGGTTGTCCATGGAGTCTCCAAATGACAAAGACGGTTTTCTAGAAGAAGTTCATCGTGAATGTTTTTCTAATCTAGATAAGATGTGCTGGATCCGAGGTGTGAGAGTGACTCACGCAGATAATGGAAGACAGAAATGAACAAAGGCATTAACATATCTCCAGGGACTTCCATTTCTTACTGTATCTTAGGATTGCTTATGACGGGCCGAAACATTTAACCTTGAGAGACAGTGCAATAATTTTGAAGGAAGTTACTTTATACTCTTTGAATTTTAACTCCCCCAAAATTCAAAATCTCCTAATAGATTTCAAATGATTTGCTGTATGGATACACACTTAAAACCAGGAGGAATGCATGTTTATTTTTATTTGTCAGTTCTTTTATGAGTTTGATAAAAAAAAAAAAGACTTCACAATAGTATCGCGTTAAATAAAATTTGGAGCCCATCAAACCAATGAGATTACTTTATAGCACCCTCTACGTATTAGCGGGAGCGGCAGACCTTTGCGATATTTTCTAGTCATTTTGGGAAACCAAAAGTTAGCTTTGTTATAAAAAAAAAGTTTGATTACTCTAAATATGGCATCACAACCAAATGGGAGCGGGTTGCAAGCTACTCGTGGCAGAGAGCTATGAGTGGCAGAAAGATATGAAGGGCAGAGAGCTATGAGTGGCAGGGAGATATGACTGGCAGAGAGCTGTGAGTGGCAGAGAGCTGTGAGTGGCAGAGAGCTGTGAGTGGCAGGGAGATATGAGGGGCAGGGAGCTATGACTGGCAGGGAGCTATGAGGGGCAGAGAGCTGTGAGTGGCAGGGAGCTGTGAGTGGCAGGGAGCTGTGAGGGGCAGAGAGCTATGACTGGCAGAGGCTGGGGCATGAGCTACAAGTGGGGATGGGTGGGGCAGCCAGTTGAGGCAAGTAAGAGCGAGCTATGGTGCACGATTTCATGTGCACGGGGCCTCTAGTTTTAATACAATTTATACTCTTCTCAGTCAATGACCAAAATATAAGGACTCTGAATCATGCCCATCTCCAAGTGTCCTGCTCTTCTTATCTTGTAACCTAGTAACCAAGGCCACAATTTAAAAAAAAAAATCACAATGGAACTCTTTTGACCCTTTGAGTTATAGCTTTTATAATAGAAACATTTAAAAATGAGGGAACACACATATAAAGTATTATAAATTTAATATGTTCTTCTTTTAGCAAGATTATAATGGCTAATTTTCCCTTATCTCTTTCACTTATGAAATGGGCAAGGATTCGTGTAAAAAAAACATGAGTTTTTCTGTGTGTTTTTTTTTTCCTTGCCAACTAGCCATTTCCTTGCCAACTAGCCAACATCAACAAGATGTTGGTAACCTCTGGCCCCCCCAAAAGAATGGGCAGATTGGTAGAGGTCAGAGTGCAATAAAGTGTAAGTAACAAGAACACCCTGGCATGTTCCAATAAACTTCCTTTCCTCCCCCGGAATGTGGGAAACTATTAACAGTGGCACCGAAATCTGAATGTGACTGAGATCTAAGATCTGCATTTCAGTCAATCGGTCCTTCAAATGGAGGTGGCCTTCTTATTACTCATTGCCAGGACAGACAAAGAAGAGTGAGTCTGATGGTCTCCAAGAGGTATTCAGAACCCAGGGGGTGATGGAAAGGTTGGCCTCACCCTTGAACTAGTAGAGATGCAAGAGGTCTCAGACGTATGCGTTATGTATTACCTAGTCAACGTCTCCGGTTCATGGCATGTCCTGATTCATAAGGACAAGGATGTCAGACAAGTCTTAGTGGACTGTGGGTCAAAGGGCACCAGGAACATGCTTACAGTGAAACCAAGATGAACTCATTCACCTGCCCCAGAAAATAAGAATTTATCCAAGAAACAGTGAAGTTATCTCAGGAAGAGGGAGTCATAAATGCATTATTCATGCAAGAGGGAGTTATGAATGCGTTACTCATGCAAGAGTAGGGCTTCCTTCCCCTGGCTGCCCACACTGGCTTCCCTCCAGCATCCGGGACCTGAGCTGGCTTCCCTCTGGCAGCCCGCAGGCACCTGGGACCCGGCTTCATCAGGAAGGACATCTGGAGTGATGTCTGGAAGACTTCCGGTCTAATTAGCATATTACCCTTTTATTATTATAGATGGTAGGTTTGGGTAGAATTAGAACAAAAGAGGAGGAATCTACCCTGGAGAGAGGATCTGTTAGGAACTGTAGCAATTGGGAGACTGGACATATTCATACTTGGTATGAAGAGGTAAAGGAACAGTGCGATGCTAGGGTTTATTGTCAGAGTGAAAGAGTAATGCATGTTACTGGAAAAGTAGTGTATTTGATTATTTGTGTGATGGCATAGTGTCATTGACTCTATATGTAGACATGAAGAGAATAATCTTGCTTGCTTCTTGTTCCACCCACCTTGTGGTCAGAATGTCTCCCTATGATTGTTGCTAATATTCCTTAAAACTGATTGATGAAGAAGAATGGTTAATCAAATGATCATCAGCTGGTTCCATGGGCCAACTATTGGCAGTCACAGATATTATTATTGTTCTTTGTTCATTTGCTTTTTCTTCTCAGTATTGTTATTCTTGGACTATGAAATATGTTTTCTATGAGATATTCTAGAAGGTGGATTTCAGGCTCCCTCTAAATTTATATTTCCTTCACATTATTAATTCAGTCTTCCACAATTATCAAAATTTTATCTTGACTGCAAGTCAAATAAAATATTTCTGCTAAAATGATAACAGCACCAGATTCCTCAAAAGTGGGGAACCACTTTGCATCACCTGCTCTGTCATATCTACTGTCTTCATTCCAGGATATTTTTCAAAACTCTTTTTAAGTCCACTCAGAAAAATCTACCTTTCTCCAGGAAATAATGTTTAACTTTTCAATATGTGTCAATATTTTAAATATTTACCTGTCACGATAAATGATACATGTACTCTTGATATGTGTTCTACTTCTTTGGTAGACAGTACTTCTGTATCAAGGAGTAAAAATTCATTTGATTAAGTGATTTTATGAATAATTTATATAGATGATAGATATATAGATGGTGATGATGACAGGTAGGTAGATAGACAGATACTCAGAGGGATAGAAGGAGTAGATCCAAGAATACCAAATATGTCGATGATATAAGGAGAGAGAGAGAGAGAGAGAGAGAGAGAGAGAGAGAGAGAGAGATCACTCAGTGAGGCACCACAGGGCAGTTGCTATAAAGTGGAGTGGAGAGGAAGTTTGAAAGCAGTTGGAGGTGGAAGGAGACAGCCTACAAAGGAACTTCAATTAATCTAAGAGCTGAATTTTCAAGGGCAAAAAAAAAAAAAAAGGAAGTGAAGGAAATTGTTTTATCTTTAATGTGCTGAAAGAAAACGCATTTCAACCTTGAATGTTGTAATCAGGGAAACCATCTTTCAGGAACAAGAACAGAACAAGGACAGGACAAACGCAGAATAAAGACATTGCTCTGACAAACAAAGGCAGACATTTCTCTACCTCAAAGAGCCAATAACAATTAACAGGGACAATTACTTACAACGTGGGGTGGAAATGGATTGAGAAGCAATCGTGAACCTCAACATTAGACAATCTGAAAAAGTAGAAAGCACGAGTAAGATATTAGAAACAAGTCAAAAGGCTGAATTTATCAGAAGAGAGGCGCTTGAAGCATAGCATTAAACATTTTAAATGAATTCTAAATAATACTAGGTTAGGTGCATATTAAATTAGTGCTGATGCATAACTATTAATATCAAACAAAACAAAAGTTAAGGCAAAAGCCTTAGCATTTCGTGGGTTACTACCATAAAATAAAAGATTTTTTAAAAAAGCCAGGAAGATACATGAATTTAAAATTATCACTCGCATGCAGAAAATGATCCGGTAGCAAACACATATCTAGAGGAGTCACATTCATTTGAGATACAAAACACAGTTCTAGTCCAGTGATCAAAATAAAATTATAATTCATATAAAACAGAGTTAGAATTGAACAATAAGGAATGGTACCAAGTCAAGGAAGGCCTTAATGGAATTTCTGACTTTTTTTTCTCCTTAAGGAAGACTACCTAGTGATGGTAAGGATCTAGAACAACGTGACCAAATATATAATAAGAGAAGCCAGACACTAAAGAACATATATGATCCCTTAGATATTAGCTCCAAAATAAAAAGCAACATACTTCATTTGGGGAATGGGGATTGTGGTGGTTATGTATTTCCAAATATTCATCAAGGAAGACCTTAATAATGTGCACTTTGCTTTAAATAATTATGCCTCAGTTAAAAATGGAATAAAAATGCTTAAATGGTTGCAGTAGAGTGGCTTAAACAACATTAATGAGAGAACTATAAAGCAGGGTATAAAAGAAAAATTCAAGAAATATATGTGAAAAGAAAGAAAAAAAATAATTATCTAATCATCCTATTTTAACAAGAAGAAGGAAAACAGAACAGTAGGATAGGACTGGAGAAATTAAAAACTTAGCGAAAATATCAGAAAATAAAAGTAGGAGAATCCAAGATGGTGGCATAGGTAAACACCTACACTGCTGCCTCGCACAACAATTTCAAAACTACAACTAAAAGACAGAACGGACATCATCCAGAACCACAGGAAAGCTGGCTGAGTGGAAGTTCTACAGCTAGAGGGAAAGAGAGGGGCTCGCAGAAACCCAGAGGAGCTGCAAAAAGCTGAGGTACGGAGACGAGCGCGCTGAGAGAGCGGTGCCGGAGTACCTGGCTGGCTTTCTCTGGCGGGAGGGAAACGGAGACTCCCAACGGCATTGAACCCCTTCTCTTACGACACTAAACCCCAGATCCAGCCGAAACTCATACGGGGGGAGTTTGGACTGTGAAAAGGGAGAAGTGCATGGAAATTTAGGGGAGTTGCAAAGGATCGGAGGTCTGGTCGCGCACGGCACCACGCGGAGGACGGATTGCTGATTGTGCCGCTGGCTTTCGCGAGTGGGCGGGAGGCAGACCCTCCCAACTGCGCCACTTCTGAGTCCACTGGGCCCCTGTTTTGGGCGAAACCCTGGGGACCTAGACTCGTGTGGTCCTGGTTCGCAGGGGAGCCGGAAAGGCAGCGGTTGGAGGCGCTGCGGGTGCGCGCGCACAGGGACCGCTCCAGCCATTACCCAGTCACGTGAGACTCAGGGGCCGTGGAGGGCGGGGCCGCCTGGAAGGCAAGGCGGTCCCTTCAGCCCTGAGACTCCACCCTCCCAAGCTCAGCAGAGGCTTCTGCGGCTGAATCCAGCACAGAAGTTTCCCGGCACAGTGACAATGCCGAGACAAGGGAAGGGATTACAAGCAAAAGAAATGGAGGAAAAAAACGACTGGATATAGAGTTCAAAACCACGCTTATAAGGTTTTGCAAGAATATGCTAGAAAAGATGGATAAATTTAGTGAGACCCAAGAGAAGATAATAAATACACTGACTGAAATGAATACTATTACGCAGAGTACTAACAGCAGACTAGAGAAAGGCAAGGATCAAGTCAAAAATTTGAAATATAAAGAAGCAGAAAACATTCAACTGGAAAAGCAAGAAGAGAAAAGAATCCAAAAATGTGAAGATAATGTAAGGAGCCTCTGGGACAGCTTCAAGCGTACCAACATCAGAATTGTGGGGGTGCCAGAAGAAGAGAGAGAGCAAGATACTGAAAACCTGTTTAAAGAAATAATGACTGAAAACTTCCCACATCTGGTAAAAGAAATAGACTTACAAGTCGAGGAAGCACACAGAACCCCAAAGAAAAGGAACCCAAAGAGGACTACACCAAGACACATCATAATTAAAATGCCAAGAGCAAAAGACAAAGAGAGAATATTAAAAGCAGCAAGAGAAAAACAGTTTATTACCTACAAGGGAGCACCCATACGACTGTCAGCTGATTTCTCAACAGAAACGATGCAGGCCAGACGGGAGTGGCAAGAAATATTCAACGTGATGAACAACAAGAACCTACAACCAAGAATAATCTATCCAGCAAAGCTATCATTCAGAATTGAAGGGCAGATAAAGACCTTCACAGAGAAGAAAAAGCTAAAGGAGTTCATCAACTCCAAACCAGTATTATATGAAATGCTGAAAGGTACCCTTTTAGAAGAGGAAGAAGAAAAAGGTAAAAGACAAAAAATTATGAACAACAAATACACACCTATCAACAAGTGAATCTAAAAATTAAGTGAATTAAAAATCTGATCAACAGAATAAACTGGTGAATATAATAGAATCAGGAGCACAGAAAGGGAGTAGACTGATAATTCTCAGGAGGACAAAAATCATAAAGCATCAAACAGACTGTGAAATTATAGCAGAAAGATTAAAGTTAGGTGAGGTAAATAAGTGATCAATCAAAGGACTTGTATGCATGCTTATAAACATAACCAATGATCACAGACACTGGGGGGTCGGGGTACGCCTGGGAGGGAGGGGGGGCAATGGGGAGATATGTATAAAAAATTAATAAAAATTAATTAAAAAAAAAAAAAAAAAAAAGTACAGATTTTCTTTTGGGAAAACTAAGAAAATACTGAAAGGAACTCTTTAAGATTAACAAAAATTTGAGAAGGTCCAAGATACATATTTCAATAAGTTAGGAGATGTTATAATAGATTTAGAAGGATTAAAGTCTTAAAAAAGTATCTGATGAAAAGAAATATAAAGGCTAAAAGAGGAAAAAATAAAAAAGACCAATTTGACTCAAGTGAATACAAAAGCAGAATAATTGTGTACTTATGAAGAAAATTAAACTTCTATTCAATTTTTTTCTCACAAATTAACAGCCCTAAACGATTTTAAGGACAAACTCTACCACTCTTTCAAGTAGCATATGATGCTGATTTTATATAATACTAGAGGCCCAGTGCATGAAATTCATGCACTCATGGCGGAGAGGTCCCTCAGCCCAGCCTGCACCCTCTCGCAGTCCAGGAGCCCTTGGGGGATGTCTGACTGATGGCTTAGGACCGCTGTGCTCCAAGACATCAGTCAGACACCCTTAGCGTTGCCATGGAAGCAGGAGAGGCTTCCACCGCCACACTGTGCTAGCCTGCCATGAGCCCGGCTTCTAGCTGAGCGGCGCTCCCGCTGTGAGGGTGCACTGACCACCAGGGGACAGCTCCTGTGTTGCATGTCTGTCCCCTGGTGGTCAGTGTGTGTTACAACAACCAGCCATTCTGCCATTCAATTGATTTGCATATTAGCCTTTTATGAGACAGGATTATATAGGATAGAGGCTGGAACCTACATTTTTTTTTTTTTTTTGCTCCTGGTAACTTTTGAGTGTCGCCATTGTTCCATAACTTTATTTGTGTTCGTTCTCAAGCCCCACTACCGCCTGCAGCTCCTACCTGCTGCTCTCCCTCATCCCAGCTCCACGGCCCCTGACACCAGCTCACACCCAATCAGTCCTGATCGAGAGAGGTTCATGCAGCTTCTTCAGTGTTCGCCAGCTGTGAGCCGTGCATCTGGCACCCTCCCGAGTGGAATGGCCTATGGGATTGGGCTAAAACTGGCTCGCTGACATCCCCCCAGGGTTCTGAATTGCGAGAGGGCACAGGCCAGGCCGAGGGACCCCACTGGTGCACAATCTGGGCTGAGGAGAAGCCAGTGGAGGGCTCCAGGGCATTCTGGGCAATCGTGCTCAGTCTCAATCTGCAGGACCCCAGCAGCAAGCAAGCTAACCTACTGGTTGGGGAGTCTGCCCCCTGGTGGTTACTGCATATATTAGCGACTGGCCAACCAGTTGACTTTCTGCCCCCTGGTGGTCAGTGCATGTCATAATGAGTGGATGAGTTACCTTAGCATATCATTAGCATATTACACTTGGATTGGTTGAACAGTTGCTAAATGCCCAGACAACTGGACATTTAGCATATCAGGCTTTTATTATATAGGATATCCCACCGATTGAAGAAGAAACATATCCTAGTCAATGGTCTGAAGTTAGTATGTATATGTAAGTGTCAAACTAGATAAAAACATTAAAACACAGAAAAAATTATAGGCCTATGTCATTTATGGACATAACACCAAAAATATGAAAGTATTAGCAAATGAACACAGTAAAATGTATAACAGATGTTACCATCAATTTTGAGTCATACCTGGAATATAATTTGTTTGAATATTCCAAAAAAATGTTGTAAGCAGGCATATTTAAAAACTTTAAAATATATAAAATTATGGTAATAAAAACAAAAATGTGAGGAATTTACAGGTAAATTATTTCAGAGAATTTGGTAATAAATACACATTAACAATCAATTATTTATATTCTAACAAAGCATGTTTCAATTGCTTATCAACATCAATATATTTTACAACATAAATAAAAAAATATGAAGTATCTAGGAATAAATCTAGCAAATGATATAAGAGCCCATTAGGGTAAAAAATTATAAAACACTTTTTTTGCTCATGGTAACTTTTGAGTGTCACCATTGTTCCATAACTTTATTTGTGTTCGTTTTCAAACCCCAATATCTACACGCGATGATAACCATAATTAAGTATATTTTTGTAAGATCTTTCAAACATTTTTTGTTTCATTAGAATAATACCACTGAACGCCAAGCCATCCATAAGACAAATTATGCTTCCAAAGACTTTCACAAAATTTTGAGTTTGATTTTTAGTGTGGTAATACTATTTTAAACATTGTAATATGCATCCTCATTGTTCTTAACCTTCTCTTTCCTATTGAAAATCTTCCCTAAGCTGTGCTCATGAATATGGATTGAGATAGAGCGAAATCATGAGCCCACACTGAACAGTCTCATTGTTGGATGTCTTTATAATTAAAGCAGTCTGGCACACTAAGCTTATATTGTCAACATGAGAAGTTAATTTTCAAATATAGAAGATATCACTTCAAATATTTCCAGTCATCCATGAATGTCACTCTGGTTACTTAACAAACGGAAGAGTGTAGAAATTTTTACTAGTGAATAATGTGTGAAAGATAATTCACCATTGATGAAATAAGAGCTATTAATACTTTCATAATGAGCGACAACTCTGTGTGTGTATGTGTGTGTGTGTGTGTGTGTGTGTGTGTGTAATCTTTTAAGGAAAATAAATGTGTATATGTGCGTATATGTTGCTGAAGGAAGGTGCATTTTCATTCCATTTTTTTAAAGCCCTTTGAAATCTCTAAAAACAAAGATAACCCCAAGAATAAAAACCATTGGAAACAATAACGAGGGGATGTTAGACAGTTAAAAACTTTTGTTTTTCCTGCTATTAAAATGTTTCATTAAATATTAAGATTTTTCTCCATTATTTGAAATGTACCACGATTTTATGAGACAGGATAAGCTAACTTCTTCCTCTCGTTTATTGAAGTGTTTTGCTAAATCGGTTGTAAATAGTTTAGCACACTTATAACATGGATAAAATCTCTGCAAATACATCCGTCATGTGTAAGTATTAAGATATTTTTGTATATTCGTTATGTTCTTGTATGGATTTTTGAGCTTTGATTGCTAAGTCCCTTGGAAATAACTTCATTATTGGGTGTCTTGGCCAGGAGTGTTCTTAGGCCAGATGAAGGCGTATTCAGTGATGGCTGTATGTTTGGTATCTGTTCAGTGTCCCATTAATTGGGGGATTTTGCCTTCCAGTTGGGGAGACAGGCACCTGTGTGAGTGTCAGGCGCTGTTCCTACTTCTTCTCGGTGGCTCACATGCCAACCTCGGTCACTTTCCTCACACCCTGGGGCTGATTAGTGTAAGACTGCATCCTTGCAGGGACCCTCTGCAGATTTCTGGGGTGCTCTCTCTGCCCACTTCTCCTCTCAGTCTCACTCACCACCTAATTCATTCCTTCTTTCCCTGGACTCTTTTCCAGAATCCAGCCAGCGTGGTTGGGTATCGATCTATGAACCAAGAAGTCATGGCTGGATTTCCAGGTAGGGCACATGCCTGGGTTGTGGGCTCCATCCCCACTGTGGGATGTGCAGGAGGCAGCCATTCAATGATCCGTTCTCATCACTGATGCTGCTATCTCGTTCTCTCACTCCCTTCCTCTCTGAAATCATTAAAAATATATATCATTGCCGTAACCAGTTTGGCTCAGTGCATAGAGCGTCGGCCTGCGGACTGAAGGGTCCCAGGTTTGATTCCGGTCAGGGGCATGTACCTTGGTTGCAGGCATATCTCCAGGAGGGGGTGTGCATGAGGTGGCTGATCGATGTCTCTCTCTCATTGATGTTTCTGACTCTCTGTCCCTCTCCCTTCCTCTCTGTAAAAAATCAATAACATAAATATATATATATATATACATATAATTGATGCTTCTATCTCTTTCTCTCCCTTTTTCTCTGAAATCAATAAAAATATATATTTAAAAATATATTGATTCTATATTTGGATATACATATATGTATATATATCTGTATATGCATATATCTATATATCTATTTTTAAATCTTTATACATATATCTATATTTAAATCTATATATCTAAATATATATCTATATCTATATATCTATATTTAAATCTATATCTATATCTATATATCTATATTTAAATCTATATCTATATTTAAATCTATATATATCTTTATTTATATCTATCTATCTAACTATGTATATATGTAAATTATCCTGACTAAAATTGATATGTTTGGAGTAGGGACTACATCAAAGCATACCATTACGGTGCCGTCATTTCTGTACCATCATTACCTTGATGTGGCCAGAACAGCTGGAGGCCTCCCCTTGTTTATCTCCCACATCTGAGAGATAATCACACTTCCTTCCCTGATACCTCATTTCCCGAGAGCCTTCGGACTCCGGAGTGTTGCCTGTTCAAGGTGCCAGGTAAGGAAACAATTCCCACCCAGCGATTCCCCTGCGGAGGGAGAGGGCAGCTTGCTGCACCTCCTGAGTGACTGTTTAGCGAGGTAATTGCTTCTCCACAGAAACCCATTTTCTCCTCCTTTCATCTATAGCGCCATTCTCCTCCCTCATTAATGTCTGCAGCAGACACATTGTTCTAAGCCTAATAATCATGACACTATCCATGCACTTCTTTTCTGATATTTGTTTAAAGATGCTTATTTTGCCTAATGTTCAAGTTTCTCGACATGTGGCTGCCCATGTGTAAATTTTACCCTATTAATATGCCAAGGACCATTTCAGCATCATGCCTTTCTAAGAAATATACTTACATTAGAAATACTAAGTTTTAACTTTGAAAATCACTTGTCATTTTCTTCATCTTCTGTTCTCAAACTTCTCAGAAAAAATGACATTCTTTTCTGAATTTATTCTTCTTCCATGTATCTGCTTTTTTAATTTTTATTAAAAGTCTTTAATGCTTAATTCTGTCTAATTACTCTCAATTTTATATTCCAATGTACTATTTTGTTAAATATATTTTATTAATTTTTTTTACAGAGAGGAAGGGAGAAGGATAGAGAGTTAGAAACATCAATGATAGAGAGAGACATTGATCAGCTGCCTCCTGCCCACGCCCTACTGGGGATGTGCCCGCAACCAAGATATATGCCCTTGACCGCAATGGAACCTGGGACCTTCCAGTCCACAGGCCAATGCTCTATCCACTGAGCCAAACGGGTTTCAGCCCAATGTACTATTTTTATACCACCTATAGTTTATTTTATGCATTTTTTTAAGTTAAATGCTGCCTTTTTCACGTGGAAGAAATTGAATTGGTTCACTTTCCTATTCCAAGTAACTTGCTTGATTGGTCATGTTATTATTTCATCGTTTTTATGGCTGTTATTTTTTTCATGTATTTCCTTGAAAATAAATTTTAAATACTTGCTAGAATTTTCTTTATAATTCATGAGCAAAAGTATGGGAGTGCTTGGTTATAATTTTTTCTTTATCTTTTATACAATCAGATTTCGATTTTTACTTTGGACTTATTTGTATAGACTCACTAGAGGCCCGGTGCACAAAATACGAACATAGGTAGGTTCCCTAGGCCTGGCACGGGATCAGGGCCAATCAGGTTCCCTGCTTCCCTGCCTCCCTGTCGCCTCCTTCTTTCGCTCCCTCAGCCCCCCACCACCATAACCAATCACCTGCCATGTTCTGCACCTCTCCTCTCGCCCCCTCCCCCCTGTAGTTGATAGTCAGTGTATGTCATAGTGGGTGATGGAATTCCCGATCTCCTTGTCGAACTCCTGAGAGGACAATTTGCATATGAGCCTTTTATTATATAGGATTTTCAATAGGAGGCATTTACTTTTTTGGTTGACTTTTCTTTTTATCATTTTGTCCTTGAGTGCTCACCTCTTCTTCCACAGGGATAATGAGATTGCTTATGCACAGCTACCTTCCTGGCACATTACACGTCGCCAGCTTCCTGGTGACAGTTATACATTATAGGTAGAATCTCTGTGACAGTTCTAATCCGCTCTGCATTGTCATTCCTCCTCAGTCTCAGCATTCAGGAACTGTAGGCTACTTGCTGAGAGCTGATGCAACCCCATCACGGCTTCATCACTGGAGGCCATCCCTGCTACCACATTTGTCATGGACCCCTGCCACGTCTCGGTACCCTTCTAAAGTCAAACCTCCGACACACTTCCCTGCCTCATTGCACGGCAAACTCAACGCTCAGGCTCAATCACCATCTTATTTATCCCTTCTTTTCCTGTTCTATGAATATATTGATTCTGTGTCTGGAATATATATATATATGTGTGTGTGTGTGTGTGTGTATGTGTGTATATATATATACATATATATATATATATGTACATATATACATATATATACACACATACACATACATATATATAAATATAAATATAAATTTATATATAAGTATAATATATAAATATATATATAATATATATATATAAATCAATGAGTAGAATTGACATCAAAGCATACAATTACTTTGCCATCACTTCTATGAAAATGGTTAACCACATTATTTGTCACAATGAAACCAATATACTGATTAACAATTGTATGAACAACACCTTCTTTACTCTAACATTTTTCGAAAAACATCGGCATAAAAGCGCTGAGATAAATTAACAGCAAAGTTGACTTTCTAGCCTCTCCTGCCTCTTGGGTATGAATTCATTTTCTAAACCAGGAGAAAAACATGAATAATTTTTTTCTTAATTGAACTAATATATTTCTAAAAATCGTTTTTTTCACAGAGAAAACTATAAAAAGGGTCAGCTATTTATACTATGAAACACAGAAATTCGACTAAAATGCTTTTGTTGTATATTGATGTCTACCTCCAAGGAAGTAGTTATAAAAGCACTTCTTCTAACTTCTAACTTAGCAAATGCGTATCCAATTAACCATTGCCTTGAAGGCTTCTCCCCTTACACCTCACGGGGTAGAGGTCAGACAGAAGAGTTAATTGGAAATTTCAGAGCAGAATTTTAGGACAAATTAAAGTATAGCTCTCAGAAATCTGATTTGTGATAGATACCTTGTAATTTGCCTGGAGCTCTATTCCACCAATGTCTTCCTGTAAAGTAATTTTCTATTGACTAACAACATGGTGTGCTCCAAGATAGATTAGTTAAATTACCTCATGAAATGTATGGTCTCCGTGTGGTAGGCCTGTTGAATGATGGCCTAAAAAGTGAACACATATATCTAACACCAAAACTACTATCATTGTTATTTAAACTTGCCAGCGAAATAACCCCAAGCACAACATTAACCATATTCTAGTATTGGCTAGTATTTAAAAAAAATTACTTATGGATGCCTTAAGACTATAATTATCTTGAATCATTTAGTACCGCTGACTTTCTCTACCCCATTGAATTTTACAAAGAAGGCAGTGAATTGGCTTGCTTCCTCTTATTGAGTCACTTTGCAAGTTTCTCTGGGGTCACCGCAGGACCAAACCAAAATAGATGTTGAATTAGCTTAACGGTGTGCGTAGGTCAACTTGAATAGGACCAACAAAGACCCTGACTCCGTTTAGTGGTTCTTTTCCCTGAGATATGCACCTTCCTCTTTATTGAAAGGGATGGAATACAATCCCTGAAAAAGAGTCCCATTTTCATTCCACCACTTTTTGGATAGAATTATCTTTATAGAGGGCAGTTGCCCAGATGTGTGTGGACATAGGCCTGAGCAGTATGCCCTTTCAACGAACACAAGGAAACCCCACCTGTCAAGCTATCAAACACATACACATACCACACACAGTGTGTTCCAGAAGTTGCACAGATCTCTCTGTCCCTGGGGATTCCGTACTCAGTTCAATGCCAATGTACACCTTCAGGTCCATGAAAGTGCACCTCACAATCTCCTGCCCTCTGTCCTCAGAACAACAGGTAACCGTGTCCCAGTGTCCTGACCTTGGTGGCCTGAGCTCTGACCCTTCTTGCAGATCGCCTCTGAGTGCGGAGAGGAATTATACAGCTGCAGAGATTTGTGATAGATACCTTGTAATTTGCCTGGAGCTATATTCCACCAATGACTTCATGTAAAGTAATTTTCTATTGACTAACAACATGGTGTGCTAGTCAGTCTGTTCCATGCTTCTATGTCTCTGGATCTATTTTATTCATCAGTTTATTTTTATATTAGTTTCCTCTGATCGAATAAAGCAGATCTTACTTAACAAAATATCCTTTCATACAAGTGTTACCTGATTTCGTCTTCCAATTGCTGTCGCTGAGCATATTCATCAGCTATTGATGGATTCTGCAAAGTTGAAGTTGGTGGTTGAGGAAAAGTTTGTGCTATTGAACATTCACACATCTCTGGTATTTAAGAAGAAAATGTGTTATGTTCCTGAGAGTTACCTGCGTTTTTCATGGCATGTACTTCATTCACTTTTCTGGATCGTCTTGCATGATTGACTAATAGAAGACAGTTTTTTTCAGGCTCTCGCTTGTTTTAGTTTTCCATGTTGTGTGTGCGCGTGCACATGCATGTGTGTGTGTGTGTATGTGTGTGTGTTTGTGTGTGAAGAATGCTGCCACAGACTTTCCTGGGTGTGTCTCCTCCTGCTACCTGCAGGCTTTCTCCAAGCTGTCACCTGGGGTTATAGTTTCTGCACTCATGTATGTGAAATGTGATGCCCGTTCTTGATCTCAGCAACTGGATGGACACTAAATACTAAAATAAAGTGAATAACTTTATGTTTATGAACAATTTAGTAAATTGAATTATAGTTCAATTAATGTAATTACCTTTGGCTAAACTTTATAGCATGTTAGAATGTAATACATTTCAGGGGACAGTCATGTAGCAGAGGAGGGAGAATATGGATTGCAGAAGATTGCACTTAGAGGAGGTGATAGGAAGAAAATGCTTGACCCTGACCTTGAGGAAGTTGAGGAGGTGACCAGGAGAAATGAACCAGGAGGAATAAGGAAGAAGCGGGAACAAGACCCAAGGCCGTGTTACGCCTGGGTGTTTGAGGAAGAGGAGGGGAGTCCAGAGAGGTGGAGTGGTGGGATTGAGGGGAAACGAAAGGAAAAGAGGTCTCCGAGGTGGCCAGACAGGGAGCCGGGCAGCTCATAGGCCGTTGTGAGGACTTGGGCTTTGACTGTGTGGGAAAGCAGGAACTAGAGGCTGGTGCTGATCGGTGGAGTCATGTGATCTGACATGGCTTTTTTTTAATGATCTTACATAATTTTATTTTCAATTTATTTTAAATCAAGGATATTGAACATTAGACACATGTCCCTCTTTTTCCTCCACTGACCTCTTCTAGCTCTGCTCCATCCCAGTCCCACCCTAATGTTGACTGTGTCCATGGGTTATACACACATGCATACAAGTTCTTTGTTTGATCTCTTTCCACCCACCCATCCTCCCTGCTTTCCCTTTGAGATTTGTCAGTCTGTTCCATGTTTCTCTTTCTCTGGATCTATTTTATTCATCAGTTTATTTTGTTCATTAGATTCCTATCACATGTGAGAAAGATCATGTGACCCTTGCCTTTCTCTGATTGGCTTATTTTGCTTAGTGTCATACTCTCCAGGACACTCTGGCATCACACTTGAGGAGAAAGTGTAGCGTGGAGAGAGGCAGCTACGAACACAAAGCTAAAAAGGATCTAAGGATATACCTTTTCTTTATGTTGGCTGTGGTGTCTTATAGAGTGGTACCTCGAGATACGAGTTTAAATCGTTCTGTAACCTGGAGGCGTGGGAAACTATGAGACGCTCGAGTCGCGGTAAACTGGTGGGTCGTGTGCAGCTGGCTGATCTACACGATGACTCCTATCTCAAATGTTGCTCGTATTTCAAAGCAAAAATCTGGCTCACATCTCAAAAATCTCGTATGTTAGGGCACTCGTATCTCGAGGTACCACTGTATTAGTCTGCACACAGAAGGAGGTAGTGGACTTTCACATCACTTCTTATTTTTTAAATCATCACCCAAGGATATGTTTCCAAGGCTTTTTAGAGAGGGTGGAAAGACAGAGAGAAATAGCGATGTGAGAGAAGCACATCCATCGGTTGCCTCCTGCTCCAGCTCTGACCAGGGTGCGGGCCAGAGGAGCCTGCAACCTCGGTAGGTGCCCTTGACCAGAATCAAACCCAGAGCTCATTGATCCACAGGCCGACGGTCTATCCACTGAGCAAATTGTCTAGGGTCACATCACAATGTATAGACACATAGATTGTTAAATAAATGAGTACTTAACTGTATTAGTCCTTGAAAGACGATTACACCCATGGCATTATATTAATAGAAATTCAAACCAGCTTAGTCACAAAATTAGTTTTGCTATCTGAAAGATAGTCCATAGGAAGGGTTAAAGCAGTATTTTTATATGACAACCAATAAAAATTTTCATTGGTCATGCAAGAGTGAACATTGAACTGGAGAAAAATTTGACCTAATCTTCAAGGCATCTGAATATATTATTGGAGTTCAAAGAACCTCTGTTCCGCTTCTGAATCCAGATGCGATATTTCTCCAAGGTCCGAGGAGAAAAGTTCTTCTTAGACACTAATACTTTCTGTAAAGATTCATTTTTCACTTTTTGCGGAGGTCGTTAGAAAAGTTTTTGTCCTTGAAAGGTCAGCTAAGTCAATGGGTTTTGATTTGAAATTGTAAGAGCTCACCGGCATTTCAGCTGGGGGTGCTTCTTTCTGTGGTCTGAGACGCTGTTCTTGTAAAAATAAAATTTGCTCTATATGGTAGAAAATAAAAAACACGTATTATAGAGGGCATTGTTTCTGCCAAAGATACGATGGAGTGATGAGGTCAGTTCTTTGAACAGTTAATGTCATTCTCAAGGGTCTATGTGATACAAGTGACAATTATCGGGAAAGTTTAAAAATCAGTTCAAGAAGCTGAAACCACTGAGTCTGTTCTTTTAATGATTTTAAGGAAAGTGAAAAAAAATGCTCAAATTTTGGGGGCAATATCAGGAAGTATATGAAGATGGGAGATAATATTCTTACTTACAGAGAATTCATAAAGATAACTTTCTTTAGAATGTAGTATAAAAGTTTAGAAACATTAATATAATTACAATAAATATCAAAGAGTTTTGTGATATACTATGCTCATGTTTTCTGAATGTATTATTTCCTTTTTCCTTCCTTTCTTCCTTCCCTTCCTTCCTTCCTTCCTTTCTTCCTTCCTTTCTCCCTTTTTACAACCTATTTATTTATCAATATATCTACCTTATTTCTCTTTCTTGCATCTAAAATATAAAATCAAGGGAAAATGTGGAGAATTAAGGTTCTTCAAAAGTAATGGGTATAGAAATAAGCACTACTTTGAAATTCCATAAAGGGCCATTCATCAATAAGATATTGCCTGTATTAAACATTGATCATTAAGATATTGCCCTTACTAAACAAGTAAGGAGCCAGGTAGATGACTACAAGCCATGCTGATACAAAAAGCACAGACAGTGGGCACCCCTTCCATGTCCCCATGCCTGGTCCCAGACTGCCTGCATGCTGACCCAAACCAGAGGCTCTTCCAGAACGGCCGCTGATGCAGGCAGCTGTATGACCGACAACAGAAAGTACGTGAGTGTCCAACCTCTCTCCTTCTCCCTCCATTCTTTTTGCCTCCTTATTTGCCAAAATTAACTTCATTAAGCGTTTGGTGAATGCATTAAGAAATAATCCTGCAGACATCACAGTCTTTCTCTTTGGTTACTTAACCACCAACAATTTAGTATTGCTAAGTGCACTGCTCTGTGTAAAATAAATACCTAAATATACACAGAGAGAAGAGAAAAGAGGAGAGGAGAGGAGAGGAGAGGAGAGGAGAGGAGAGGAGAGGAAAGAGAAGAGAAGAGAAGAGAAGAGAAGAGAAGAGAAGAGAAGAGAAGAGAAGAGAAGAGAAGAGAAGAAGAGAAGACAAAAAAGGAAGGGAGGGAAGGAGGGAGGGAGGGAGGAAGGAAG
>JAAGEH010000026.1:2155179-2187014 GCA_011751065.1 Lasiurus cinereus
AGGAGGGAGGGAGGGAGGAAGGAAGGAAGGAAGGAAGGAAGGAAGGAAGGAAGGAAGGAAGGGAAGGAAGGAAGGAAGGAAGAAAAGGAAGAGAAAGAACGAAAAAAAGGAAAAAAGGAAGAAAGGAAGGAAGGAAGGAAGGAAGGAAGGAAGGAAGGAAGGAAGGAAAGAAGGAAGAAAGAGAGGGAGAGAGGGAGAGAAGGAGGGAGAGAAGGAAAGAGGGAGAGAGAGAGAAAATGGACCTCAGGGGTAGCTTTAAAAGGAAATGTCCTAAAGATAACGAAGAACATTAAGAACATTACTCAAACCAGCGGGAAAGGCTGGTGCGGGACATGTTGTGAGCGGAGCCTCATTTATGAACCTAAAATGCCGAAGAAAGAGTCTTGTTGCAGGTTTCCAGTGGAAATTAACCCGGGCATCCCTCCCTTTGAAGCGTTTCTCCGAGGTGCCTAGAAAACCTGCAGCGACCGAGTGATGGTCATCGCCGTGTTCATTTTCTCATCCTTCACACACTCTGCACGGGGGTCCATACCAACTGATTACCGGTCCCCTGTAGCTCACTCGCACTTTCATCCTGGCTCAACCCACAGTGGAGAAGGGGCGTTGATGGGACGGTGTGTCCTGTCTGAATACAAGGACAGGTTGGAAACTGGGCCACCCCCCGGATTCTTGGTTGAAATCCCAGCTGACCTCCTCTTTTGCCTGCCCATGACCGAGGATAAAGCAGGCCCGATCCCAGGCGAATCTCTTTCCTTAAATGAATGCTAAGTGACAGCTCCGAGCCCATGAATTATAAAGATGCCCTTCTGACCGGAGGTTTCACCGGAGACCGTGCGAGGGATCTGGAGCGGGAATAGTTACACACGATATACTTTATGCATCCCGGGCCCACTGTGCCGGCATGTTCAATGTCAAGGCGCTCATTACAGGATGCTGTTAAGTACCGCCGTAAATATGCGCTGTATCTTTTAAATCTCGATTTTTATTGCCAGTCTACGTGGCGGAGCCGTGGGAATTCGCCAGGGATTCGTCTCAGGTTTAAAACGTGCCCTTGAAAAGGTTTGAGCGGAGAATGAAGACATCCCGAGTCCATGAGACCGAGGCGTTTAATATAAAAACCCACCCTGAATAGAAATGGATGCTAGCCTGACCTGTGTGCTTCAGAGATGCACTGAGAGAAAGTACCAGAGAGAGATGCAATGAGGTAGCCATCCGGCACTCAATCATGTCATTGCTCTCATAGCAATGGGAAGGGCTACTTCAATTAAGGATTTGCATCCCTCTCATCGGGACTTTTTCTGTGCGAGTTGACACAACAAGTGTCCTGACATGTCTTATCTGCGTCTATCAATGAGTGTATTCACATCAGAGGTATTGAACTCCTATGGAGAGCGATGGGCACGAGGGATGACAGAGCTGAGATAAGTGTGAGGCCTGATTCAAGGTGACACTGCCCGTCAGGTAATATGCTGATGTGTCCCTGTAAAGGGAAAGTCCATTTTACGTGGAGATGGCCAATCAAAATGCCGCCACTTTCGGCCAAGAGATAATGACTGGAGTATTTACATACTCAACGTGAAGCAATCGTGGGAACCAAGGAGAACATACCTTTGGTCTGAAACGCTGTACATCCCGAGTTATACTGCACCATGTCCTAATAACTCACTGCCAAGTTCAACTTTTCCAAAACGTAACCAGCACGAGGTGTTTGCTTTCTGACACACGAAAGTCAACAAACTGAAATTGACATATGAATAATTTAGCGTAAGGGTTTTGAGATTTAAGATCCGTGCTAGAGCATAGAGGAACTGGCCATCTTTTGAAGAAAAAAAAATACTCATGGCTGAGACACACAGCGTCCAGAACGAAGTTATTATGCATAAACTTTATCTCAAGGTTCTCTGATATTCTTTTTATTAAAAATATCTTTTATTGATTTTTTACAGAGAGGAAAGGAGAGGGATAGAGAGTTAGAAACATCGATGAGAGAGAGACATCGATCAGCTGCCTCCTGCACGCCCCCTACCAGGGATGTGCCCGCCACCAAGGTACATGCCCTTGACCGGAATCGAACCCGGGACCCTTCAGTCTGCAGACCGACGCTCTATCCACTGAGCCACACCGGTTTCCGCTCTGATTTTCTTTAACTAATTTGAATATTTAAGGAAAGCTAAAGTAGGCAAACGAGTTTTCACTCTCTGAAGATAGATTTTCTTCATGTCATAAATAAGCATATAAGAACTCCTTCCCTCACACCCCGTGAAGCAGGCCAGTGTTATGAGGGCCGTAATTTGGATGGCAAATAGGGGAGAGCAGAAGTCCTGGCTGAGGCCGCGGTGTACCCAGCAGCATAGTCACAAGGTATCCAGAAGCAACTGGCTCAAAGCCGCAGGGCGAAGTGTGGGCTCCTCTCTGCCTCCTCATGAACCACCTTTCCCCTTCCCACTCCTTCTCCGAGCTCAAAGCAGAGTTCTAAAATTAGCGGTGCAAGAATGTGTGCAACCTGGAAATGGAAAAGTTGCAGAATATCATGCATGAAGTGGCAAGAGCCTTTTACTGATTCGGATGAACCGAAAGAGATGTTTTGAGGCATGCACGTATCATTGGAGGTCAGACCTCAGGGGGAGGGGAGGGGATGACTCAGGCATAATGTTTTAGAGTGATTTGTTGTCCAGAAAAAACACACAAAAACCTGTAATAAAAAATATCAGTTTTTAAAATCAGGACTGCTAAAATTAATATACAAATTGCTCGTGAATACACACACACACACACACACATACCTAAATGTTTGAAGAACATAATGGAACATGTGAGAAGATTCAGAAATCTTTATAATAAATGAAGATCTGAAAAAAAATTTATAGTGCTTACACAAGTCTAATATCGCTAAGTGGTCCCAGAGATTGAGACACGATCATTTTCCTTTTGACAAAGAATACATTAAATCACATGATTTTTCTTCCTGACAAATGCTTATTTCTCATGCAGTGTTAACAATACAAATTACATTTTTGTCAGGCCTTACATGAGCTATTCAGAGCTCATTTTTAAATTAAATTTCTCGCGAGCTAAGGGCAAAGTGCAAATTAGTGAGTTGGGAAATTGAGGTGAGAAACTCTCCCAGGAATTTTTTTCCCCAAAAAATTTTTAAGAAAGCTTAGTTAGAGACAAAGTATTGGAAAAATCATCCATCTAGAGCAGCGGTTCTCAACCTGTGGGTCGCGACCCCTTTGGGGGTCGAAGGACCCTTTCACAGGGGTCGCCTAAGACCATCGGAAAATGCAGATATTTACATCACGATGCATCACAGTAGCAACATTTCATGGTTGGGGGTCACCACCCCATGAGGAACTGTAGGCAAGGGTCGCGGCCTGAGGAAGGTTGAGAACCACTGACCTGGAGTCTGGGGTCCAGCTTCAGGTTGGGGGAACATGGGCCTTCAGAGGGGAAAGGAGGTTTCGCAGTGACCAGGTCAGCGGAAGGGGATGTGTCTGAATCCCTCAGGCATCTCTGTGGAACCTCCCGTTTCCTGGAGGGGAAATCACTTTGTGCTGCAGATACACAGGCCCGGCGCTGGTGGGGTCGGTGAGGGGAGCACGAGGCGAACATTAAAGACCTGAAGTTTTTAAACTCCGTGGAAGAGTGGAAATGAGGATGGAGTGAAGGAAGACAGGAAAAAAATAGAAACACGGGCCCAAGACATCAGAAGAAAAGCATAACAGGCGTAGCATTACCTTTACATTGGAAAATGGCTAAGTTATTGCAATTTATCACATTTCAAAATTATATATGTACATATATATGTATGTATGTATATATGTATATACAGTGGTACCTCGAGATATGAGTGCCCTAACATGCGAGATTTTTGAGATACGAGCCGTTGAGCGAGCGGTTTTTGCTTTGAAATACGAGCAACAGTTGAGATAGGAGTCATCGCGCGGATCGGCCGGCTGCACACGACCCACCCGTTTACCGCGACTCGAGCGTCTCATCGTTTCCCACGCCTCAAGGTTACGGAACGAATTAAACTCCTATCTTGAGGTACTACTATGTATTGATATGTACATATTGCATGCACACAAAAACACAACTTAAAGAATACTAACAAAATGAGCATCCGTGTTCTCTACGCCCACATGAAGAAAGAGAATGATGCCAAAACCGGTGTGGCTCAGTGGATAGAGCATTGGGCCTGCGGACTGAAGGGTCCCAGGTTCCATTCCGGTCAAGGGCATGTGTCCTGGTTGCAGGCACATCCCCAGTGGGGGGCGTGCAGGAGGCAGCTGATGGATGTGTCTCTCTCATCCCTCTCCCTTCCTCTCTGTAAAAATCAATAAAATATATTTAAAAAAAGAAAGAAAGAAAGAAAAAGAAATAGAACGCCAGGCCATGGCCAGGTAGCTCAGCTGGTTAGAGTGTTGTTCCAACATGTCAAGATTGTGGATTTGATCCCAGTCTTTGTTGCTCTTCTTATTTATGCATTCATGAGTTGATTCTTGAATGCATAAATAAGTAGAACAACAAATCGATGTTTCTCTCTCTCCCTTCTCTCAAATCAATCAATACTTTTTTAAAAAAGAAAAAGAAATAGAACACTAGTTGGACTGCCATAGTCCTTCGATATCAATTCATCATGTTTTCTTCCCTTTGGAGGTAATCATAACCATAAGTTCGTAATGTATTTTTTAATTGATGTTAGGGTTCTACCACCTATCTATCTATGTATCTATTATCTATTGATTTGTGCATCATCTATCTACTTATCTATCATCTCTGTTTTTTATCTAAATGCAATTCTATATTCTGCATGAATTGATTTTTAAGTTTATAGTTCATTTTGAGAATCAGTCACGTTTATGCATCCAGCTTTATTTAATTCATTCTTACTGCTATGCCATATTTTGTGACGTGATCATTATGTAATCATCCGGTCTAACAATGGAAATGTAGGCAGCTGGTTTCCTTTTTTCCATTCTGATCGATGCGGTTATCGATAAAGGGCTTATAGCTCAAGCTTTTTGTCGGGATTTTAGATCCTGTTAAAGTAAAATACATAATGGGCACCACGCAGGAACATTCTCCGAACAGAACAAAACGATGAAGCCACGTAAGCAAATCTAGCTTATTCATGGACATAAAGGAAACTCAGCTTTCTTGTCAAAGTCTCTGATAATTAGTAAAGCTAATTAGCCGTCCAGCTAAAGTGGTATAGTGTGTCTTCCCTTTCTCTTTGACTTTATGTTTATTGTTGACTAACACAGATGTCCTCTCCCCACCCTTTGCCCACCTCCACCGGCCCCAAGATGCCCTCTCTCCACCCTTTGCCCACCTCCACCGGCCCCACCCCATTCATCTGACCATCAGCGCGCTCTGTCTGTGTCCCTGGGCCCTGCATGTATGTTCTTGGCTGATCCCCTCCTCTCTCCTCTGGCTTTTCCTCTACTCTCCCCTCTGACGGCTGTCAGTCCCTTCCCTGGATCCCTGCCTCGGGTTCTGTTCTTAACCAATCACCTGCCATCTGGGATCCATTATAAGACCCGGCCACTGAAGGTTAAACCACTTTTCCCTGTCCACTGTACAAGCTGTACGTACTATGATGTAATATCATGCCTCTGATCCGCATTCATTTTGAATCTCGGGACTTCCATTCTCAAACTGTTGTTCTGTGCACACCAAACGCTCCCTACATGCCACTTGCTGATCTTGTTGTAATTTACATTTTCTTAAAAATATATTTTATTGATTTTCTACAGAGAGGAAGGGAGAGGGACAGAAAGTCAGAAACATCGATGAGAGAGAGACATTGATCAGCCGCCTCCTGCACGCCCCACACTGGAGATGTGCCCACAACCAAGGTGCATGCCCTTGACCGGAATCAAACCTGGGACCTTTCAGTCTGCAGGCCAACGCTCTATCCACTGAGCCAAACCGGTTTCGGCCATTTTCTTAATTTTTGATAGTACATGTAGGTTCAACTGCACTAAAGAGTTTTGAATTGTTAAAATACAGTTCTCTAAGGTTCCACTCTAAAACCAGTGGTGCATACTGAAAGTATCCATTATACTGCACCATAGCCTTTCTGAATAGGGTTGTGTTTTATTAAGTTACCCAATATAAAGAAGGTGTAGATTTGAATCCAGACCATTCTGGACATTTCACATACATGGAAGCATATGGTATGTGCTCTCTTATGGCTGGCTTCTTTCGTGTAGCACAAGGTTTCTGAGGTTCATCCATGTGGTAGCATGTAGCAGCACTGTGTTGCAAAGACTTTATAGCATTGGGAGAGAAATCATGAATCCAAGAGTCTAGTCCAGCATTAGAATCCATGTCCAGGGTGACATATTTCCTATGTCCGGGTCGTCTGTAGCTTAACTTGGTTTAGAGAGCAAAGAGTGAATAGTATACTCCCAGCACCTACAGCATAGTTTCAGTATCCACTCTTTTTTAAAAAAATATATTTTATTGATCTTTCACAGAGAGGAAGGGAGAGAGATAGAAAGTCAGAATCATCGATGAGAGAGAGACATCAATCAGCTGCCTCCTGCACGCCCCACAGTGGAGATGTGCCCACAAGCAAGGTACATGCCCTGGACCGGAATCGAACCTGAGACCTTTCAGTCTGCAAGCCGACGCTCTATCCACTGAGCCAAACCAGTCTTGGCTGAGTATCCACTCTTACTCAGAGTGGAAAAGAATTAAAGCTGCAGAGCAGACTCCGCTTAATCACAGTCTTCTCTCTTAGCTCTTGATCTCTAGAAGTTTCTCCATTACAATCTTTTTAAGATACTGGGATTGTGGATGACCTTAGGGGAAGGCAGTGTGAAGGCTGATAGATCCCCAAGTTCTTGGTGGAAGCGTGGAAGCTCAGAATCCCGCAAAGGGTCAGCACCCTTGAGCTGATGGTTGAGAAGGACAGAGATGAACACTCAAATGGAAGAGATGAGCAGGGAAAGGTATCGCTCTTCTCAGATCAACAATCATGGACTTCCGATGGCTATCAGCAATAAAAAGGTGTTTTTCTTACTGACATGTACCAACCAAGTGTGGTTCATGTGTGTATACATGTATGTGGGTATATATGGCTCTAATTAATGGTTCATTAACTAAAGCAAGTTACATACAGATACTATATAGGACAGCGGTTCTCAACCTGTGGGTCGTGACCTGTTTTCTGATGGTCTCAGGCTCTACAGCAGTGACCCACAGGTTGAGAACCATTAGCAGGGTCGCCTCAGACCAACAGAAAACACAGATATTTACATTACAATTCACCACAACACGAGGAACTGTATTAAATGGTCGCAGCATTAGAAAGGTTGAGAACCACTGATATAGGATATATTACAGTACATATTTTTATATAAGAGTTTCATCTGGCCACAGTGTTCTTGAACGCATTGGCCTTCACAAGGCAATGGAGCAATACCTTATACAATCCAGAAAATCTATATCAGACAAATTATGAAACTCAACAGAAAAGAGACATAAAGACATACTGGGGCCCATCATCTATTTTTACACCTGTAGGCTTCAAATTACATGCAAGCGTATTCATGTTTCCTTTTTCCTACATACCAAACATTACTACTTAAAAGCGATAAAAATAATAATAGTAAACCTAGAGAAAACTTAAAAATGTATATAACATAGTATGAAGACTTTAATGATTGTGTTGAGAGACTTAAAAAAATGTGAGAGGTAGTGCATGCCATCTTACATGGAAAAACAGAACTTTTGAAGTAAGATTCCTGTTCTGTCAAAATGGAACTCTAGCTGTATAGCAAGGGAATTATGACCGTGATGTTTTATTTTGCATTCCTGTTTCAGGTTTGTTGGGGAATACCTCTAGTCTTGTTAGAAATATGTTCACTCTGGAGCCCAGGAAAATGAAGGCATCCGTGTCTCGGACATCGCTATTCTCGTTGTAGAGACAAACACAAAATAAAACCCTGGTGGAAACGTGAGAGTTGTATGAAATGGCACGGCTTGTCAGTTCTGCTTATGATTCATTAATTAAAGCAAGATACATTGGCAAGAATGACCTCAAAGTGGTGGGAAAGTACAGATTCCCACAGGAGAGAGAAATGAAAGTCATTTCATTCGTTTCCTATTGATACTGTGAGAAATTATCTTACAGATCTGTTATCTTACACATGTACTGCCTTACAGTTATAGAGGTCACAAGTCTTCAATTTAAGGTAGCCACAGGGTTCCGTTTCCTTGGAAAGATCTAGGGGTGGGGGTTCATTTCCTTCCCTTCTCCAGACATTACCTGGCTAGTGCCTCTTCCTCTGTGTTCAAAGCCCATGTCTCACGCTGATCCCTCTCGCCTCTCTAAAAAGCACCTGCTGATGACATTGGACCTACTTGGAGAATCCAGGATAAACTCCTATTTTAAGACCCATAAACTAACAATCTCCGCAAAGTTTCTGCTTGCCATGTTAGGTACATATCCAGTATCTGGGGTTAGGGTGGGGACGTTTTTGGGAAAGCATTCTTGATTCCAAGTAATAGTAGAAAGCAGGTAAATAATTTTAAAATTAATTTACACTGACTGTTTTTTGTTCAAAAATGATTAACCTTCCTGTCATTGACAGGCAGATATGCTCCATCCTCTTGTCCCAAGCGGTGAATCCAGGAGTCTAGTCCCGCATTAGAATCAGTGTCCAGGGTGACATAGGAAACATGATTTACAGAGCAAAGAATGGATAGGACACACCCAGCACCTACAGAATAGCTTCACTGTCCACTCTCACTCAGAGTGAGGAAGAATTGAAGCCGCAGAGCAGACTCAACTGGATCAGATTCGGAAATGTCCCTGGGGATGGATGTCCCTGCCTTCTGGATGATTCTTTCAGTATCTTCCTTGCTCGCCTCTCAGGAAGGCATTAAAGCAGTGGTTCTCAACCTTCCTAATGCTGCAACCCTTTAATACAGTTCCTCATATTGTGGTGACCCCCAACCATAAAATTATTTTTGTTGCTACTTCATCACTGTAATCTTGCTACTGTTATGAACTGTAATGTAAATATCTGATATGCAGGATGTATTTTTGTTGTTACAAATTGAACATAAAGCATAGTGCTTAATCACAAAAACAATATGTAATTACGTATTGTGAAATATTTATTTCTAATGACAAATAAATGAAATGTTGTCTTGAATCGTGGTGTAGCGTGGGCAACAGTCTTCCTATGACAACAGTAAACGACATGGCTACACTTTGCTACACCGAGGAGCGGTGTGTTGGTTCCTAAAACCATGGGAAATAGGTGTTTTCTGATGGTCTTAGGCGACCCCTGTGAAAGGGTCGTTTGACCCCAAAAGGGGTCGCGACCCACAGGTTGAGAACCACTGCATTAAAGCGAAGGCTCTCCTTGGGAGCGAGTTTATTTCCCATCGGTGCTTGGGTTTCAGTGTCAATCCCTGGTCCGTTCCAATCCGTCTCCTATTCCAAGACCCATACTTCCATATGTGTGGCAAGTGTCTCTATGTCAGGTCTTAATTACAAGTACTTTAAACTTGAGAAGGGAGCTATTCCTTAGACCTGTGGTCAGCAAACTGCGGCTCGTGAGCCACATGCGGTTCTTGGGCCCCTTGAGTGTGGCTCTTCCACAAAACACCATGACCTGGGCGAGTCTATTTTGAAGAAATGGCACTAGAAGAAGTTTAAATTTTAAAAATGTGGCTCTCCAAAGAAATTTCCATCGTTGTGCTGTTGATATTTGGCTCTGTTGCTAATGAGTTTGCCGACCACCTCCTTAGACCTTCCCCTCTGAACCACTCTGGACTAATTGGAAATATCCACATGAGCCCTTGACCTGGTGTAATCAATGGGAACTCAACAGAGATTCATCAGATGTATCACACCCAGAGAACATGGGTTCTGAATCACATGCTGTTGCGACTACATGACATTTCCCAAGGAGAAGGCCTTGCAAATATACCGATGCCGGGTTTGCGTTCCAAAAGCACCCCGAAACGCAGGCCTGGTGCTAGGAAGCATTCCGCGGATAAAGACGCTCCTCGTAGCAATAGAATTAGTCTGTTTGCCAAGAGGTGCAATTACCAGCTGGTTTGCAGGAAGATTAGCTTGGGTCACCTGCCTTCCTTCTGAGAATGTGCCACAGGGAAGGAGAGAAAAAATGAGTCATGGTCCAGCTGCTTCAATTCCTGAAAATTTCAAAATAATTAAAACACACCAAAGACGAAGGGCTGATTTATGTATTTAGGAGATGTGTTAGAGCACAGGCTAGTAAGTTCACGGTGTATTTATAGAGTTTAATAAAATATTATAGATAATAGCAGATACCTGGACAATTAGTGTAGAAAAAACTACTACAATTTTAAAAACACTAGTTAAAGAATAATGCATTTTGCTTTAGTGCTATCACATGAGCATTAGTAACAACAAAATAGTATTGAGAAATGTATACTCATTATGTTTAGCTTGTCTCATTGTAACATTTTTAAAAATGGCTTTATAAATTATTTATCAGTATTTTAACAAACTAAGAATTATGTATTCTTCTTGATGGAGAAAAGTCAGTGTTGCTAATTTATCTTGTGGGACAATATACCCATATGTAAACAGCTATGATGCCTTTTTAGACACGTACATGTATTTGTGTGTGAGTGTGTGTGTGTGTGTGTGTGTGTGTGTGTGTGTTAGAGTAATAATTGTAATACAGTGGTACCTCAAAATACGAGTTTAATTCCTTCCGTAACTTTGAGGCGTGGGAAACTATGAGACGCTCGAGTCTTGGTAAACTGGTGGGTCCTGTGCAGCCGGCCGATCCGCGCGATGACTCCTATCTCAACTGTTGCTCGTATTTCAAAGCAAAAATCGCTCGCTTGATGGCTCGTATCTCAAAAATCTCGTATGTTAGGGCACTCGTATCTCGAGGTACCACTGTAATGAAAACTTGTAATTGTCAAAAGAAACTCTAAACAAGAATATGAGAAGAGCCGAAACCGGTTTGGCTCAGTGGATAGAGCGCCGGCCTGGGGACTGAAAGGTCCCAGGTTCGATTCCGGTCAAGGGCATGTACCTTGGTTGCGGGCACATCCCCAGTAGGGGGTGTGCAGGAGGCGGCTGATCGATGTCTCTCTCTCATTGATGTTTCTGGCTTTCTATTCCTTTTCCTTCCTTTCTGTGAAAAATCAATAAAATATATATAAAAAAAAAGAATATGAGAAAAGAAAAATATTAACAGCTACATGGCAAGATAAACAACTGAAAATCATGAATACCCTACAAGTTGATAGATTCCCTATCTGCATCTCGAGCTACACTTGTAGATGTCTACCTTTTTCTTCTGCTCTTTATTGTATGACATCGTAAAAAATTAAGGAGTGTTTTCAGATTGCTTGCTTTGTTTCATAAAAGTAATAATATATATATTTTAAAACTTTACATAAAAGGTAATACAATTATGTGGAAATAAAGGAAGAATAGAAAAACACTCATTCTAATGCAAAGAAATATCTGGGACTGTGCGTGTGTAATCCTTCCAGAAAAACTGATATGCTCCTAAAAGGATACGGCACGGGAACATAAATATGTTTTATGGCCAGCCCTCCTCAGGCTCATCTATACAAGGGAAACCCCAGTGTGGAGACTTTTCCTGGCAAATGCAAATGGACTTATAGGCTGTAAATATGAGGACGTCTCTGTTCAAGTACACGTTTTTAGGATATTTGAGTTCATACACAATTGCTATAAACCTCTGACATAATTCACGTCGCCTTTACTTTATTGCTCTCTGCATATGCTGAACAGGTAGCACGCTATAAATTACACTCTACCTCTAGGAACGGAGCTACCCCGACCTCAATGGTTACAGCACAAACTGTGAAATAACTGCAACTACATTGAAAAAATAAAATAAAAAGAATAAATGTTTCCACATATCCTGACACCTCATTGAAAAAGCATTTTCATGCGGCCTCCTTCAGTGGTTTGCTTGCAATTATGCAAGGGTTGCTCTTAGTTCTCTCATGTTTTGGGCAGGGAGGGGAAAGGTACCTTAAACGCGATCAGTTACAGGAGCTTAATGGCAGAACATCATTTTGTAGAACTGAAATTGACTTTAGCTCCAAGTTGTAAGAGAGAAAGCCAGATAACACAATTGAAAACCAGACTTTATGATCACAAATCCGTCATTTATTTTTACCATTTCACACGGCTCTTGTCACCCCCCTTGGTGGCATTTTTGTCGCTCTTGTTTCAGCATTAACGTCATTACACTTGCCTTTTCTGTTCTCATTACTAGGAGAGTTTATAGGTAAATCCATCCAAAGAACTGGTGTTGCTTTCTGATCAAAATGGAAAGTGATGCCAGGCTGTAATAAGCAATTTAATTTTTAATGAGCTTATTCATGCCCAAGGTCATAACTAAGGTAAAAAAAAAAAGTTAAAATAAAACTACAGCAAAACACTAATGATCGTGCTCTAACTGTGGCCAGGGCAGAATAATATTTGGCAGAGAGTACTTTCAAAGCTTCCCCGTGCTAATTTTTAAAATTTTGCTTCAGAATAGGAACTTAGCTCAACGAAGGTAGAGCATCCTATCTAATAAAAGAGTGATATGCAAATCAACCATCACTCTGCTACACCTCCAAGCCATGCCCACCAGCCAGTCAGGAGAGAGTATGCAAATTAACCCAACCAAGATGGCTGCTGCCACGGAGCAAGCCGGAGGCTTGGGTTTCCCTGGCAATGGAGGAAGTCAAGCTTTCCACACACCCTGGCAGGCCCAGGCCTCCACTCAAGGCTACAAAGTTTCAATTACAGAAGATAAATAAATTCCAATAAAAATGGCAGCAGCCATGAAGCTGGTGAGAGCAGGAGGCTTGAGTTGCCCCCAGCAATGGAGGAAACCAAGTTTTCGAAGCCCTGGCCTGCGTTGGCCGACGCTTAAAGCTATAAAGTTTCAACTGTAGAAGATAAATAAATCCCAGATACCAGGGCCTCCACTTGGATTGCGGGGGCTGGGGGGACATGACTGGCCTGCAAACCACCAGAGGCACCTCGCTCAGGCTACCCCACTCCCAAAGGGAACCCCCATCCTGATCTGGGACACCCTTCAGAGCAAATCAGTCAGCCCCAACTTGTGCACCAAGCCTCTAGCCTTTGTAAATAAAAGGGTAATATGCAAATAGACCGTCACTCCCACACACAAGATGGCTGTCCCTATGTGGTCAAAGATCCTGTCTCCATGTGGACACAATATGGCCACCACAAGATTACCAGCAGTGGAGGGCAATTGCGGGGGTGGGCAGGACCAGGCCTATAAGGGAGAGCAGTTGGGGGCAATCAAGCCTGCAGGGGAGGACATTTGGGGGGCAGAATGAGCCTGCAGAGAAGGGCAATTAAGGGAGACCAGGCCTACAGGGGAGGGCAGTTGGGGGCGACCAGGCCTGAATTAAGTGACATGCATTGGAAAGTTAAAGGACAATCGAACAAATAGAGAAGTCCAGAGATGTTAGAGATTTATTTCTGTAAAATTACACATCTACCTCCCCAGGGTTCCGAACAGTCAGTCACCTGCTCTGTCTTCTCCGGGAGAGATCTTGTTGTTGGAAAGATCAGAAGTGGGTGGCAGGTGTGTACCGATTACGATACAGAGCTCCGGATTTATCATTCCGTGGATTCTCTGCTCGGGCAGGGAGCCAAGCAGTTATACCAGTGGGATCTGTACCAGACCTCACTGCTCTGTACGAGAAGAGGTAGCTCAGGAAACCCATAAATTTACTGCCTTTGAAATCTGCCTCTGAGTCAGAAACCTGGTGTTTGCTCTGTGGACGAAATAAATAAATAGTGTATTAAAAATACATCATTTGTTTGATACTTTAATTGAGCATTAGGATGCCCTACTGATTAGTCTGTAGAAAAATAGGGAAGGCAAGCGAACAAAGCAATGTTTACTGCAACAAGTGGATACATGTCAGGAAGAGAAAAGGGGCCTTTGGCTGGTACCCCAATGGTTAGAGAAGCTCCCACATACACCAAGGCTGCAGGTGCGGTCTCTGGTCAGGGCACGAATAAGAATCAGCCAATCAGTGTATAAATAAGTGGAACCAGAAATTGATGTCTCCCTCCCTCTCTGTCTCCTTCATCTCTCTCTCTCTCTCTCTCTCTCTCTCTCTCTCTCTCTCTCTCTCGCTCTCTCTCTCGCTCTCGCTCTCGCTCTCGCTCTCGCTCTCTCTCTCAAATCAATAAATTTAAAATAAAAAACTTTAAAAAACAAAGCAGGTCTGGTAGTGATTTAAAGGGGGCAAGAAATGAAAAATATCCAATGATTTTTCTGCGCTCTCACATAATATTAAGCATTATTTTATTTCTGTAACTTATATTTTTCTAATAACTACATTATAAATTCGTTTTGGGGCTTCCCCTATCTATTTCCTTGTGAACTCTTTAGGATGAGGAATAGGGCTATTCATCTGTCTTTCCCCTTTGAAGGGTATTTAATGTTCAATAGTTATTTGTAAGAGTAATAAATTAATAGGAGATGTTACTTTGTCTATTAAAAATTACTAATATCAAGGAAATTGTCATTTACTATTCTATTTTAACTCATATAAATACATCATCTCTTAGAGTCATTGATAATTTGTAAAACAAATTCTCTCCAGATTTTACAAAATAATTTTCTTAAATTTAATAAATCTTTATTGTTCAGATGATTACAATTGTTCCCTTTCCTACTCCCCCCATAGCTCCCCTCCACCCAGCTCCCATCCCTTCCTCTACCCTTACCTCTCCCCGCATTCACCTCATCCATAGGTGTATGATTTTTGTCCAGTCTCTTCCCACACCCCCCTCAACCCTTTCCCTCTGAGAATTGTCAGTCCACTCCCATTCTATGCCCCTGATTCTATTATATTCACCAGTTTATTCTGTTCATCATATTTTTTATTCACTTGATTTTTAGATTCACTTGTCGGTACATATGTATTTGTTGTTCATAATTTTTATCTTTACTTTTTCTTCTTCCTCCCCTTCGTAAAGAGTACCTTTCAGCATTTCATATAATACCGATTTGGTGGTGATGAACTCCTTTAGCTTTTACTTATCTGTGAAGCTCTTTATCTGCCGCTTAATTCTGAATGATAGCTTTGCTGGGTAGAGTAATCTTGGTTGTAGGTTCTACAACTAGAAGGAAAGAGAGGTGCTCAGGGAGACTCTGAGTTGCTGAGGTACAGAGATGAAGAGGGCAGCTCCTCTGAGTCTTCATGAGCCCCTCTCTTTCCTTCTAGTTGTAGAATTTCCACTCAGCCAGCTTTCCTGTGGTTCTGGATGATGTTGATTCTGTCTTTTAGCTGTAATTTTAAAATTGTTGTGTGAGGCAGCCATTTAGGTGTTCACCTCTGCCGCCATCTTGGTTTCTCTACACAATACTTTTGACAGATGATAATATAGTGCCATTTACTTCTATTAGAATGTGTGAATATTTAATTTCAAAGTGTCCAATTGAAAATGTCAGGGAGAAAATTGCAAAGTTAAAATTAAAATAAAATTCATTAGAAAATGAATCCCATCTTTTTTAAGGTCTCTATGACATGGAGACCATTCACACCAATAATAACATTTTTTTAAAAAATGAGATCAACGTGGGCAATATCAATGGAAGGACATTTGTTTGTGACCCTGAGAGAACTTTTTAGTTTTGATCTCTTGTTTTCCGCTTCATGATTTATGTCTGGAAGTTTTTAAATATAACAACTTATTATATTCTCATTATGCATGGAGGAGATATGAGCAAACTTTCACATATAATCACCAAAATAAGAGTCAGTAGTAACCACTTCGCTCATCTGATACGTTGAATCTGTGATATGCTTCCGGTCTGAAAAGTACTGTTTTCTCATTTTCATCTTCCTGTGTTTACCGAAACCTACTTTGGGTTAGAGTTGCTTTCCTTCAATTTCATTTCAGTTTAATAATTATTTGTAAGATGAATACATTAATAGGAAACCTTTGTCTATTCAAAATTACTAGTATCATGGACTTTTTTTACATTTTTTTTCAACTCCTATTAACCCATCATCTCATAGAGTCTTTGAGAGTTTGTCAAACAAATTATCTCCATATTTTACAAAATATTTTGGCCGATGATAACATAGTACATTTATTTCTATTAGAATGTGTGCATATTTAATTTCAAAGTGTCCCAGTGGAAACAGCAGGGAGAAAATTGCGGTTATTGTGCTGTTGAAGGAGAACATGTGGTAGGCTCTGGTTCATGCTCAACCCTTTGCAAAGAGCTCCCCTGGGTTTGCTTCTGTGTATACCGCCTTCCAAGTCAAAGCTTTGGCCCTGACTAGTGTGGCTCAGTGGACAGAGCGTCGCCTGCAGACTGAAGGGTCCCAGGTTTGATTCCCATCAAGGGCAGGTACCTTGGTTGTGGCCACATCCCCAGTGGGAGGTGTGCAGGAGGCAGCTGATCGATGTTTCTCTCTCATGGATGTTTCTAGCTCTCTCTCTCTCTTCCTCTTTGTAAAAAATCAATAAAAAATTATTTCAAAAATCACAACATTTTACCTTCAAAAATAAGAGGATATTTTTAATGTTTCAGAGTTTTTTGATATTCAAAGCAGAATTAATTTTATGATAAAATGCCAATGATATTTTCTGTTTCATATTATAAGTAAGGTGCTCTTCATACATGCACAGCAAGTGGATATATTTTTTATACTGTTCCCTCCAAACAAAGCAAGTTGGCTTTGCGAGAGTAACATAATAATTACATATGCACTGGCGGTAATGGCATCAATGGACTAAATATGTTATTAAACATGATTAGTGGAGCAGTTAAAGGTGAAAACCACCATTGGACTTATTATATTTGTATTCCAGTTCAATCATTTAGTGACTGTACTTTGTGCCAATTACTTAACGTCTCTGTGCTTCCCAGAAATATAGTACTACCTGTTCATACCATGACCGAAAAAAATCATTTATTGTGTAATTTCATTCAAGCCCCATGTAAAATTAATTGATGAAATGCCATTGATTTTGCACCACTGGAAGCAAACAGATGCTTCCCATTTCAATTTCCAGACCCACCTTACAGCGGTAAGATGCATTCAAATAAGGGAAAGATGATGATTCTTTTAGAAGAAAATTCTTCATCATAATCAGGAAAATTACTGGTTATGGGAAACTGCAGATGGGAGAGGGCATCACAGTGAGAGCTAAATATCATTAGATAATAACATTATAATTCTTTTTATCCTCACCCGAGGACAGGTTTTTCATTGATTTGAGAGGAGAGGAGGGGAGAGAGAAAGAGAGGACATGGAGAGGATGCCTCCCTGTGTCTCTACTGGTGATTGAAACTGCGACCTTTTGGTGCACTGGATAAGACTCTACCAACTGAGCCACACTGGCCTGGGCTAAAATAGTAATTTTTTAAAAATATATTTTATTGATTTTTCACACAGAGGAAGGGAGGGAAATAGAGAGTTAGAAACATCGATATGAGAGAAACATTGATCAGCTGCCTCCTGTACGCCCCCTACTGGGGATGTGCCCGCAACCAAGGTAAATGCCCTTGACAGGAATCAAACCTCGGACCCTTCAGTCCACAGGCTGACGCTCTATCCACTGAGCCAAACCGGTTTCTGCTGAAATAGTAATTCTTAATGCATTCACCTGAGGCTGAAGGTATTCAATAATGGAAAATATAATTATTTTGTCTTTCATTTGAATTTATTTTCCAAACTGGGCATATTGAAGTTACTAGTAAACTACAGCTACTAGTAAACTAGTCTTTTCTATGACTAAATCTCAGAGCCTTGAGGGACACAATTCAGTAGTAAAATGGAATACTTTAATCAGGGTTCCATGTAATCACCAATTTAAGAGAGAAAATTTTAAAGAGAGGGTGAACATTAGAAATAAACTGGTATTAGGAAGGGTAGTTGTCAGGAGAAATTCTTTTTCATATATTATTAAAAACCATGACACTTGATATTTACATTGAATAGCGGTTCTGATGAAATGGCATGATTCAGGGAGATGGAAAACTCTAAAACTTCTACCTTAAAATGACAATCTATTGCAGGATAAAAAATGATTTCTTCTCCTGGCCGACAGGGCTCAGTGGTTGAACATTAACCTATGAACCAGGAGGTCTCAGTTCGATTCCCGGTCAGGGCACTTTTTTGCCCAGGTTGTGGGCTCAATTCCCAATGTGGGAAGTGCAGGAGCAGCTGATCAATGGTTCTCTCTCACCATCGATGTATCTATCTCTACCTTCCTCTCTGAAATAAGTAAAAATATATTTTAAAAATTATTTCCTTGCCAAAACCAGTTTGGCTCAGTGGATGGAGCATTTGGCTTGCGGACTAAAGGGTCCCAGGTTCGATTCCGGTCAAGGCATGTACCTTGGTTTCAGGCACATCTTCTTCAGTGGGGAGCGTGCAAGAGGCGGCTGATCGATGTCTCCTTCTCATCGATGTTTCTGACTCTCTGTCTCTCTCCCTTCCTCTCTGTGAAAAATCAATAAAATATATTTTTTAAAAATCATTTTCTCCTTCTTAGTAAATATATTAAAAAAAAATTCTGGCCTCCAGAGAGCCAACAGGTTTTATTGTGACAGCGGAGGATATATTAGTCAGCTCGGTGTCTGTTCTCATTAGGGAATACCCCTGTCCATTTCGGTAAATAAGATTTGGTACCAAGACTCCAGTTTCATATAAGGCTTTTATGATGTTGAGGTGTGATCCCTCTGTTCCCACTTGGCTGAGAGTTTTTATCAGGAAAGGGTGTTGGATTGTGTCAAATGCCTTTTCTGCATCAATTGATATGATTATGTGATTTCTGTCTCTTAATTTGGTCATGTGATGTATCAGGTTTATTGATTTGTGGACATTGTGTCAGCCTTGCATCCCTGGAATAAATCCCACCTGGTCATGGTATATGATCTCTCTAATGTAATGCAAGAGCCTATGTGCTAGAATTTTGTTGAGGATTTTATGTTCATCTGGAACATTGGCCTGTGATTCTCTTTCTTTGCGGTGTCTTTATCTGGGTTTGGGATTCAGGTAATGCTGACTCCATAGAAAGAGCTTGGAAGTGTGCTTTCCTCTTGAATTTTGTGGAACAGGCTGAGGAGAGGAGGTTTCAGTTCCTCGAGTGCTTGGCAGACTCCCCTGTAAAGCTCTCAGGTCCAGGGCTTTAGTTTGCTGGAAGATTTTTGATTATCGTTTCCATTGCATCAGTCATTATTGGCCTATTCAGGGGTTTTGTTTCTTCCTGAATGAGTGTTGGAAAGTTGTATTTTTCTAAGAATATGTACATTCCTGGGAAACCATGAAAACCTTAGGCGAAGCGATAGGCAGCGAAATAGCAGATATTTATTGTAGCAATATCTTCCCAATAGAGTTCCTAGGGCAAAGGGAACTAAGGAGAAAATAAACAAATGGGACTGCATCAAAGTAAAAAGCTTGTGCACAGCAGAAGATGGAAAACTCTAGAACATCTACCTTCAAATGACAATACAGTGGCACCTCGAGATACAAGTTTAATTCGGTCTGTAACCTTGAGGCGTGGGAAACTATGAGATGCTCGAGTCTCGGTAAACTGGTGGGTCGTGTGCAGCCGGCCGATCCGCGCGATGACTCCTATCTCAACGGTTGCTCGTATTTCAAAGGAAAAAATCGCTCGCTCGACAGCTCGTATCTCAAAAATCTCGTATGTTAGGGCACTCGTATCTCGAGGTGCCACCGTATATTGCGAGATAAAAAATGAACAGAACAATCAGAGAGCCCACTACATGGGGAGCCTATTTGCCAATGTTATCACCCATGAGGGCCTAATCTCCAACATTTACAGGGAACTCCTACAACTTAATGAAAGGAAGATAAACAATCCAATAAAAAAATGGGCAAAGGAACTAAAGAGACACTCTTAGAAACAGGACTTACAGGAGACCCACAGATATATGAAAACCTGCTCCAAGTCACTAATCATCCTAGAGATGCAAATCCAAGCACCAATGCGGTACATCTCACACCTGTCAGAATGGCTGTCATCCACAAATCAACAAACGACAAGTGCTGGCGAGGATGAACAGAAAAGGGAACCCTCGTGCACTGCTGGTGGGAATGCAGGCTGGGGCAGCCACTGTGGAGAACAGTATGGAGTTTATAAATGGAACTCCCATTTGGCCTAGTGATCCCACTTCTAGGAATAGACCCCAGGAAACTAGAAACTCCAATCAGAAAGGACATATGCACCCCTACATTCATAGTAGCACAATTCACCACAGCTAGGATTTGGAAACAGCCTAAATGCCCATCAGCAGATGAGTTGATTAAAAACACTGTGATACATCTACACGATGGAATACTACGCTGCTGTAAAAAGAAGTAATTATTACCATTTGCAACAGCATGGATGGAGCTGGAGAGCATTGTGCTAAGCGAAATAAGCTGCTCAGAGATAAATATCACAGGATCTCACTCATTTGTGGAATATAATGAACAACATACACTGATAAACAAGAACAGATCCAGAGGCAGAGAAACATCAATCAGAACATCAAACCTCAGGGAAGGTAGGGGAGGCTGGGGGTAAGAGATCAACCAAAGGACCCGTATGTATGCGTATGAGCATAATTAATGGACACAGACAGTAGGGGGGTGAGGGCATGTGCTGGGGGTGCAGGCCGCGGGGGAGAAGTCAATGGGGAGGGAAAGGAAACTTGTCATCCTGTAGACAATAAAGAATTAAAAAAGACTCCATTTCTAAGGTGGAAGTGCTTCATTTTGATGAATGAACATCTTTAAAAGAGGGTTTCGGTACCCACCGTTATGCTCGGTATTTTTATTTTTCCTCTAAGTCAATGGTTCTCAACCTTTTTTAATGCCATGACCCTTTAATACAGTCCCTCATGTGGTGGTGACCCCCAACCATAAAATTATTTCCGTTGCTACTTCATCACTGTCATTTTGCTCCTGTTATGAATCATCATGTAAATCTCTGTGTTTTCTGATGGTCTCAGGCTCTACAGCAGCGGTTCTCAACCTGTGGGCCGCGACCCACAGGTTGAAAACTGCTAGCAAGGTCGCCTAAGACCATCGGAAAGCAGATACTTACATTATGATTCATTAACAGTAGCAAAATGACAGTTATGAAGTAGCAACGAAAATAATGTTAAGATTGGGGGTCACCACCACATGATGAACTGTATTAAAAGGTCACGGCATTAAAAAAGGCTGAGAACCACTGCTCTAAGGTCATATGAGTGTTGGAGTGAATGGAGCCATGTGTAATCATGGCCTGGGGTTCACGGTAGTCAGAGACACCAGGAGCCATTCAGCAAAGCGAACTCTCCCATTTCTCCGGAGCAGACATGTCGGGCAGCCGAAGCTGCACAGAGGGTAGTGTGTGTGTGTGTGGGGGGGGGGGGGGGGGGGGGGGGGGGGGGGCAGGGGGTAAAGGCATCTGGCCTCTCAGGACCCCCCCCACATGGCCCCATGATGGTGTGAGCCTTTCCAACTCCTGCCGTCTTCAAACAAACCCTTTCCCTGAAAACAAGAACTCACTTCAGAAGTAAACATTGTCTGCGCTTTTGCTACCTTCTTATTCTTTTTTTTATATATACATATTTTATTGATTGTTTTTATTTTATTTTTTACGGAGAGGAAGAAAGAGGGATAGAGAGTTAGAGACATCCATCAGCCGCCTCCTGCACACTTCCCACTGGGGATTTGCCCGGAACCAACGGACATGCCCTTGCCCGGAATCGAACCTGGGACCTTTCAGTCTGCAGGCCGACGCTCTATCCACTGAGCCACACCGGTTAGGGTACTACCTTCTTGTTCTTTATGACAGATCTTGACCCAAAGCAAGACAGGGTTCTGTTTTGCCCCTGTAACTACGTGTGGTTATTTCCATATTGTAATCACCAATTCCTTTACAAATATCAGTGGCCTTCAGGCAGACGCTGTTATAACTCTCTCAAGGCCGATTGTGTTCGAGGAAGTAATAGGATTAATTAGTTGCAAATATTATGGGAGGTGTTGCAATGTGCTAGCATTTTTCCAGACACATTATTCTGCCAGAAAAAAAAAAAAGCAGTCATTACAGAAACAAGAGCAGAAATTAAAGACAGTAAGGCTGTGGGCAGAGCACCAGCCCTTAACGCCAAAAATGAATTAAATAGAAATAGTTAGTAAGCCATCCAAGTTGGTCTTCTGGATCTCCCGCCTTCTTTATTTTATTTTTTAAATATATTTTTATTGATTCCAGAGAGGAAGGGAGAAGGAGAGGAAGAGAGAGACATCATTGATGATGTCTCATGGATCAGCTGCCTCTTGCACGCCCCACCCTGGGGATGGAGCCCACAACCAGGGCATGTGCCCTGACCGGGAATTGAACCCTGACCTTCTGGTTCATAGCTTGATGCTCAACCACCGAACCATGCTGGCCAGGATTCCTTTGTAGTTTTCAAAATAAATCTTTCCGTTTTCTCTGGCCTCACCTTTTCCCTGCCCAAGAGGGTTTGCCTCTGAACTTGATGTATCTTCACACCCACATGAACTGAAATATATTTTATTGATTTTTCACAGAGAGGAAGGGAAAGGGACAGAAGAGTCAGAAACATCGATAAGAGAGAGACATCGACCAGCTGCCTCCTGTACACCCCCCACTGGGGATGTGCCCACAGCCAAGGTCCATGCCCTTGACCAGAATCAAACCTGGGGCCCTTCAGTCCACAGGCCGACGCTCTACCCACTGAGCCACACCGGTTTCAGCAGGACTGCAGCTTTTGTGATCCCTTCAAGGCCTGCGGGTGGTTGGCTGGTGATGGCCAGGAAAACCGCATTCAGTTGTCAATGCACCTTGCCAGCTTTCCTCTTTCTGCATAAATGGCCACGGGTTGGAATCTTTTCGTTTCTGGGGTGCAAGGTGAAGTTTATTCCTTGTGTTGGTGTCCCTGTGTCCTTCTTGTTTGCAGTTAGGGAGGAGAAGGGGGGGCGGGCGGAGAAGAAACAGACACATTTAGTGCCTCATTTTATACACAGAGGCTTTCCAGGTAGTTACCAGCCCTGGCCGGTTTGGCCCAGCAGGAAGAGCGCTGGGCAGGGACTGATGGGTCCCGGGTTCATTTCTGGTCAAGGGCACGCACCTAGGATGCAAGCTGGATCCCCAGCCCTGGCTGTGGGGTGTGCAAAGGCCACAAATGGATGTTTCTCTCTCACATCAATGCTTCTCTCTCTCTCCCTTCCACTCTCTCTAAAAAACAATGGAAAAATACCCTCAGGTGAGGATTAAAAAAAAAAAACTAATTGCAAAAGACTACATACTCCATTAATACTAGATGAATCGAAGTATTTGGTTTCCCTGCACCAAATATTTAACAATTGGAAGTTGAAGGTCATCAAGGAGACATGGCTTTTGTGCCTCCCTCTGGGGACTGAAAGGTCCCAGGTTCGATTCCGGTCAAGGGCATGGACCTTGGTTGCAGGCACATCCCCAGTAGGGGACGTGCAGGAGGCGGCTGATTGATGTCTCTCTCTCATCGATGTTTCTAACTCTATCCCTCTCCCTTCCTCTCTGTGAAAAATCAATAAAATAAAAAATAAAAATAAAAAATGCCCTCTCCTCAGCAGGCACATCTCAGTCTGCATCTAGCTTCTCTCTTAGCTCATTTCTCTGGTTCAACATGTGTTTGCTTTAAAGGCTGCTTTCAGTAGTTTATCAGCCTGGCACTTCCCACATTGGCCAGCAAGATCCCACTGTGTCCCAGTGAGGGGAGGGTTACCGTCCAATGCTCCCGGGTCCCAGCCCGAGCCTGCTCTGCAAACAGCTTTTCATTCACCCCCTCTCTTATCCTGAAAGGGGGGTCATTCTATTGTAGGTCTCCCTTTACATACAATTGAGAGCCCTGGGTTGACTCAGCAATCTCTATCCACTAAGACCACGTTTAGTGGTACGTAACAAAACAAACAAACAAAAAAACCCCAAATATCACTATGTTCCCCACAAAAAAAGTATATATAGGTTGGTTTTCTTTTAGGTTAAAAAAAAGTCTGGGAAAAAAGAAGTCTAGGCCAGGCATCCTGATTCTGTGGTTTTTAGGAAGCAAATCTTCTCTGGCTGTGCCCCGCCAGCTTTATCATCAGCACTGACCACCGAGGCTCCTGATTGACAAAGGAGAGATGCCTTCCTTTACTTCCCGTGTCTGGTGGGAGGCGGAGTGGAAGCAAGAAGGGAGCATGCGCTGAAGCCGGTGTGGCTCAGTGGATAGAGCGTCATCCTGCCAACTGAAAGGTCCCAGGTTCGATTCCGGTCAAGGGCATGTACCTTGGTTGCGGGCACACCTCCAGAAGGGGGTGTGCAAGAGGCAGCTGATCGATGTCTCTCTCTCATCGATGTTTCTAACTCTCTATCCCTCTCCCTTCCTCTCTGTGAAAAATCAATAAAATATATTTTAAAAAAAAGTTGTTGGCGATATTTTATCAACTGCTTTGTTGCAAAGACATTATTTCTTAACCCGTCCATCTCCCACTTACTGTACATTATCTGAGTCTAAAAACCCACCATTCAGCGTGAACCATGTCGGGGAGTAATTAGCTATTCCTCAGCATTTTAAATGAGAAAACCTATAATGCATTGCTCTCAACCAAAAGTCCAAACCAATTTCCTGAGTTATTTCTAAATGCAATAAAAGAATTTCTTATATGTTACTAAGTGTGCTCTTTCAATGTCAAAAAAAAAAAGTCTTACAACTTTTCTTTCTGATCATCAGGCAATTAATGTGGCTGTTAGGTTTGTTTTGTATGCAGGGAAATGTACAGTTTGCCTGTAGCTCCATAAAAACATTGTTTACGATGAAGGCCAATAACATATCACAATAAATAAATTTGCTTGAAAAACTGCATGTGAAAGTTTACAATAAAATGGTAATTTCCCCTAATAAACCATAACTCACCAGTGGAGTTGGGGACTTAAACCTCGAAGCAAGCTAATAAATGAGGCGCCCACCAGGGGCTGTTATTTTCTGTGGCTGCGGAAGTTGTGTTGCAGGCAAGTTCGATGAAGATGTAGCGCACCAGCTAAGCTATCAGACTCAGAGTAATCAGGACCGGTTCTCGGTCATTCCGGGGATAGATGACAACGTGGGATCTGAAAAGCTTTAAAGGAATTGGACATTCGAGGTAAAAAATTGCAAATTAAACTTTGTTTGGACTTTTAATTGTCACATTCAAACTTTTTTCTGTGCTGCTAGAAGGCACAGAAAGTTTCTGGGTTTAACACAGGATTTCTATCCTACAGTCATGCCATTCAAGAAAGACAGGTATCATCGCACCCACATGACTCACCCACTTGTGATACCTCTCTAAGTGCCAACAACATTTGAGAGCCAGATCCTCTCTGCCCATCAGTGTGCTTTTCAAAATGTCTATATACGATTGGCCCGGTTTACGAAATTCATCCATTGGTTGGGGTGGTGGGGGAGGTCACCTCAGCCCAACCTGCACCCTCTCTAATTGGGGAACCCTTGGGGAATGTCCCATTAACAGTCACCCTCTCGCAATCTGGGACTGCTGGCTCCTAACTGATCACCTGCCTGCCTGCCTGATCGCCTCTAACTCCTCTGCCTGCCTGACTTATTGCCCCTAACTTCCCTCCCCTGCCAGCCTGATCTCACCTCCCCCCAACTGTCCTCACCTGCCAGCCTGATCTCACCCCTAACTGCCTCTGTCTTGGCCCCCACCACCATAGCTTTGTCTGGAAAAAAGTTGAATATCCAGAAGATGGCTGGTGGACCCAGTCTAATTAGCATATTACCCTGTTAGTAGTATAGATAGATTATATAGGACAGAGGCCCGATGCATGAAGATTTGTGCAAGAATGGGCCTTCCTTCCCCTGGCTGCTGGCACTGCCTCACAGTTCACCCAGATTTGATTCTGATTGGTTGGTTTTGGGCCTATGTCTGGGCCTGATCAGAGAGGCAGGGCTGATCAGCAGCCCTCATGGAGTCCTGGAGAGAAAGAGAGGTATGGCAGCTGGCGAAGCCCAGAGAGAAAGAGAGAGGCAAGGACTGTTCAACAGCTGCCACGGAGGCTGTGGATCAGACCCTGCCTCTCTCTCTGGGCCTCTCTCTGGGCCTGATCCACAGCCACCTCAGCAGTCAGTGCTGAGTTTCCATGGCAACCCAGCACTGACTACAGGACTGATTTCTGGTGTTCAGTCAAGTCTTTGGTCATTAAGGACACTGGGTTTTTATAAATTAGGAAATTCTGGCATTCCACCAACTGATCCTGCAGTTATTCCTTATATAACTTGTTTAAAAATGCCATTGTGTTTTAAGGATCTAAATATAATAGCCTTCATAAGTAAATGTTGGTTTAACAAGTTATAGTGGTAGGTATGTATGTTCTCTGACATTCAGCTAATAAAATGCAAAAGTAGCCGAAACCAGTTTGGCTCAGTGGATAGAGCGTATTTGGCCAGTGTCAGCACTTGAGTTTGACATGCTTAAGTTAAGCTATAAAATAATAGTAATAAAAATAAAATATAAGCCGAGACCGGTATGGCTCAGTGGATAGAGTGTCGGTCTGTGGACTGAAAGGTCCCAGGTTCGATTCCATTCAAGGGCATTTACCTTGGTTGTGGGCACATTCCCTGTGGGGGGCGTGCAAGAGGCAGCTGATCAATGTTTCTCTCTCATTGGTGTTTCTAATTCTGTATCCCTCTCCCTTCCTCTCTGTAAGAAATCAATAAAATATATTTTTAAAAAATGCAAAAGTATCCTATCAAGATGTAGTAGCATTCCCCCCAAATCCCCTTTCTTGCAACCCCAAATCCCAGGGCATAACAGAACGAAGGAGCCCAGCCAGGGTGGCTCAGTGGTTGATCTTCAGCCTGTGAACCAGGAGGTCACATATGATTCCGCATCAGGGCACACTGCCTGGGTTGCAGGCTCCATCCCCAGAGTGGGAGGTGCCAGGAGGCAGCTGATCAGTGGTTCTCTCTCACCGTTGCTGTTTCTGTAACATTCTCTCTCCCTCTTGGAAATGTATACGCTAACAAAAGTTAAAATAATCTTTACAATTCAATGAAGGCTTGAAATCAGTGGTTCTTGAATACTTGAAATAAAATACTTATTAGAAAATCTGTAAGTCGTGAAATCAAGTATTTCAACAATAAAGTCAGTGACTTTTAACTGACTTTTAAAAAACACAAAGGGGAGTAGGAAGGGTCTACACAGCAAGAAAGGACTGCCTGGTCCCTGGGACTCTCGGAAGAAGGAGACCCAGCACTGAGTCCCTGAGTCCTGACACTGGGGACTTCCTGAGACGAGGAGCTATCAGTGTGAGCTCCCTTTTTGCAGCAGCGCTATCATTAAAGTCCGAAGGGCAACTACATGTACACACCGTCCGCCCTCATTCTATACTTATTAGGAGAACTGCCTATTAAAGAGATGCTTAGCCCTGACTGGTTTGGCTCAGTGGATAGAGCATCAGACTGTGGACTCAAGGGTCCCAGGTTCGATTCCAGTCAAGGGCATGTACCTTCTTTGCAAGCACATAGCCAGTAGGGGTCATGCAGGAGGCAGCTGATCTATGTGTCTCTCTCATCAGTGTTTCTAACTCTTTATCTATCTCCCTTCCTCTCTGTAAAAAAATCAATAAAATATATTAAAAATAAAAATAAAAAGATGCTTAAAATGTATTCAGAAACCCATAGTAAAAAATGTCTAAGATACAGCTGATGATTACTTGCCATAAAATGTAGCAGGGAAATTACAGTATGACTGAGAAAAGACAGAAACACTCTAGATAATCTCCATTTTCTAACAAGATATCCAAGAAACAATCTTAAAAAAAAGGTTTTAAAACTAATTATGAGTTATCTTGAAATAAATGAACAAAGAAAATTTCAAGAAAGAAACTGAAAAGATAAAAAAAAGTAAGTAGAAATTAGAAAACTGAAAAGTAAAAGAAAAAAGACAACGAGAGACTAAGAAGTATTTGAAAAAAAATAATGGCAGAAACTTTCATAAATTTTATAAAAATATATATAAACCTACAGATCTAAGAGGCTGAGTATTCTCCAAATAGAAGAATCCCGAAGCAATACACACCAAAACACATCATAATTACACTTCCGAATACTAAACAGGAAGGCACTTGGAAAATAACCAGAGTCCCAGCATATTACTCACAATGGGATATCCATCCAAGGAAAGGAATTTGTCATCTGAAACCACGACAAACAAACGTTGAAAGGAAAAAAATGTCAACCACACACAGCCAAAACATGTTTCAGGGAAGTGAAAGGGAAATGAAGACATTTTCAAATGAAGAACACGTGAGAGAATGTGCAATAAGCAAGAATGAGTAATGATGGAGAGTAGCTGAAGGAAGTTCCCCATCCAGGAAAGACATTCCTCCAGAAGGACCTGGGTCTGCAGAAAGCAAGGAGCCCAGAATGTGTGCACTAGGGGCGAGATGTGATCCGCTGTCATTTTTATCATTAGCTTTTTTAAAAAAAATATATATTTTAATGATTTTTTACAGAGAGGAAGGAAGAGGGATAGAAAGTCAGAAACATCGATGAGAAAGAGACATCGATCAGCCGCCTCCTGCACACCCCTCCCACTGGAGATGTGCCCGCAAGCAAGGTATATGCCCTTGACCGGAATCGAACCTGGGACCCTTCTGTCTGCAGGCCGATGCTCTATCCACTGAGCCAAACCGGTTTCGGCTATCATTAGCTTTTAAGTCACGTTTGATGGTTGAAGCACAGCATCAACTGAATGTGTCAGGTGACTGTGTTTTATTTACGTCTCATTTTCTTTGTTGTTGGAAGCATTACAGATATCTTCCTCTCTTCACCCTTGACCTCTCCCCGCCCCCAAGGCCTTCCCTGCATTGCAGACATGCAAATACAGTCTCTGGTTAATCTCTTCCGCCCTCCCCTTCCCTCTGAGGTTCCTCAATCTGTGTCATGCATGTTCCCTGTCTCTGAATCTGTGTTTACCTTGTCCACTAGATGTCACATGTTAGTGAGAAAACTAGATTTTACAAGTGGGGATGTTGCCAAAACCGTTGTGGCTCAGTGGATAGGGCATCGGCCTGCGGACTGAAAGGTTCCAGGTTCAATTCCGGTCAAGGACATGTACCTTGGTTTCGGGCACATCCCCAGTAGGGGGTGTGCAGGAGGCAGCTGATGGATGTTTCTCTCGCATTGATGTTTCTAACTATCTCTCTCCCTTCCTCTCTATAAAAAAAATCAATAAAATAGATATATTTTTTAAAAAGTGGGGATGTTAAAAGGACCTCAAAAAGGTAGAATCTCTACGTAACAACAGCTTTGGTAAACTATTGATACCAGTGCAATTTGACAGTTGTCTACTGTAATATCTAGAACAACCACTAAGAAACTTATTCAAATGGATAGACCACATCATATTACATATAAATCAAAACTGAACCCTAAACAAGGTTCAAATGATTCGCAGGAGGGCAAAGAATTGAGAAAACGAGGAATGAGGAAAAGTGGAAAAGAAAAAAATATATTTAGCAGCCTTCAGTCCTAACATATTACTGATGACCTTAAACTCAGTGGTGTAAATACACTACAAGCAGGAAACATGTTGGCAGCGAGTTTCACAACATGACCCCGCTCTGCTGTCTCCGTGGAACTTGGCACCAACACACGACCTTAGTATGTAATTGGGAAGCAAAAGACTGCAGGAGGGCAGGCCAGGCAGCCATGGGGTGAGGCAGAGACATCAAACACATGGGAGGCTTTCCTGACCTCAAATAGAGACCACTTCGCAGGAGCGTGTCAGGCGCATCTTAAGGAATGATGCCAGGATCGGTACACCAGAAAGACACTACCTTTCTCAGGGGGCCTGCTCCTCCTCCAGAGGCTCCAGCCACGAGAAGTGTCCCCTGGGAAAAATGAAAGGAGGGGAGACCAGCCCCCGGTCCCAGGGGGGTCTCCTCACCCCACCATCAGCAGCCAGGAGAGCTAGAGAAAAACATTAGCAAGAACCATCGATAACCGAGTCCACCGACGTGATTTCACTGACCTCTATAGACCCCTCACTCAAAAACTGTAGAATTCACACCCGTTTTAAGGCCTAGAGAATATTCACTAAGAGAGACCCCATCTTAAGCCCAGAAGGGAGGAATAAGTCTACCCATTGGGAAGGCTTACTGTAGGGCTGTAGCAGTCAAGTTCAAGGTCAGACATAGAGATAAATGGGGGGAATACATAGACTCCAGATGGAGACCCGCAAAAATCTGCTTCACTGAACGTGAGCCACGGTGCAAAAGTCACTCCATGGTGGAAAGAAAGCCATTTCGAAAAAGGATGTTGGCCCGATTGGAAATATAGAGACTTAAAAAAAAGGAACCTCAACTGAAATCACATGCCTCATAGGAAAAGGAACTCAAAATAGATCGGAGACTTCAATGTAAAAGGTAAAACTATCAAACTTAGAAAAATAAAATACAAGGGAATTTAGAAGCCTACAACCAGCTGAAATTTCCTTAGAATGGACACCAAAAAGCACCATTTCTAAAAGTGCTAAGGACCGATCGGCACTCACCATCATTTATATTTCGCCCCTTGAAGATGAAATTACGAGCTGCCAGCTTAGAGAAAAACAATTGCAAATAAGGTATCTCACAAAGACTTTATATCCAGACTACAGCAAGGATTCTCAAACGCGACAGAAAAAGAATAAACATTTTTTTAAAAAATCTAATTATAAAACAGGCAAAAGCAATCGATAGGCATGTAGCTGAAGAAGACAGACAGATGTTTATCCTCTCAGCCATGCGTGAAATGCAAATTAAAACCATAAAGAGACATCATTAAACCCAGATATCAAAATGGTGCAAATAAAAATGTTGGCTTTGGGTGGTGAATGATAGACGTTTTTTAAAAACGTCCCGTGAGTTTCCAACCGAAGTGACATTATTTGGGATTTAAAATGTCTCCAAGAAGATCATTATTTTGAAGTCATTCTGATTTGGATAACTTACAGGGGGAAAAAGGGGGAGACATGTGTTCTGGGCAGGTGTATTTTCTTTCTTTTTTTTTACATATATTTTATTGATTTTTCACAGAGAGGAAGGGAAAGGGACAGAAAGCCAGAAACTCGATGAGAGAGAGACATTGATCAGCCACCTCCTGTACACCCCACACTGGAGATGTGCCCGCAACCAAGGTACATGCCCCTGGCCAGAATCAAACCTGGGACCTTTCAGTCCGCAGGCCGATGCTCTATCCACTGAGCCAAACCGGTTTCGGCAGGGCAGATGTATTTTCCACCCAGGCCTCAGAGCATCTTCACGGCTCCAGTGTCAGCCAACAGAAGCTTGCAATTTACAGAAAGCACGAAGCAGGAGGAAATAACACACACACACACACACACACACACACACACACACACAGAAGAACTTGCAGATTAGATGTTCGAGTACATAACCACATTCTGACTGGTGTTCCGATTGGTGGGGCAGGAAATGTGCCTGGACCAGCAGACGGGTCTAAAATGCGCTAAGAGAGCAGCTTTCAGCTCAGCCTGCAGGGGAGAGCGGCCCCTGGCTGGACCCACACTGAGTCTGCATCCCCTTGAGGACGGGATGGGAGAGGCTGCAGAGAAGGAGGAGAGTAAATAGGAGAGGCACCAGCAGTGACACCGAAAGACTACACCCTGTGAGATTTATGGTGGATACTCTATTGCAAAAGTCCCAGATACATACACACAGGTCAAGATGATATATATATACACATACATAAACACACACACACACACACACACACACACACACACAC
>JAAGEH010000026.1:2187414-2203342 GCA_011751065.1 Lasiurus cinereus
TGGGCTTTTTAGTTTCTATCTTTTTTAAAAAAATACACACACACACACATATACATATATATATTTAATATTGGGCTTTTTAGTTTCTATCTTTTTTTAAAAATACACACACACACACACATATATACATATATATTTAATATTGGGCTTTTAAGTTTTCTATCTTTTTAAAATATTGATTTCAGAGAGGAAGGGAGAGGGAGAGAGAGAGAAACATCAATGATGAGAGAGAACCACTGATTGGCCGCCTCCTGCACGCCCCCCTCCTGGGGATCGGCCATCCATCCAGACAAACGCTCTTGACCTGAATGGAACCTGGGACCCTTCAGTCCGAAGGCCGATGCTCTAGCCACTGAGCCAAACCGGCTGGGGCTGGGGATCTATATTTTGAAGTGGGTTAACATGACCCAGGCCAGTACAGGTGTGTGATCATGTGCAGAGGAGTAGGTGTGTGGTGGCAGGTGGAGGGATGGAGAGCTGGAAATGAACAGAGAGGGAAGTTAAACATGTTAATGTACATGCAGTTTCCACAGGATTCCAGGGACTCTACTGGAGCATTGTGGAGTGACTTTAGTTGTATTTCCAGAAAAGTGTCCCTGAAGACAACATGCCACCCGCTGTTTGGGTGCAGGCTTATTTAGAGCCTGTTCAGTCAGGGCCTAAGTCTCCCCTGAGCCTGAGAACTCACTTGCACAAGGCCAGCGCCCCCTGGTGGACGCTCTGCGTTTCCTCTGCCCAGAGCGGTGCTTGGTACACATGTTTGAATCCAACCACACCTCCTCCTGCCCTCCCTGATAATGCAGGTATTGCACCCGCTCCTTCCTTCTTAGCTGGGGTTTGCTCTTGGACACACTGCTTTTTAAGGCACACTAATTTTTTTAAAGGGATCTTTAATAAAATAACGTGCATGAAAAATCAGCAGAGACGTACCTGGGAAGCTACAGGACATTTCAGATATGTTTACCTGTCTGATGGCCTTGGATGTCTGAAACAAAAGGAACTTTCATCATCATCGCATATTTTTCTGAGGCAGAAATAGTTGAAATGATGCTAAGTCTGTTTTTATATTGCATCTGTGTACTTTTATTACTCCAGATGTAAGACCCATATTGGGGAGATGGAGTGCAGATAATTCATCCCATTTTGCCTTTTCTCTTTTGTGATGGTTTCCTTTGAAGCAGATCTTTTAATTTGATGCTGGCCAATGTATTTATTTTGTGTAGCTTACAGTTCTATGTCATGTATGAGAAACAATCCCCTTACCTATGTTTATGAAGAATTACTCTTATATTTTATTTATTTATCTATTTTTTAAATATATTGTATTGATTTTTCACAGAGAGTAAGGGAGAGGGATAGAAAGTTAGAAACATCGATGAGAGAGAGACATTGATCAGCCGCCTAATGCACGCCCCCTACTGGGGACGTGCCCGCAACCAAGGCACATGCCCTTGACCGGAATTGAACCTGGGACCTTTACAATCCGCCGTTCTATCCACTGAGCCACACTGGTCTCGGCTTATATTTTATTTTTATTACTATTATTTTATAGCTTAACTCAAGCATGTCAAACTCAACTGCAAACACTGGCCAAATAAACGAGGTTTACTTTTATGTGGGCCACAAAAAATACACAAGCGTAAGGGATATGAATGCAACACGATTACAGTAATCAGTCATTAGTGAACGTTGTAGTTCGCTAGTAATAATTATGTATGGCAGGATATTGTAAGACATTAGGATGAGATTTTTATTAAAATGTTTCATACGTACAATCCTATTGGCTGGGCCACAAAAATCTTCCTTGTGGGTCGCAGGCGGCCCACGGGCTACAATCTGACATGCGTGGCTTCATCCCTTATCTTAGATCTGCGATGAATCCTTACACAGATTCTTCACGCCCCACCAAAAACAAGAAGAGGAAATAAAAGAGGCCATCCTTCAGTCCCTCAGACCGCCGTGACCCCGGTTTGAAGGACCCCAAACTGAATGGTCTTCTGAATCTGCCTGATGTGGCCACTGTTACTGGCTAACAGTGGTCCATTCCAGAAAATCCCCGTCCTCTCTCTTTTGGACTCAGCGCTGGTGAACCACATCTCCTTTCTTCTTCCATCAGTGAATGCTCAAACATAAGCCACATTGGGGCAGACCCCTTACATTCTAACTCAGTGCCCTTCTAACCCCACCTCACTTTTGTGGGGTGACAGGCTGGAAGAGCTGTAAGTGAGGGTCTACAGGTGCCCATGTCCCTCTGCGCAGGTGCCTCTGCCTCAGTCTACGATGCCGAAGTGATCGATCTGATTCATAGGGACCCACAGGTGACCCGGGCCACAGAGGCATCCTGTTCTTCCAGGAGCCTGAGCTTCCGGTCACAGCATCAGAGGTGCTGAGCCTGGGCAGTGAGCCTCCTCATGCCATTGCAGTCTGTGCTCTTAGCGGTGCTGCCCCTGGCTCTGAGGGTCTGGCTGGGAGGGGCCCTGGTCCTTGCATACATCACTTTCTGTCCAAGGTAACTCAAGAGCGGCTGCTATTTGCAGCTAAGAACTGTGATGAAGGCTGCTCCCCTCACCCCCACCCCCAGTCTCAGCCTGGGTTGGCGGTCTATTCTTTTTTTAAAATATATTTTACTGATTTTTTACCGAGAGGAAGAGAGAGGGATAGAAGAAAAGAAGAGGGATAGAGAGATAGAAACATCGATGAGAGAGACACATCGATCAGCTGCCTCCTGCACGCCTCCTACTGGGGATCTGCCCACAACCCAAGGGTACATGCCCTTGATCAGAATTGAACCTGGGACCTTTCAGTCCGCAAGCTGATGCTCTATCCACTGAACCACACCGGTCTCAGCGGCAGTCTATTCTCTGCCAGTCTATCTTTGCATAACGTTTTGTACCTTCCTCAGTTCCGACCTTACTTTCTCATCCTGCCCTTCCCTCCTGTCTTTCTGGAACATTAGGAACACATTTTTCTATGTTCTTAACTTTAGTACCCAAATGTTCCACTTCCCACATCACTGGTTTAAGGATCATATTTTTTTTGTCCTTAGAGTTCACGAGGCCAACTAATCCACTTAATATTTAACCACATTCCTGCTTTTATTTGCCATCATGACAGTATTTTGGTCTTTGGTCTTTACATCTCTCACTCTCCGAATTCATTTCACAGTCTGTGAGTTAAAATTGTGTTCTTTTGACTTATTTCTCACCTTCTGAACGGCTGAACCTAGCCGGAGGAAATTCCGTAGCTTGACAAGTTGGTACCATTATGCATTTAAGATCACTCACCATGACTAGATCCTCCCGATGGCATATTGTCCATTATATGACTGATCAAATTGTCAAATTGCACTGTACCATCAACAACAGATATGTCACCCAGTGCCCGCTTAGCTAACCCCAAACCAGGGACCTCCAGCTACTGATTCACGGGGAGAGCAGAAACTTTTACAACCTGCCAAAACAGTCTGCCCTGCCCTGATAACTCTGCCGGAATTTGACCCCAGCCAATGATCTTCTCTTTTGTATTCTTATAAAGTCTCCTATTCCTACCTGGACGTGTCTTGCTAAAATACTATTTAAGAAAGAAAGGAAAGATGGAAGGAAAGTTCCAAAGAGCCTCTCTTTACATACATTATAAGATGTTCCCACAGCCTTCTCCAGGGTTCCTGACCCCCAGTTTCAGCAGGGAGCGCAGAGAAAGCTATTCACTGTTTCAGGCATGATTAGAGAACAGTTAGTTCCTGCTAATTTTATTTTACTTTACTTTATTTTATTTTATTTTATTTTATTTTATTTACAGTGGTACCTCGAGATGCGAGTACTCTAACATATGAGATTATTGAGATACAAGCCGTCGAGCAAGCGATTTTTGCTTTGAAATATGAGCAACAGTTGAGATACGAGTAATCGCATGGATCAGCCAGCTGCACAGGACCCACCAGTTTACTGCGACTGGAGCATCTCATAGTTTCCCATGCCTCAAGGTTACGGAATGAATTAAACTCGTATCTCGAGGTACCACTGTATTTTTATTTTATTTTATTTTATTTTATTTTATTTTATTTATTTTATTTTATTTTATTTCACTTTATTTTATTTTATTTCACTTTATTTTATTTCACTTTATTTTATTTTATTTTACTTGGAAATTTCAGTAGGTGAAGGCTTTGGCCGTGAATCAGAGTTACTTTTGTTGTTAAAAGTTTACTGGGTTTTGGCCAGATACTGGGGAGAGAGATCCAGCGCTCTCTCTCTGGGAAAACACATTGAATCATGTTTCCTCCTTATGGCACACGGTTGACCAGGAGCACATGCAGCAGAGAAGACCCCTCTGCCCATTCTCGCCGGTGGGAGCAGAAGGCCACAGAGTAGGCACTATATCTCCCTCTCACATGCCCTCTTGCTCGTGAAGAGTCAGACACATCCCGGTCCCCCGAGAGACATTGAAACGCCGTGGTATGGATGTGTTTTATGCCTGCCCGTCTCCTCTGGAGAGTTTTTACTGCGCCAAGATTTGTGAGCCGCTCACATCTTTTATAGAGACCGGCACTTGGAAGACTCGAACATCTGTCATTGGAAGGGCCTAAGTTTGGCAAATATTTCCAAGGCGCCGGGAGAGAACTCTATTTCTATCAGAAACATCCTGTAGGCTACTGTACATGAACCCCAGCCTCAGAAGACCAGGAGACGGCTTATGTTGAACTTTTGGTATTTTTCTCTTCAGTTCTCAACACATTTTCAAACAAACAAACTCAATCAGGTTGCAAGAAACTGATACATATATAAAACTATCTTTACTACATATTTTATAAAAATATATTTTATTGATTTTTTTACAGAGAGGAAGGTAGAGAGTTAGAAACATTGGTGAGAGAGAAACATCAATCAGCTGCCTCCTTCACATACCCTACTGGGATGTGTCCACAACCAAGATTCATGTCCTTGACCGGAATCAAACCTGGGACCTTTCAGTCAGCATGGCCGACGCTCTATCCACTGAGCAACACCGGTTTCGGCGACTACATATTTTTACAGGAAGCTGACTTCCATTTTTTAAAGACTAGAGGCTTATGTGGCTTGACCTCCCCCACCCCCTTGGATGGTTTGCCATTCCAGCACCATGAAGCCATCTTGGCCACAGCAGCCATGCTGGTAACACTCCACTCTGAGATGAGTCACAAGGATGACTAACTTGTCCTGTTTCCCCAAGACGTTCCCATTTTAAAACTCAAAGCCACACGTCCTGAAAACATGCTCATTTTGGGGAAATTGGGGACGATTGACCACCCTAAGCTGGACCTTCTTCATCCCTGAGTTCCTTGGTTCTGTTGTGTGTGTGTGTGTGTTTTTCCAGTTTTACTACTGTATGGTTTATTAAAAATCATCATTTCATTCTAGACAGCCCTGGTTCATGTGAAGTCTTGTAAGGTCCCAATTAAGGCACTTCTCTGCTCACTGAGCTTCTATATTACCAGCCACTTAAGCCCCGTTATGAGAGTAGTGAGTGGACGTATTGTTGGAAGAATAAATATGATGCTAACCTCCTGTGCTGGATTGCTATACCACTCAGCTCAGAAGAATTTTGCTAAAACATGTTTACCTACGTTTCTATTGCCATAGTAGCTTCTGTCTCCTACCTCCATCCAAGAGACGCTCCAGGTATAGCTTTATCATAAACCTTTCAAGACACAGCTCAAAAAGTCTGAATTGTAACCCTTCTCTCTACTGCTACCACGGTTGTTATCTTTCGAAGCTGATCTAAGCCCTTTTGTCTCATTACTGTAAACTCACCTCAACTGCATCTCCAACTACTGGACAATTATCCAGCCGAGAAGCAATATTTGGTCCTGGTGCGTGTTGATGAGAAGGAGAATAAAGGTAAGTTTAACCTGCTAATAACCCTTAAAGCTGCCCCAGAAAATGGCCACTTTCAGGCTCACAGATTTAACTCCCAAACCAGCCACGTAGGCTTCTCCTGGGATTTTTCGTGCCTCGTCACCTGTGGATCATTTATTTTTATTTTTATTGTCAGTTTACTTCTGCATCAGCCCTGCTGCTTTCTAGGACCTCAGAACAAATATCTCCTTTCTAAGCTCTGACCTCTCCTGTCCCTGCTAGTATATCATCTCCATGGTAACAATCAAGAGGAATTGGCTGTATCTCAGCTCTGTAGGCCATCTTTTACCAGACAGGTTTTGGCAACCACCAGATATTCAAATTTTCAATGATTTTTAGAGCTATGCATTCCTCATTAGCAGCATTGTTTCATAAATAAGATTATATATATATATATTTATATATATATATAATATATCCAGGACGATATGGTCAGGCAGCAATAGCCAAGAGAGGAATTATTTTAGTGAAAGGATTCTCAAACAACCTTATGGCAGACATCGGAATGTTCATGGACTGTGGTTCCCTCACACTTCCCATGTCCCTGAACATGTCTGATTCCACAAACAGAAATTATGGGCTATGCTAAAACAAACAAAACAACCAAACAAAAAATAAACTAGAGGCGATTCATTGTCAAGATATCACTTGTGGAAAGTGGGCGTGGAGCTAAGTTTATCATTAAAGAGTAAAAAGTTACTCTGAAAGCATCTCTGCAGCTTTACCATTCTCCATCTACAATAGGAAACAGAATGGGAAAACCACAGTGTATTGATGAACTAGAAGCCCGATGCACGAAGATTCGTGTAAGAATGAGTCTTTCTTACTCTGGCTGTGGGCTTCGCTTTTCTGCTCCGCTCCAGAGCCGCCTCTTTCTGCTTCAGCCCCACTCTGACCCCACCTTCCCACACTGCCCAGAGGGAAGTGAGTGGCTGGGCAGTGCAGTATGCCTGTGCCGTTGCCATGGTGAGACACAAGCGTCCCGCCCTGTCCAGGCCACTCAGCGCCTACATATGCAAATTAATCTGCCATCTTTGTTTATTTAATTTGCATACTCGCTCCTGATTGGCTGGTGGGTGTCAAGAAAGTATGGGTAATTTGCATCTTTCTCCTTTATTAGTGTAGATTACACCCTTGATATTCATCTTAAGAAGATGTGTGTATAGGTATCTATGGGTGTTTTTCCTTCCAAAGAGTATTTGTTATTAACCTATTCCAATTTAAGATTGGAATTATGGTAAAGCTATAAATCAAGTTGGTAATGCCTATTAAAATATGTAGTCTCCCAGCCAAAAGATGTAAGAGATACATATTGCTTGTCCATAGAAGGAAAATCTCCAAACATCATGGCTGTCTTCCTGAATGTGTAAAGGCTAACCAATCTGGAAGGTGGACAGGACATTTTGACAGCTAACATCACACCTAGTAGTGGCAATACTATTGCCAGGCACTCCTATCAGTGCTTTATATATTAATTTGTTTCGCCCTTACAGGGGTATATAAAATCCATGTACCTTTTTAGTATTCCTGGTTTAAAAATGAGGACAGGGAGACAGAGAGAGGTGGAAAAGCCAAGGATGTGAGTAGGAAGTCAGGGCTCAATCCTAGGCTGTCTGGCTCGAGTCTGCTCACCCCGAACCTCTGAGCTTCAGGGGGCATTTACCCCGAACCCCCATTGCTCAGAAAAGGGTGTCCCTTGTGTTTTCAGTGCCCGGAATTAGCAGCCAAGTTCCTGGGAGGCAGCAGGAGGGATTGAATGACACGCTGGATTTGGGATGAGGCCAATGAGGAAGCAAATCCTGACCCTATCTAGCAGTCTGGCTTGGCACGTTGGGAGGGGAGAGAATAGGGACCAAGGAAATGGACATCCAGGCTGATGGCAACTCTGCTTCCTCCCTGTGGCAATGGCAGGAGAAAAAGGACTTCCCTTTCCCTGCTCACTGGGTGAGTGGAGGGATCCCTAATGGGGGGGATGTTTGTATGTCTCCTATGCATCCCGTATGGCCCCTGCTCAGAGTGGAGGCTCTCAAATGTTCAGTCTTGTTTTTGTGGGTGCTTCTTTTCAAATGAAGGCCGTTGAATCATACGGTTGTTGAAGCTCTGTGATGCTCTTTTAGCATCTAATGGAATTAGATGTATTTTCCTTTATCCTGTTACCAAAAAAAGCCTGCTGGTGTTAAGATTGGAATTATGTTAAAGCTATAAATCAAGTTGGTAACAATATTTGTTTTTATATAATCGGATAACCTTTTAGATTGTGGCCATTTACATGTCACATGATTGAGATGAAGTCTATCATCATGGTTCCTGTTTTTTTTTCCACCTGTATTTTGTTTCCTCTTCATCTTTTTCTGCCTTCATTTGCAGTTTTTGTTATTAACCTATTCCATCTACTATTTTTGGTTGATTTCTTAAAAAATACATCTCAGTGGTTGCTTATTTTAGTTGTCGCTGTGGGATTTACAGTATAAAACATCAACTTTTCACAGTCTACATTCAAGTGATAATATTCCGAAGAATCTATACTAATAAAAGCTTAGGTGGCCCTCGTGCATGATGCCATCACCAGATGGCTGCCACAAGATGGCCACAACAAGATGGCCATATGCACAGTGGGGACAGGGCCTGGCAGAAGAGGCGGGTCACGGGATTGGGCCTAAACTGGCAGTCGGACATCCCCCTACGGGTCCCCGATTGGAGAAGGTGCAGGCCAAGCTGAGGGATATCTCCCACCCCCATGCACAAATTCCGTGCACCAGGCCACTACTATATGTCACAAATACCTTAAAATAATATTATTCTATATTCTTTCTTGGCCTTTATGCTATGGTTACAATATGTTTCAATTATATATATGTTATGAACCTACAACCTATTACTGATTGCTGTTACTGTTTTTAAAATAAATTGTCTTTTAAATGGTTTTGTTGATTATTAGAGAGGAGAATGAATAGAGAAAGAGACAGAGAGAAAGTTGGATCGGTTGTCTCCAATATGTGCCTGAACTGGGATTGAACCCGCAACCTGGGCACAGGCCCTGACGGAGAACCAAACCCAGCACCCCTCAATGGGGTACTGGAACATATTCCAACCAACAGAGTCACACTGGCCAGGGCTAACAGCTCTAGATAATGGGAAATATACATTTACCCTGGCCGTTCCCATGTCTACTGTTTTTTATAATTTTATTTTTTTTAAATATTTTATTGATTTTTTTACAGAGAGGAAGAGAGAAGGATACAGAGTTAGAAACATCAATGAGAGAGAGAGGCATCGATCAGCTGCCTCCTGCACGCCCCCTACTGGGGATGTACCCACAACCAAGATACATGCCCTTCACTGGAATCGATCCTGAGAACTTTCAGTCCACAGGCTGACACTCTATCCACTGAGCCACACCGGTTTTGACTGCTTTTTGTACTTTTACACAGGTCCTTATTTCCAACCTGCCTGAATAACTTCCTTCAACATATTTCCTGCGAGTCTGCAGTGGAATGAATGATATTTATGTTAGTTTCTTTCATGTCAAATTAGCCTTTAAAATCGCATGTTAGCTTGGTACAGTGTTCACTTGAAAACAGTTTAAAACCGTTTCTACTTAAACTATTTCTCTGCCGCCTTCTTGTTTACCCGGTTTTAATAAATCCCCCGCCGCCTTTATCTGTGTACTCCTGTATCCGATGTGGCTTCTTTCTCCGCCTGTTTTAAGGGTGATTTTTCTCCTTACCCCCAACTTTGGGCAATGGGATTACAATGTGTCTCAAGATAGGTTTCTTAATGTTTCTGGTGGGGCTTGAACCTGCCATTTTCATCACATTGGGGGAAATCTGTGGCATGTATGTATTCAAAATTTTCTCTGTTTATATCTTTGCCCTCCCTCCTTCATGCAGATACCAAACATGTACTTATTACACACTCACCAGACCATCTGAAGTGGCCCCAAATCTTTACGATGCCCTTTTTTAAAAATGCTTTTATTCTTTTGACTTTTGGTAGTTCATTTCAGGTCGCTTTCATTGCCCCGTCTTTAAGTTCACGCACCTTTTCAGGTGCAGCTGTTCAGTCAATCCAGGGCATTTTTCATCCCTGACAACAGAGTTTTCATACCCAAAACCTCGAGATAGCTCTTTTTTATATCTCCCCTGCCTTTACCCATTAAACACTTGGAATAAACTTAGACTAACTGTTCCCTGTGCTCTCCTGCCAATCCCAACTTCTGTGTCTGTTTGATTGGATTTGATTTATTCCTTAAGGTGGCTGTTGAGGGGGCTGGGGCCAGGGCCAGGGGGACTTTCAGGATCTCTGGGGGCACAGATGCACCTGCCTGCTGTGAGGTCCCCGGCCGGCAGGCCTGCTGGTGGCCTATGGCAGGAAGGGGCCAGCCATGGCTTTTGGGGCCCTATCAGCATCAAGGGCTGCAGACAGGATGCAGGACTATGTACCAGCCATCGATGGTTGTGAGGACCAGGGAGCCATGAGCGAGGTCATTCAGGAGGCCTATATTTTATTTACTGTGCAAGGTACTATTCTAATCCATTTACAAAAGATTGATAAACAATTGAAACCAAAGCTTTGCCAATTAACGCCCAATCAAATGCAATTCATGATATGCAGCTATTCCGGAGCATCCTAACTCATCAAGACTTTGTCTTCCCTAGTCATTTTATCTTTGAGAAATGTTAGATCAAATCACTCCATAAAAACTAAAGATGTAATAACAAAAATGAATTACAAAAGTCATAGGAAATTGGGGAGAATTATATAAAATGCTGACACAGACACAACCCTTATAAGTGTGATATAATATTCAATGACCATAGATTTAAAACTGGGATAACATTGACTACTATTTAAGTAAAAATATAGATGGCAAATAAGTCACCATATTCCAAGTCAAATATAAATGATTTCCACATATCAGTAAGAATGCAATGAAAAATACATTGTTGTATTGTTCATTTTTTTGACTCAAAGATTGTGGGAACCTCTTTCACATCCTGCATGGTTCAGGGTTTCCATTCAGGGTCCTGGTTCTGAAGAGAGATAAAAAAATATTAATTTGGGAATATTGGGGGGCCAGGCGGAAGCCTTCCTTTGACCTTGCTCTCCCTTTTATTAAGACTATGGGACACACCCATGACCTTTAGGCAGGAAATCCCAAGAACAGAAGTTTACATGAGACAAACAGGTAGACTGGGCTGTTTCAGCCAACAATGTTTCAACCAAACAGTGAGTGATTAGCTCTGACCTTTCAGAGCAATTAAGGTTGACCAGCCTTCTGGTCTCCTGTCCACATCTTTCTATCAGTGAGACGATGTTTGGTTTCTGGCAAAAGATTCTTTTCTTCAGTGTAGATATTTTCTTTTACTTGCTATGTGTTTTCAAAATTGTATGTACTAGTGACAATTATCAGCCAGGTACACTAATTAGCAAGCTCACATAGCACAGTATTTACAAGTTTATAGACAACTCTGATTACTACTTAAAGAAATTATCTTTTCAAGCCCTGGCCGGTTTGGCTTAGTGGACAGAGCATCAGCCTTCAGACTCAAGGGTCCCAGGTTCAATTCTGGTCAAGGGCATGTACCTTGGTGCAGGAGGCAACTGATCGATGTCTCTCTCTCTCCTTCATGTTTCTGACTCTATTCCTCTCTCTTCCTCTGAAGGAGAAGCACCACATGCTCTCCCTCATTTGTAGATAATAAAGAACATTGTAAACTGATAAACAAAAGGATAGATACAGAAGCAGTAAGCATCAAACAGACTGTGATATTATAGCAGGAAGATTAAGGAGAGGTGGGGTAGATAAGAGGTCAATCAAAGGACTTGTATCTATGCATATAAGCATAACCAATGGCCGAGACCGGTTTGACTCAGTGGATAGAGCTTCAGCCTGCAGACTGAAAGGTCCCAGGTTCGATTCAGGTCGGGGGCATGTACCTTGCTTTCGGGCACATCTCCAGTGGGGGGCGTGCAGGAGGCGGCTGATCGATGTCTCTCTCTCATCAGTGATTCTGACTTTCTATCCCTCTCCCTTCCTCTCTGTAAAAAAATCAATAAAATATATATTTAAAAACAAACAAACAAACAAAAAAAGCATAACCAATGGAAAGACACTGGGGGGTTGGGGTATGCCTGGGAGGGATGGGGTGCAACGGGAAGATATGTACACATGTAACACAATGAAAAACAATTTGTTTTGGTTATATACAAAAAATAAAGTAAAAAATAAAATAAAATCTAATTTTAAAAGGAAATTCTCTTTTCAAGATAATTAAAATTCTAGTAAATTATATCAATACAGTATATCTGAAATTCACAAGTACTTACAAATTTTATATTTTGCATAAAAGAATTTCAGTCTCTATTACTACACATAAATAATGTATAACTAAGTCTTATTATATAATTATTTTGAGATGAATATATAAAAATTAAGTAATATCTTAGATTCTTGCCTCTATAAGTAAATATGCCTCTACTTCTCTATAAGTAAAGAAAACATGAAAAATCTTACTCTTCAAATATTTTTTCCTACTGTGGACATCAGTCTCAATTAAAACCATAAATATATATTATACAAAAAAACACAATAGCCGAAACCGGTTTGGCTCAGTGGATAGAGATTCGGCCTGCAGACTGAAAAGTCCCAGGTTCGATTCTGGTCAAGGGCATGTACCTCGGTTGCGAGCACATCTCCAGTAGGGAGCGTGCAGGAGGCAGCTGATCGATGTCTCTCTCTCATCAATGTTTCTAACTCTCTATCCTTCTCTCTTCCTCTCTGTAAAAAATCAATAAAATATATTGAAAAAAAACAAACCCACAGCCGAGACCGGTTTGGCTCAGTGGATAGAGCATTGGCTTGCAGACTGAAAGGTCCCAGGTTCGATTTTGGTTGGGGGCATGTACCTTGCTTGCGGGCACATCTCCACTATGGGGTGTGCAGGAGGCGGCTGATTAATGTCTCTCTCTTATCAATGTTTCTAACTATCTATCCTTCTCCCTTCTTCACTGTAAAAAATCAATAAAATATATTTTAAAAAACCCACAATAAATGTAGATTATGAATTTCTGAAAGTTTCATATACTGATAAAAATATTTCTCATTTGAAGTTCAATATTGAATTAACTTTATACATATATATAATTACATAATTATATACATATATATCTAAAATTTTTGAGATTATCCTGAAAATTTGAAATATATTTTATAATTAAAATCAGTTGAAGAAATAATAGACCATTCACTCTATCTCGCCCCTCTTTTTTTTAATTCCTGAAAGTAAAAATAACCCGCGTGATGAAAGTATATATTGCCTGGTTGATACACTCTTAATTTCAAGAGAGAAGGAGAGGATATTCGGTATAGTGCGATCTCTTTCCAAATAGACCAGCACTCGGAGAAGATGCGAACAGGCGTCTATTGTCTTAACCTGCATCCATTTGCTCAGCCAACACCTGCATCAAGTGCAAAGCACTTGGGTCACTGCTCTGCTTACCATCTTCTCCTAATGACCTTGGAGCTCCATGTAACTCACAGGAGCGCTTTTCCTCTGCCTGTGGAAAGCAGGCAGGTCAAACGCCCCAGCTGGCTTTGGAAATGGAAGGGGGTATTGCCAAGAAGACCTTCTCTTCTCCTGGGGGGAGGGGGTACCCTGCTCTCCCTCCCAGCAGCTCACCAGCAACTCAGTTGCGTGGCATTTGTCTACCAGATTGACAAGAGGCTCCTGGTCTTTGAGGACCGATTTCCAAAGATGCCAAGAGCAGGCGATTCATTCTTTGTAAATGTCTTCTGAAAAGCAAACTTCAAAACAAAGCCAGCCATTGATCCAATCCTTTGAAAAAAGGAGGCCTCCCTGTTTGGCAAGGAGAGCACTACAAAGAAGAAAATGCACACTCATCCGGTTTATTGTTTTCCCTCTGCAGAGGTAGAGGCACAGAGCAGAGCCATGAGAGAAGTGTCCAAGCTCCTGGGCAAGGGGAATCTGCGTGCCCCTGCTGGTGGGTGAGACACCTGGGGCCTTCAGGGTGCCACATGTTGGCCTTAGGAAGACATCTATGTCATCTGTTATACCTCAAACTTGCTTTTTTTTTTTTTTTAAATAGATTTGTGTTTATTTCAGAGAGGGAGAGAGAGGGAGAGAGAGAAACATCAATGATGAGAGAGAATCATTCATTGGCTGTCTCTGGCATGCCTCCTCTCCCCACACCCTAAAGGGAAATCACCCCCAACCCAGGCCTATGTGCATTGATGAGGAATCCAACTGTGACTTCCTGGTTCTTAGGTCTACACTCAACCACTGAGCCATGCTTTCAGAATATTGCCGAAACCGGTGTGGCTCAGTGGATAGAGTGTCGGCCTGCGGACTGAAAGGTCCCAGGTTTGATTGTGGTCAAGGGCATGTACATTGGTTGCGGGCACATCCCCAGTAGGGGGCGTGCAGGAGGCGGCTGATCCATGTCTTTCTCATGGATGTTTCTGACCTTCTGTCCCTCTCCCTTCCTCTCTGCGAAAAATTAATAAGATATATTTAACAAAAATAGAATATGGCAAACTCCTCCATTTGCTATTTCCCCATCTCCCATGGAAATAGGGCGTCTCTGAGTGAGGAGAAGCTGCAGGCAGGATGCTATCAACGAAGTGGGTGTTGAAGGCCTTTGCACCTGCTCCACTGGGCGTCTTGTCCGGGCAAGACAGGATGCGACAGTGTTTCCCATTGTGACTCTGCAAGAAATGAGAACGCTTTCTCACCAATGAGAATAATCAGATTTGTACAGAAAGGGGAAAAAAGCTGCCTGTATAGGCCTCAGTTTTATTTCTTACCTCCTCCTGGCATAGAGAAAGTCCCAATAAAGCGAATTGTGAATGCACATGAATCTGGTGCTATTTATTCGAAACGCAGACTCCTTCCTGTAGAATATTGGCTACATGATTTGTCCACTTGTGTTAGTAAAGGTGTATGAATCCATTGGACCTTTTTAAAATATATATATTTTATTGATTTTTTTACAGAGAGGAAGGGAGAGGGATAGAGTTAGAAACATCAATGAGAGAAACATCAATCAGCTGCCTCCTGCACACCTGCCACTGGGGATGTGCCTGCCACCAAGGTACATGCCCTTGACTGGAATCAAACCTGGGACCCTTCAGGCGGCAGGCTAAGGCTCTATCCACTGAGCCAAACCGCTTTCGGCCCCATTGCACTTTTTATGTTCCACAATGTGAAGATTAGAAAACACACATAGCAATGCTGGGATGTGGCACATTGGAGGACGAAGCAAAGAAAATATTGGCAATACCGACCAATCTACCTTCAAAATTTTGAGGCACAGAAATTATTGGTAATACCGACCTGTGTATCTTTAAAATACGAACCTTTTTAAATCATGTTTTTAAATCAATTCTTATTTAAAATATGTCCTACATTAAAAATAGATACATTTGAAACCATCAAAATTAAAAAAAAACTTCTGTGTCTCAGAGGACACTGAATATAATGAAAAGGCAACCCACAGGATGAGGAAAAAATATTTGCAAGTCTTATCTCTGACAAGGGATTAAGATCTAGAATAAACAAAGAACAGCAATTCACCAGCCATTAGATAACCCAATTTAAAAAAAAGAGGGTGGGGCAATGACCTTGAACAGACATTACTCCAAGGAAGATATAAAAACAGCCCCATCAGAGTATACCCCCAAGGAAAGCTTTCCATGGCCCTCCTCTTCCTCACCCTAGAGATTTCAGTATTTGTTTCCTTCATGGAGTGGAAAACAGAATTTCCTTTTCTGCTCCTCTTTCCCCTCAAGTCCTTGTGTGTTCTTTTGTATTTTGGGTGACAATGGACTGCAGTTGCTACTGGAAAAATCCACCCTGGGCTCTGGGTTACAGGGTTCCTTCCACCTGTGACATTCCAGTTCTTTACTGAGTTTCATTTCTCTTCTCTCCTCTCACTCACAGCTTCCAAAACTGTAGTCTTCAAGCTAACCTTAGTAGGAATAAATATTAGAAGTGATTCTTGAAAGGGTTACC
>JAAGEH010000026.1:2210682-2227307 GCA_011751065.1 Lasiurus cinereus
TATCTGGTCCCCATTAAAGATGCAAATTCCTCAAACATTGATGACTCTCATGGACCACTTCATAGCCCGTTAGTAAGGCAAACGCTACCTCAGTAACATGTGTTGGAAGTGAGAATATTATGGTGATTGCTTAAGGGGATGTTCACATTTTCAAAGAAAACCAAGTGTGTTGGTAGGTTTTTTTCCCACCTCAAATCTCAACCCTCCCATCTCCATGTTGGTAAAACTGAAGTGACTTGATGTAACATGGCTGTGTAGCTCATTGCATGGCCTTTCAGAACTTGAGCAGATGGTTATGCTCTACAGAAAGCATAGAGGTTCCTCGGTTTATTTGACTAAGTGTGTTCCCCTAACACAGGTCCAAAGCTGGGTTCAAGTTTAAGGGGGAAAACCATAGAAGAGATAGACAGAGAATATCTTAGGGCCCTTCATTATAACAATGGAAGTGTTGGTTATATGTGGGTGAATTTTGGAAACTACAGTGAATAGTAACTTCTTCATTCTTCCTTTAAAAATGACGGGGTCACCATGAGTTCTTTAAAAGGATTTGTTGGAGGGTGTGGGACGTGTCCATATTTAGGCCTCAGAGTAACAGCTGGAGTGTGTCCGTCTGGACGTGGCTGTGATTGTATTGTGATGCTCTTTCTGTGTTATCTGCACCTTCATCCATCCTTCCAGAGCTTTCTAAGTTGTGTCTCTATTCAGTAGGTAGCTTCCTTCCAACAGCAGGAAGAGTCGCTCTGGGCTCTAGACTTGGATATACTCCAGGGAATCCAGCTTTAAAAACGCACGGAGGTGTGGAGAGGTTTCGTAGAAGCGGTTTTGTTTCTTTCCCCAGAAAATTAGCTTCAAAGGGATGCAATGTTTATCCCTCAGCGAAGATCAAATAACAGATGAAAGCTTTTCATCTTTTCATTTCTACCTCGTCGCCAGCCTACTTTGGCTTTACCTTCTATAAAGTATAATGACATACCAAGACGGTGTTCAGTTATGATTTCTAGAAAATGCATATGATTTTATCGGGGGCTTGGGGCACCCTGAGTTCAAAATTAGAAGAGAGAGTTTTCATACAACTTTTCTATAGGAAAGGATTCTTCGTTCTAGGAGAATAAAAATTATTCTGGATGAGCCGAGCAGGTAAAAATGCATCTCGTAATCAAAGTTTTAGCAGAAGCGATGAGAACCTCAGATTTATCTCAAATGATATTTCCAATTTTGACTGTTATTCTAATTGAACCTTTATTATGTTAATGATACATTGGGTGCAGACACCTTTATAGTTAATAACTCTTTTCATTTCAATGAGCACTTCATTTTATAAAACTCTATGAATAATAATATAGATGAACTATTATACACACACACACACACACTCACACACACACACATATTCACAATTCTAGCATGAGTACAATTTTGCTGTTAAGAAAATACTTCAGTTCATTGATTACCCAAAATTCTTTTTGAAATTCCAGGACCTTCGATGATTTGTAGGGTATAGGATATGCTTCATTTTGCATATGGCTTGAGAGATATTTGATCACAGAAATATGATTGGGCAAGCCACCCTACTGTTTACCCAACTACCATAAAACGTGTGATTAATCACTTAGAAAAGCATATTTTTTTTACTATTTATGAAATCATTTGAATACTAAAGCCATTGGATAAGACTAACACAGATATTTCTTTGTAATGGTGGAAGTCCAACTTCCTTGTTTTATAGGACTATTTTTAGAAGTTGTTACCGGAAAAGGTAGATGAATCAAAACTTTGCATCAGATTGTGAAAAATTAAGGATTGATCAGAATAATGTATTAATTACTACAAAGACAATCTTTCTAGGCATTTTTTCAAGACATAGGAGATTGGAAAGGGATGGAGAGAGAGAAAGAATTCGCTAGCTAGTGGTGTTAGAAGACAGATGTCTAACCAGTATTTAATTTATGGTAGGACTACATTTTATGATCTTGGTTGTCTTGCAGCACAGCAGGCCCAAAATAATTTTCTGTTTTCTAATAAATTGTAAAGGTTTTGAAAGGTCTGACAGGTTCTCAGAACTCTCTGCTCCTAAACTGAAAGCAACAATCATATGTTGGCAAATGGAAAGAGGAAATAAGTGTTTAAAAAAATCATAGTAATGTTACATCATAAATACTCAAAAATCTGCCTGATGACTAATATGCTGGTAATCTTATTAAAAATATACATCGCATTGGTGCCCCATTCAGCTCTCCGTATTCACTCAGGTACAATATGCTGAGAGGACTGTGCTGGTCTTTTACTGGACTTTTGTAATAAATACTGATCACCACTCTATAGAGGGGATCTTTGATCTCATGTCAGATTTAGAACGTTATCCTGTGAAACAGACAATAAAAAACGCTGTGAGTCTGGAGAAAACCCAGAACAAGTGCATCAGGCAAAGCAGAATGGAAAACCTCCACTCACAAGCCTGTTCCCTCCATGAAGGCACCTGCTTACACTACGGCTGTCTGCCTGCCAGTCCCACAAGTTTGTGAAATGAACTTGATTTTAACTTGTGAAAACTGGACATATTTCACGACGATGAGTTATTGTTATAAATACCAATTCCTTATTGGACTGCATCCCTACTTCATATCTCTCCCTCATAGGTCAATCTGGTATTCGTTGTTGATTAAAGCAGAAAGTTATCTGCATTAACTTTTTAAAAAATATAAAAGTAGTTTTGGCACGTGACTGCTTTATGTCCTAAAACCAAGAAGAATTATTTGCGGTGGTGAACACACAGTACAGTATACAGATGATGGATATTATAGAAGTGTACACCTGAATCCTATGTAATTTCATCAACCCAGGCCACAGCAATACAGTCCATGAAATTCAAAAATAAATTGTTCGCGCAGTTTTCAGGGATTCCATGATTTGGAAGACAGAGATTTCTAGGTCTAAGTCGTCATGATGTCTGAAATTAACAGCAGCATAAATAAACCCACCCATGTTCCAGCGCATTTGACAACGAGAAGGGATGAGTGGACTTCATTGGATGTGTGCACGTGTGTTTTACCTTTCTGTGTTCGACAGTGTGTGCTACGGGTTGAATAGACTGTCCCGCGAGGATAATTATATCCTGTTGGACATTAATTTTAATGTTAATGGGTTATATTAAGTATTTGATTGATCTTCCATTCCTAAGCATTTTTCTTGAAGAGTAGGGTGTGCCTAAATTAGAGGGCACCCATAAGGTGGATAAACATTATTTAAAAGATAAATATGAAGTGCTCGGTTAATAATACTCTGTCTTTGATTTGTTCTCATCATCAAATTTAAACTTTAGAACACAGTAAACACACACACACACATATTTAAATTTAAGCAGGCACAAGATAAATATATACATACATATATTTAAATTTGAGCAGGTACAAGATAATCTTAAGAGTTTAACAACTGAGACTATTTGTTCTGTTAGGAGATATATTCTAATTTCTTTTTCTCATTGACTTTTGAAGTTATTTTATTTTAATTTTATGCAGTATGTAGCGAATCCTTATGTAAAGTAGATTTGTGTAACAATCAAATCAATGCAATAAAATACCTTTTATTAATATGTGCAGTATGGGTAGATAGTGACTTCCAAACGTATGCAGCTTTTGTTTTATATGTATCATTATTTATATTGCAGGTTTTTTTTTTCTAAAACACTGTCTGACAATCCTTTATCATTGTGAGTTCCTTACGCTTTTCATAACACGTTTACATACAGCTTAATATTTTGCTTATAATCAAAGTATAGTGGACAATATTTTAATTATTGCCAGCTCCATTTTACTTTTATTCAAAATCACATTTAAATTCTATAAAGTGTTAACAGCCTTAAATACCTATTTCTCTAAGGTTATTTGTGTAAATAAAATCGGCTACATTTCTTTAAAAGTTTATTGGTAACTACTGGATCCAAACTAAGGGAAATTTTGCCAATTTTAATATACCCATACGTATTTCCCGGCGTATAAGACAACTGGGCATATAAGAGGACCCCCAACTTTTCCAGTAAAAATATAGAGTTTGGGGTATACCCGCTCGATAAGACAACACCCGGTGTATAAGACGACCCCTGACTTTTGAGAAGATTTTCCTGGGTTAAAAAAATCATCTTATACGCCGGAAAGCACAGTAATTATGGGTCGGTGATGTTTCTTTTCTGTTTATCACCCACATCTTTCAGAAATCTGGTAATAACCATTTTATAATGTTCACCCAAGGATGTTTTTTTTTTTTGTGTGTGTGTGTGTGTGTGTGTGTGTGTTACTTTAATTGATTTTTAGAGAGAGGAAGAGGGAGACAGACAGACAGACAGACAGACACCCATTGGTTGCCTCCTGCATGTGCCCCTGACCCAGGATGAAACCCACAACCCAGGTAAGTGCCCTGATCACATGCTTCTGGTGCCCAGGAGGAGGCTCCTGCCAGGGCAGCTGATACCCTTTGGATGAATGACAGTGCTTCTCACTGAGTGTGTGGGGCACGGTGCCCACTGCAAGATTGAAAACTGCGAACAAGTGCCGAGACCAGTGTGGCTCAGTGGATAGAGCGTCGGCCTGCGGACTGAAAGGTCCCGGGTTCGATTCCGGTCGGGGGCATGTACCTTGCTTGCAGGCACATCTCCACTATGGGGCATGCAGGAGGCGGCTGATCCATGTCTCTCTCTCATCGATGTTTCTGACTTTCTATCTCTTTCCTTTCCTCTCTGTAAAAAATCAATTAAAAAACAAAACAAAACAAAATAAAAAAGAGCAAACAAGGATTACTTTGGACAAAAGTGAAATAAAAATGGTAACATTTGGCATACACACTGATAAATAAATTTCAGTTTCAGGAAAAGCTTGCATGACAACCTAATTCAAATAGCTTTGCTATCAATTATATTTAAATAAGGTTATCTGTTTAAATATAATTAAATGCTACATTTAATAGTTAAATGTTGGACAAAATGACATGAAAAATGCAGATTCAAAGTGTAATTCCAGGATGATAAAATTCTTCGCTTCTTCCTGTTTCTCGAGATGGCCAGTTTAATTTTTGGTAATCTCATTCCGAAACATCTCATGATTAGCAATTACCTATTTCTTTTTTTTTTAAATACATTTTTATTGAGTTCAGAGAAGAAGGGAGAGGAAGCGAGAGAGAGAGACAGCAGTGATGAGAGGGAATCATTGATCGGCTGCCTCCTGCACGTTGGACCGAGCCTGCAACCCAGGCCTGTGCCCTTGACCGGAATCGAACCTGGGACCCTTCAGCCTGCAGGCCGAGGCTTTATCCACTGAGCCACACCGGCTCGGGCTGCATTTCTTTATTAACTGATGGATGGGTGCCCTGGGGTGTTTCTTCTCATGAGTGTTCTCAGAGCTCACGCTCTGCACATTTTCAAAGCTTACCTTTTTCCTCACTTTCATGTTTTTTAAGATTTCCCTTCATGTATTTTCACCCAGTTCACTATAACCTCTCTTTCGTACACCTTTATTATGATTATGATTAAGCCACATTTTCAGTATTCTTTTTCTGACGTCGGATGCGCTTTTAAGCATATTAAGGCACTGAAGTGAAAAATACAAAGCAAAAATGGTTGCCTGATAATAGAAATGTAAGTGATCTTGTGATGTGTGTATGCCTCACACCTTTTACCTTGTTTATGGTGATGCATTTATTGTAGCATCCTCACATACACTTTTTAAAAAACAGAAACAACACCTGTGCCATAAAATATCTTTCTACCGTGGCGTTGTTTAGTGGCTGCGTGTTGTTTTACTGAATTAACGGGAATTATGTAACAATCTCTTCTAGTTGGATACTGGGATTTTTAACACACTTTTAAAATAGGGGAAAAAAGTTAAACCGTTTAATTGTGGTTTATGTACAATGTTGACATCTAAAAGCATTTATTTATGCTAAATTCTCAAAAGGAAAGTTATCACCTTGGAGGGTATGCCTAGGTGTTAGAACTTTTTAAATTAATAACCATAGTGCAATAGCTTTTATGAAGCATGTTCTTAAATAATTGGAACCGCCGTATTGTTGTGGTGGACTCTTACATAATTCACTGTCTGAACAAACCAATTTTAAGATGTTGTTATTAAACATATAGCACTAACTGCCGAGACTGGTTTGGCTCAGTGGATAGAGCATCGGCCTGCGGACTGAGAGGTCCCAGGTTCGATTCCGGTCAAGGGCATGTACCTTGCTTGCGGGCACATCTCCAGTGTGGGGCGTGCAGGAGGCAGCTGATCGTTGTCTCTCTCTCATCGATGTTTCTAACTCTCTATCCCTCTCCCTTCCTCTCTGTGAAAAATCAATAAAATATATATATTTTTAAAAAGATATAGCGCTAACTGCTGCCAGAATGTGAGGTGGTTTTTTGCTCCAGTCTGGGTGTTGATGGGGAGATTAAGGCATACTGTACCTCTCAGCTCCGGTTTCCTCCTCTGTAAACCCAGGAGTCTGCCAGGATGCTTGAGGCGACTGATTCTGTTATTCTCATCCTACTTCTGTGTTTGGAAAGAAACGGGGTGAAGGAATAAAGAGAGGTAGGCACATCCCATGATTTACCAGCATTAACTCATGCCAGTTACAAGGTGGCAAGCTTTTTTTTTTTTTAGTGATTTTGCAGGAATGTTCAGTTCGTAGAGCCAATTATTTGGACCGAAGCTCCATTTACTCTGCGAGTTAACATTCCTTCAGCTTCTCTTGGGTGAGCGGTTTGGTAGCTGACTGCACACTGTGTGGGGATCGAGGCACGTGAGAGTGATGCACGTACATTCCATGGATTACTACGTAATTTCATCTTACTTTGCGGTGAAAATAATATGTGAGTGCGAGTACGTGTATTAATATTTATTAGTTATGTTTATTCATTCTTGGACACACTTGCTCAGATTTTCGTGACCTGTATTGTATACAACCCTCTCTCTCTGTAGAGGTTTGATGCTTTTAAAAGATACATACAAATATTTACTGTAATTTCCAAATCTGTTTGAGGCTGCGTGGAAGGAGGTCTGATCGGATTGTAGAGGGTGTTATGTAATGCCCTTTGGCCCTGCCCTGCCCTTCTATATTCTGGTCCTTGAACCCCCAGTGTGTATGTGGGGCGGGGGGAGAGTGTAAGTGCATGCAACCTTTCATGAAGGGACGGTTACACAAACAATGGTTTTACTGACTTCATTCCTAGCCCCTCACCTAGCTCCTCGTGCTCTGGACAGACAGCAATCATAACAATGTTACAGAGAACTGAAATAATCACACCATGCCCAGAGAGTTTGGAGTCACATTTTTTACGCGCGGGTCCAGAGGAAAATGTCTCTCAAATTCTGGGCCCCAACATGCAGGAATTTTTTGTATTTATATGTTTTTACCTTCTCTGTCTCCCAAATGTGGGATGTTTCCCGCCCCTTGGCAAGTTCTTAAAGGGCCCCCATGTGCTGAGGCCTTGAGACCTCAACCCAAGGCCTGGCCTGGTGCCAGCACTGATCATTTTGTCCGGGGAAGGTTTAACGGCCTCTCTGAAGTGAGAATAGTCTCATTTTCCCTTATTATGTAAGCAAGCAAACATTTACAGAAGCCAAATAGCACGGTTAAAATTTCAAACAGCAGTTTTTATAGAAGATGGATGCTTCCATCTCACCACTTTTAAAAGGTGGGTCATCTCTGTCATCAGGAGTGTGACCCTTGACGGCAGAGGTGTTGGGATCCGGTCTGTGGCCAGATCAGATTGGGTGTCAGAGACATCACAGGAAAGGAAAGTGAGGGTATTCCAGTTAACTGCAGCCGCACAGCGCATTACAGAGCACATTCTTTGCAGTAGACATGTGCAGACTTTGCATGGACTAGGTATGAGGTTAGACCAGTAGTCGGTAAACTCCGTAGTCCACAAAGCCAAATAGCAACAGGAGAAGGATTGAAATATCTTTTTTTAAAAAATATATTTTATTGATTTTTCACAGAGAGAAAGAGAGAAGTTTAGAGGGTCAGGAACATGGATGAGAGAGAAACATCGATCAGCTGCCTCCTGCACACCTGCTACTGGAGATGTGCTCGCAATCAGGATACATGCCCTTGACCGGAATCGAACCTGGGACCCCTCAGTCTGCAGGCCGACGCTCTATCCACTGAGCCACACCGGTTAGGGCTGAAATGTCTTTTGAGAGGCACATTTTTTAAACATAAACTTCTTCTAACGCCACTTCTTCCAAATAGACTCGCCCAGACCTTGGGATTTTGTGGAAGAGCCACACTCCAGGGGCCAAAGCGTGCATGTGGCTCGCGAGCCGCAGTTTGCCGACCCGGGTCAGAGGGGGGAGCCCCAGCAGCAGATGCGCTCCTGCAGGCTGCTCGGTGGTGGTAACTGGTGTCTGCTTTCTCTTGTAGAGGCGCCCCCAGTGCCCGGCCCCCACCGCGTGGCCCGCAGCCCCAGGTAAGAGCCGGGGAGGATGGAGGACCTGCGCTCAGAGCGCGCTTCCGGGGAGACCGTGGTCAGTCTGGCCGCTGCCCTACCGTCCCGGGGGCTGCTGACCCTGGGGTTTCGGTTTCTCATTTGGTTTTGACTTTGTTATCCGGATACCTGGTGTTTACGTAGAGAACTCTGCAGGCTGTGGGTCACATAGGTTCCATTAGGCTAAAGTCATCCTCAGGGTTTTCCTCTGAACACGCTGCCTCTCAAGGAGCCTCATTTAAAAAAAATAACATAATGGATAGCAGGTACATTCCATGGATTACTATGTAATTTCATCTTACTTTGCGGTGAAAATAATATGTGAGTGTGAGTATGTGTATTAATATTTATTAATTATGTTTATTCATTCTTGGACACACTTGCTCAGATTTTCGTGACCTGTATTGTATACAATCCTCTCTCTCTGTAGAGGTTTGATGCTTTTAAAAGATACAGACAAATATTTAGTCAATGTAATTTCCAAATCTGTTTGAGGCTGCGTGGAAGGAGGTCTGATAGGATTGTAGAGGGTGTTATGTAATGCCCTTTGGCCCTGCCCTGTCCTTCTATATTCTGGTCCTTGAACCCCTTGGTAAATGAAATCCAGTGGTACCTCGAGATACGAGTTTAATTCGTTCCGTCACCTTGAGGCGTGGGAAACTATGAGACGCTCGAGTCGCGGTAAACTGGTGGGTCGTGTGCAGCCGGCCGATCCGCCCGATGACTCCTCTCCCAACTGTTGCTCGTATTTCAAAGCAAAAATCGCTCGCTCGACAGCTCGAATCTCAAAAATCTCGTATGTTAGGGCACTCGTATCTCGAGGTACCACTGTAGTCGCAGCCTCAGTAGCTTCTAAACATGTTCCCAGAAGCAGCCTCAGATGCCTCGGGTATGTCTCTCTTAGAAACACCTGCAGAGACCTGGCTCTTCCACCTGACAGGCAGGCCTGGCCAGCTGGCATGGCTGTGTGGAGGCGGTAAATCCGATTCCTGGTCAGGGCACTTGCCAGGGTCGCTGCCTTGATCCCTAGCAGGAGGGGCGTGCAGGAGGCAGCCTGTTGATGATTCTCTCTCATCACTGATGTTTCTCTCTCTCTCTCTCTTCCTCTCCCTTCCTCTCTGAAAATCAATAAAAAATATGCTTTAAAAAAATACCATCTTGTATTTATATTTTCTTTGACCCTTCTACTTCCTTTCTGGATTGGAGGGTTTTCTTAAATGAGGTAAATCCCTCCCATGAAACCATGTGATTCTGTTAGAATCGTTTATCCTTACATGCATGGAGCTTCAGACAGTCTGTATTCTCCCTGTCCCAGCCTGTAGACCAGTGGTTCTCCACCTTTCTAATGCGCGACCATTTAATACAGTTCCTCGTGTTTTGGTGAATGTAAATAACTGTGTTTTCTGAGGGTCTCAGGCGACCCTGCTAGTGGTTCTCCACCTGTGGGTCACTGCTGTAGAGCCTGAGACCATCAGAAAACAGGTCACAACCCACAGGTTGAGAACCGCTGCTGTAGACCTTTAACTAAGGGGGGGCTGGGGGTGTTTCTGGACCATCAGTTCCCTTGTTTCTAAAGCCCAACCCCAGGCTTGCTCCTCTGTGGGAAGACGGGTCCTACCTTCCCTTCCTGTCCTTGGATCTCGGCTGCTCCCCAGGCCCTGACTCTGTCATGGGGGGCCCCCTGCTCCCTCCCCTTGTGTGAGTCTGCACCTCCACTCTGCAGTCAGCCACTGCCTTCTGCCCAGCCTCTGCTCGTCCATCCGTTATTTTCAGTCAGCATCCAGGTGGCTGTGACCTTGAGGCCGGAAAGCAAAGTACTTCCAGCAGGAATAACCCCCCCCCCCCCCAGGCAGCAACCAGATGCAGAACTGGGGGTTTGGGGCACATCAGAAGGTGGTGTCGCAGTTGGTGAGAGTCTTTCTATGGGGCTTACAGGGTTCAGTGGCTGCCTGGCCGGGTTGCTGCAGAGAACCGGAAAAACCGAACCATGCCCTGAGAGTGTGGAGTTACATTTATGATGCGCGGGTCCAGAGGAAAATGTTTCCCAAATGCTGGGCCCCATCTTGCAGACATTTTCCTATTTATATGTTTTCACCCTCTTTGTCTCCCAAATATGGGATGTTTCTCGCCCCTTGGCAAGTTCTTAAAGGGCCCCTAGGTGCTGAGGCCTTGAGACCTCCACCCAAGGCCTGGCCTGGTGCCAGCCCTGATCATTTCATCCGGGGAAGGTTTAACGGCCTCTCTGAAGTGAGAATAGTCTCGTTTTCCTTATTATTTAAGCAAGCAAACATTGACAGAAGCCAAATAGCACAGTTAAAATTTCAAACAGCAGTTTTTCTATAAGAGGGATGCTTCAACCCTCAATGCCAGATGATCTCGTCTGTAGAGCCTGAACTGCATCTGCAGGAACATGTTCAATATAAGGTCCCTTTCTAAGGTACAGGGATTAGGAATTAGACGTGCCTTTTGGGGAGACACTAGTCCATGCACAACATTGAAAAGGGGCGACCTCGTTAGAACTGAAAGGGTTAAGTTTGGACAGGCCACTTAGATGGACTCGGCATGAAAATGGCTTCAATAGGTCGTATGAAACCGAAATACACTGTTCGATCTTTTATAACAACAGGGTTACACAATTTCCAACATGTGAATAAGGTTCCCTGTTTCTCTTGTCCATTCTCATTCTTTCCCTGCTCTTGATGGATGGATGGATGGATGGTTATATGATGGATGGATAGATGGTAGATAGATAGATAGATAGATAGATAGATAGATAGATAGATAGATGATATAGATAGATAAATGCAGTTATTTAAATGTTGGGGCTCAGAGCCTGGTGTGTATATAGTGATTTTGGTGAATTTCAGATATCCTCTAATTAACAAATAGCCTTTTAGTCTTTGCAGCACAGTGTTTAAAACAGTCATGCCAACTTTAAAATCCTGGCACTATAATAAAAGAAATATACAATATTGCTTAGATGGCTCCTGTTATGGCTTAAATAACAACTATGAGAACTTAATCTGATAGGCCCTGGCTTGTTTATCGCTCAGCAATACAGATCTTAAAGACATTACTGGAGAAAATAGGCATGCTAATCCGGGACTCATCCTGCACCTTCTGATACGTGATTTATGGTTGAAAGTAGGCATAGCCGATTTTAATCATTTTAATCTTAGTTACTCCCATTGGTGTCGATGGTATGTGGATGCATAATGCAGAATGTTACATATTGTCTCACTTGGCAAGTGAGTGGAGATGGGGAAGACTTTTTGATTTTGCTCTGAAATCCTGCACCGAAACCACAACAGGCATGTCTGCTTCCCTGTGATGTTGTCCATTAAAATTTATGACACAGAATTAAATAAGAAAAAGCAACTGCCCAATGCACAGGTAAGAAAACAAAAAACAAAAAATCACAGAGAAACACAGTAGTGGAGCTTAGCATCCTTTTTAAAAAATATATAATTTATTGATTTTTTATGGAGAGGAAAGGAGAGGGATAGAGCGTTAAAAACATTGATGAGAGAAAAACATCGATCGATCAGCTGCCTCCTGCACGCCCCCTACTGGAGATGTGCCAGTAACCAAGGTACATGCCCTTGACGGGAATGGAATCTGGGACCTTTCAGTCCACAGGCTGATGATGCTTTATCTACTGAGCTAAACCGGTCAGGGCACATCATTTTTTTATTTACAAAAGATTAATACACAAGAATTAAGTTGTGGCAAGAATGGGTTTACTGATGTGAATACAAATTCATCTTATAGAGGAGTAGCAAACTTTATATTAATCATTTAGTTAAAAATCTCAAACATGTCAATGAAGCAAGATGTGCAAGGGATGATGAAATAATCCAACGAGATAAATGAACAAATTTGCACTAATAGCAACATTTAAAAGTAATTTCAGAAACTAATTTTTCTATCAATATATGAGATACAGAACACTTATATTTTGATATATCAAAACTATGAGAAAAGAATCTAAAAGGCATGAAATCGGGACTAAGAGAGGGAAGCCTGCGTCAAATCGGTATTTCAGGGGCTCCGCGGTAGAAGATGGCTCAGTGAGCGGTGTAAATATATAGTCACCAGGACGAAGGCCGCTATCCGGCCTTCTCCCCCAAAGACCCTCTAGCTGGGGAGAAAGCATTAGTGGATTCCCTTAGTCACCAGACAGTACGAAAAAGCGTAAACTTTTCTTAATTTTCCTAAATTGATCTGGTCCATGGTGGTGAAATTGGAAAAGCCATATGACCGGGAAAAAGTCATTTAGTAAATCTCAGTGTTTATTTCTGATAAAAAGTGGTATATATTATTAATATGTTACTGTTATAGAATACTTAGGCCAAGGAGTCAGAAAATACACTCCAGAAGTGGAAGAAGCAGAAACAATGAAGCTATGTCATCGGAGATGATAAAAATTACTGAAACCCCAAAGCACCTAAGTCAGTGGTTCTCAACCTTCCTAATGTCGCGACCCTTTAATACCATTCCTCTTGTGGTGGTGACCCCCAACCATAAAATAATTTCCGTTGCTACTTCATCACTGTCATTTTGCTACTGTTAACGAATCGTAAGGTAAATATCTGTGTTTTCTGATGGTCTTAGGCGACCCCTGTCAAAGGGTCACTCGACCCCCAAATGGGTCGCAACCCACAGGTTGAGAACCGCTGACCTAAGGTATGAATAGAAATGATGCGCATTCGATACATTGGCCCTTTACCAATCACAGATGAGCACTGTTTGTGGGGCCAAAAGTTGGCGGTGGGCAGACTAGAGGGGAAATGTACCCAGGAAATGTAGGAATTGAAACTGAACTTAAAGACAAACCCGGTGGATGTCAATTCGCCAAGAGAGTTTCCATGTTCAGGTGCAGAGAAACTTAAAGCTGCGGAGGCCAGGGAGCTGGCTGGAGATGCACCCCCAAGTGCAGAGCCTCAGGGTATGGGCTCCCTCTCCCAAATGCTTCTGGGGGAGCCCTAACCGGTGTGGCTCAGTGGATTGAGCGACGGCCTGCAGACTGAAGGGTCCCAGGTTCGATTCTGGTCAAGGGCATGGACTTTGGTTGCAGGTACATCCCCAGTGGGGGGCGTGCAGGAGGCGACTGATTGATGTTTCTCTCTCATCGATGTTTCTAACTCTCTATCCCTCTCTCTTCCTCTCTGTGAAAAATCAAAAGTGTGTGTGTGTGTGTGTGTGTGTGTGTGTGTGTGTATATATAATTTTTTTTAAATGCTTCTGGGGAATCCTGGCTCCAGGGTGTGCTGCTTGCTTGCCTGTTGGTAAGTGACTGCAATTTCTGTGCCTTAGCTTTCCCCTCTGTGAAATGGCCACAATGCGGATAGCCCATTACTAAGTGGGGGTGACGGTAAAGACATCACGGCGTTGAGTGCTTGGAAAAGTCACTCGCCCTCGGCTTCTCCTCCTCCTGGCTCTACTAAGCCCTCTGCCGCCACTCCGAGGAAGTTTAAAGGTTAAAGTTATGATTCTCTCAACATTCACTTATTGCAGTAAAGGTAAAATCAAGCAAAGTTGTGTGAGAGTTTTTTAAAAAAATGTCAAGTAGCCGAGACCTGTGTGGCTCAGTGGATAGAGCGTCGGCCTGAGGACTGAAGGGTCCCGGGTTCGATTCCGGTCGGGGGCATGTACCTTGCTTGTGGGCACATCTCCAGTGTGGTGTGTGCGGGAGGCCGCTGATGGATGTCTCTGACTATCTCTCTCCCTTCCTCTCTGTGAAAAATCAATAAAATATATATTTTTTAAAATTGTCAAGTGCTTCTAAGGCACTTTTGAAGCCTGGCCAGTGTGGCTCAGTTGGTTGAACATCATCCCGTGCACCCAGAGGTCACTGGTTCAATTCCGGGTCAGGGCACATGTCTGGGTTTTAGGTGCGATTCCCATGAGGGAGCGTGCGGGAGGCCGCCAATGCATGTTTCTCTCCCATCAGTGTTTCTCTCTCTCTCCTTCTCCCTCCCTTTCTCTGTTATACTCAATGTTAAACCTATTTTTTAAGAAAGAATAGGCAATAAAGCACAGCCTTTGAATGTGGTGGGTGGGTTCATACTTCCCAGGCCGGATCTTTGAACGTGTCTTTAACTGGTTTTGAAGCGTGTGATGGTGCGTCATCAGGGAGGAACATGACTGTGCCGTGTCTTTTGGAACATTTATTACCAGCGATGACTGCAAGCGAACCTCTGCTCTCCCCATCCTTCCCTCAGTCTCCATCTCCAACCTCCCACAAAGGTGCTGAGGGATAGGGAGGTGGAAACATCCGTGAGAGAGAAACACCATTGATCAGCTGCCTCCTGCACACCCCCTTCTGGGGATCAAGCCCACAAACCTGACATGTGCTCTGCTCAACGGAACTGGTGGCTTCTCGGTGCCTGGGAAGACACCCCACCACTGGGCAGCACCAGCTGGGCTCATTCTCGGGCTCTTTGACAATAAAGATCAAAGCAAAATTGGAGCCGAGGCCGGTTTGGCTCAGTGGATAGAGCGTCGGCCTGCGGACTGAAGGGTCCCGGGTTCGATTCCGATCGGGGGGCATGTACCTTGCTTGCGGGCACATCTCCAGTGTGGGGCGTGCAGGAGGCGGCTGATCGGTGTCTCTCTCTCATCGATGTTTCTGACTTTCTGTCTCTCTCCCTTCCTCTCTGTGAAAAATCAGTAAAAGATATTAAAAAAAATAAAAAAGCCCAATGCATGGGAAAACATATTAAAAACAAAAAAACAAAAAAAAACACAAAATTGGAGATACTGTACTGCAGCATCTTCTTTACTCACATGTATCTCAGTAAAGTAATTATGCAGAGATGAATATATATGTGTATGTGATGTGTGTGTGGGTATATATATATATATATATATATAAATATAAACATATATATATATTCTGAGATAATATGTTCTCTTCAGCACTGATGATAATAGTGAGGGGACAAAGGACAGAGCCTCAATGTCTAGGAGTGAAAGTCTGTCTGAGTCCTCTGGCTTTCAACAGCGCCAAGCTGGGTGGCCATCCTAGGTTTGTGTCACTGAGAGATACACTGCAGGGCATCCTGCGGACTGGAAACAGTATGTGTACACACAGGGCATCTGTGTCTGTACAGTGCGATGTCCTCCGAGAGGACTGTCGTAAAGGGACTTTGGGAAACTGTCAGCAGGGAACCCCGCCACCCCCCCCGCCGGGGACATTTTGGGTGATTTTTGGGTGATTTAGTGATGCCTCTTTTTCTTGCTCCTTCGGGAAGAGTCTTGAAGAGCACACGCACTATGATTTTTAAAAAAAATATATTTTATTGATTTTTCACAGAGAGGAAGGGAGAGGGATAGAGAGTTAGAAACATCGATGAGAGAGAGACATCAATCAGCTGCCTCCTGCACGCCCCACACTGGAGATGTGCCCGCAAGCAAGGTACATGCCCCCGACCGGAATCGAACCCGGGACCTTTCAGTCTGCAGGCTGAAGCTCTATCCACTGAGCCACACCGGTCTGGGCCGCACTATGATTTTTTAAAGGAACGCTGTCTGGCTTCATGGTGCAACCAGTCCTGTCCATTGGCGATCACGCCCTGATCACGTCCCTGAGAGGTGAGCGGAAAGGGTCATTCAGGCCCAAGGAAAGGGCTGGGTGTGCCTTTGCAGACTGGCCCTCGGCGAGCCTGGCCAGAGGGCAGATCGATGCCCAGCGAGAGGAAGGCTTGCAAAACCCGTGGTCCCATGCCCTCAGGAGTAATGAAATCTGGTGTCTCTCTTCTAACGGGAAATTTCAGCGGGACGTGAACAAGATTTGCCCACACAACTTGCTTAAAACGCAGACATCCAAGATCCGGGCGCAGAGGTGCCGGGCAGGGGGTGTGCAGAGTGTACAGTCACAGTCGCAGGCAGGCAGGTGGTGAGATGTTAGACGGGGAGCCAGTTCTCTGTCCCGGAACTCACATTGAAATGAAAGGACACATTTTAAGGAAAAAAGGGCATCCTCCATATTGCCTGATGTTTTGTGCTTCTATTGTTGTTGTTGTTCTTCTTCTTCCTCTTCTTCTTCTTCCTCCTCCTCTTCTTCTTCTTTCTCTTCATCTTCCTCTTTCTCTTTCTCCTTCTCCTTCCACTCCCCCTCCTCCTCCTCTTCTTCTTCTTCCTCTTCCTCTTCCTC
>JAAGEH010000026.1:2227407-2349569 GCA_011751065.1 Lasiurus cinereus
TTCTTCTTTCTCTTCATCTTCCTCTCCCTCTTCCTCCTTCTCCTTCCACTCCCCCCTCCTCCTCCTCCTCCTCCTCTTCTTCTTCTTCCTCTTTCTCTTCATCTTCCTCCTTCTCCTTCCCCTCCCCTCTCCTCCTCCTCCTCCTCTTCATCTTCCTCCTCCTCCTTCTCCTTCCCCTCCCCCTCCTCCTCCACCACCACCTCTTCTTCTTCTTCTTCTTCATGTGGCATAGAAAAAAATATATAAATGTTGAGTAGGCCAATGGGAATATTACACACACAATAAAACCGTCACATTGTAAGATAACTTACAAATATAACTGTAGGGGACCACAATGTCATGCGATCTGCAAGGCGGTGGAAAATGTGGCACTGGATTCAAGTTCTGTGCTTTCCCCCCTGAAAGAAGACGGGTAGGGATCTGTTGTGTTGGTTTTTGTTGTTGTTTTATTTTAAGGCCGGTAAGCACCATACAATGCGATGCTGCGAAGCAACTCACCGCGCTTCATTTAAGCCGTAATCACATGCGCCGTGTTTCTTTTCAGAGGAAGATAAATATCAGGACTGTAATTGCACAGCCTTCTCTTCGCCCGAGAGTGTTTGCTATGAACTTTTATTGATCGGCAGTGATTGCGCAGAAAGATACATCCTTGTCTGGAAGAAATTAAGTCATGAGACCTAGTTTCAGACACACATACATATCAATATATTCTTGTTAAGGCCTTTTCTCCTCCAATTTGCTATACATTTTTTTTTCTCCCTTTCTTTCTCTGAGCCTTCCAAACTCTGCCTTGGGGAAATAATTGCTGGTCATTGTGACCTAATGAATCCAACTCATTTCCATTAAGAGTAATTGTGCTGTTATGGCCATCATTCTCAATTAATTTCAATTTCCTCCCTGGACTGTGCTTTCCAAGATGTACATATTACCGAGAAGATGCCTTATTTTGTGGGGAGGAATTGGTAGGTGTGGGAACTCCAGGCAACAAGACTGGACTAGTCTCAGGGAGTTTGAGACAAACACATTGATCTTTATGAGCAGGAAAAAGTATGAAAGATTCGAAGAAACTTACTCGGTGGAAAAAATAGCTTTCACACCTGTCAGCATTTATTATTGAAAATTTCACCTCTGGAAAGAGATTCACTCTGAAGTGGTGTTGCTGGTGAGAAGGAAATATCCTTGAGGCAGACGGCGTTCCTGCAGTTAAAAAAATTCAGTTGTTCCTACGGAAAAGGTACAATCATCCTATATATTATATAGGATTATTATTATATAGTATGTAATAATCCTATGTAATAAAAGGGTAATATGCAAATAGACTGGATGGAGGAACAACTGAATAACCAATCAAAGCGTACTATGCTAATGATATGCTAAGGCTGCTCAAGTGTTTGCTATGACGTGCACTGGCCACCAGGGGCAGGTGCTTCAACTGGTAGGTTAGCTTGCTGCTGGGATCTGGCCAATAGGGACTGAGTGAGACGGGCTGGACACGCCCTGGAGCCCTCCCACAATCCCTCCCCGGCCTGATTGTCCACCAGTAGCGTCCCTCAGCCTGGCCTGCACCCTCTCACAACCAGGGACCCTTTTCAGGATGGTCTGTGTTCTCTTTATTAAAGGAAATGTAACAGCGAGTCTGCAAATTTTGTCTACTCTTAAAACTATAGTACAATTAATTTCAGCTAGGTTTCTCTGGGAGAGAGAAACCTTGAACCAATCAGTTTTAGTGTCTTACAGAAATACCAGAGGCCCAGTACATGGGTAGGCTCCCTAGTGGCTGCCAGCTGGGGCCTTCTTTCCGCGCTACACCCCTGGTGGTCAGTGCACATCATAGCAAACGAGCGAATTCCAGGTTGGTGGGTTGAACTCCAGAGGGAATACTTTGCATATTAGGCTTTTGTATAGAGATTATACTAGCTATTTAGCTCCACATGCAATTTTAAAATATATTATGAAACATCTTTAAAACTTTTATAAAGTGAAAATAAAAGGAACTTTTCCACTCATAAGATATTTACTTATGAATACATTTCAGCATTTTGGAAACCCCCTTCAACTGAAAATTTTGATAGTTCGGAAGGAGTTGTTGTATAAAAAATTTGGTATCTCGTGATTCTCTTTGATAGAAATACGTGTTTTTTTTTTTTTTAATATCACCTCTTTCACTTAATTTTAAAGAAAAGGATTTCAAGTTTGTTTTGGAAAAAGAGAGCGGCCGTGTCTGCTCGCTGATGCTGTAAGTGCTACCTATATCTATAAAAGCCTAAGCGACCTGTACAGCTGAATGAACCGAATGACCGGTTGACTGCTCGCTGTGATGCGCACTGACCACCAGGGGGCAGACGCTCCATGCAGGAGCTGCCCGGGTGGTCAGTGCGCTCCCACAGGGGGCGTGCGGCTCTGGCAGAAGCCGGACTCGGCCAGAAGCCTCTCCTGTATCCGTGGCAGCGCTACCCAGTGGCAGCCATGGTGACGGGGCAGAATGAGCAGCAATGGGGCGGCACCCGGCCCCAGCTGGGTCTCCTCCCCTGCCACCTGCCGCTTGGGCACCGCTGCCTCCTTCGGGGGGTGTCGGACTGCTGGTCTTGGCCCGATCCCTGGGAATCGGGCTGGAGTCAGCCGTCGCCACCTCTCGAGGGGTCCCGGATGGTGAGAGGGCGCAGGCTAGGCTGAGGGACCCCACGCAGGCGTGAATGCGTGCACCAGGCCTCTAGGAATCAATTATACAGAGCCGGCAAAAGTAGGCTCAGAGCTCGGAGCATGCGAAACAGAGTATATTTACATGATTATTTGTTAATTACAGCGGTACCTCGAGATACGAGTTTAATTCCTTCCGTCACCTTGAGGCGTGGGAAACTATGAGACACTGGAGTCTCAGTAAACTGGTGGGTCGTGTGCAGCTGGCCGATCTGCGCCATTACTCGTATCTCAAATGTTGCTTGTATTTCAAAGCAAAAATCGCTCGCTCGATGGCCCGTATCTCAAAAATCTCGTATGTTAGGGCACTCGTATCTCGAGGTACCGCTGTATTGCATTATTCTCTACTCAGAAACGCTGTAAGACTTGGGCCCAGGCCCATGTGCTCTGAGCGGCCCCCCCCCCCCCCACACACACACTGTTACTTAAAACACCAAAACGTGACCTCTCCCTGCAACTCCGGACGGCTCTTCTCGGGAGTGGTTTCCCCCGAATTGAAAGCTTCTCATACTCAGTAATCACTTCATCTGTCTTATCTAGGAGTGCAGCGATCACATTAAGGTGCTTTATGGCGGGCCATTCTGGCTGGTGCTTCCTCGCTCTGGTGGGAACCCAGCAAGGCCATGCATCACCCGCTCGTTCCCCACCGACGACAGCCAGGCCCGAGGTGGACGAGGCAGGTGACCTCCGAGCCCGGCAGGGGCATTGCTCCCCTCAGAGAAATCAGGATCGATGTCAACAGGGATGTCCGCCATTAGGTTTCCGGGATTTATTTCTTTTTACAAATGATGCTGCCCCTCATTCTGCATTCTCCTCTTAAAAAAGTAATGTTGGCTCAGAAAAATAAAACAGGTGATGGATGCCCTAGAATGGATTCTGGCCTCACCGCTGAGAGGTGTGGAGAGGGAAGGACTCTAGTTCTTTCGATAACTGGAGGGCATCTCTTTAATTTTTAATTATCCATAGGGGCGCCGGGAGTGGGAAATATGGCAGATGTCAATGGTTTTTATTTCTTACTTCTCAGTGATTGCTTCCAAATGGAGGGTTCTTTGGATTTTTTATTCCCTTTCTCCTCTCACCCTTTTTTTTTTTCTTTTGCACTTCATTCCAGGCAGACTAGGCAGGGTAACCTTACTATGCTTTATTTCTGTTAAGGATTATTGATCTGGGAGGTAATACTACTTTGGTTTATTTCTAGGAAAGATTATTTTTTAGCAGCAATGAATATGACCTGACATTAAAACACATTTTTATTGGGGGTAGGGAAACAGCCTATTGACATTCAGCGGAGCTGAAAGACCTTGTGATAAGTTATTCAATTAAGAACTTTGGCCGGGCTGGTGTGGCTCAATGGTTGAGCATTGATCTATGAACCAGGAGATCACAGTTCAATTCCAGGTCAGGGCGTATGCCCAGGTTGCAGGCTCAGTCCCCAGTAAGGGACGTGCAGGAGGCAACTGGTCAATGAATGATTCTCTCTCTTCATTGATGTCTTTCTTTCTTTCTCCCTCTCCCTCTCTCTCTGAAATCGATAAAAATATAATTCAAGAAAAGAACTTTGGCCCATACTAAAGGAATAAAGCTTGCAGTGTAGTGATTAAACCAAGAGTCCCGCCAATGTGTAAGCTCTCATCAATGTCAACATCCAGGTAGAAGTTTATCGTTTAACCAGGACCTTTGAATTAGTAGCGCTTCCCCTGAAAAAAATATTCACCTGAATTGCCTGGCAAACAGAATAATCACATTTCATATTTCACTCAGTAACTCATTTTTCTACAGTTTCCAAATAATTTTTCTTTCTTTTTTAAAAAATATATTTTTACTGATTTAAGTGAGAAAGGGAGAGGGAGAGAGAGAGAGAAACAATGATAGGAGGAATCATGGATTGGCTGCCTCCTGCACACCCCATTCTGGGGATGGAGCCAGCAACCCTGTCACGTGCCTTGACTGTGAATTGAACCGTGACCTCCAGGTTCATAGGTCAACGCTCCACCACTGAGCCACACTAGCAGGGGCCAAATATTTTTCAACAGTCAAAAGCATTTTGTCACTGCAATTGTTCCCTGTGATGCTAATTATCTGGAAATAATTATCTCATCATTAACTGGTCTTCCATTCACTTTTGCTCAATGTCTTCTAATATTTACCCTTTTCAATGTACTGGTTCCAATGAAAATAGAGGACAGTAAAGTCTTAAAGGGAATAATTCATAACTCTATTAATGTGATATGTTTTGTCTTTCTAAAATAAAAGTTCTGTACATGAGATTTTTATATATTTTAATTGAAGTAGATATTTTCAAATACAAACAAAACATTTAGAAATAGACTGTTTTAAATCTAAGTTGTAGTACAGTCAATTTTAGTTTTTTTTGCAAAAATAATTTTTAATATAGAACTTAAAATTTGTTGTATTCTAAAGACTTCTAGGAATATAGAAAAAATTAGGAGTTTAATTGAAATAACTACTGTAAAAATCATGGTACAGAGCATTAAAATGATATAAAATTTCCTATTTTATCCAATTCCTTTAGTACCTCTCATTCCATTTTAATTTGCACTTCAAACATGACAAGTTTTATAACTTTTTCCCACACCTGATAACTTTTAAATCATAAGTAATGTAGCTCAAAGTCAAACATTTAGAAATATTTAAAGGCCTGTGATCCCAGAAGTAAAAATCAGCCTCTCAGATCATTACAGTTTGACTATAAATATATTCACGTAAGAACTTAATAAATTAGGAAACTTTTCTAAAGATTCTCTTTTATCAGAAAGTGTAGTTTACTTTAAAACAATCCAAATAAATAAATGATAATCTTTAGTGTGTTTTTTCCCCTATTACCATTCTTTCAAATAAGGCATTCAACAACAAAGTCAATATTACCTAAAAAAAAATACCATTCATTCCTTCATTCTTGAGTTCAGGGGAACAAATATTTCTCTAGTGCTTTCCTGGGCCAGCACATTTCTGGGTATGTGTCTTATGGTTTCCTCTGGTTATGAAGACCCTCTCTGTGAATAAGTAAGTGAAGAAGGAAGATCACCTTGAGAAAAGACTTGATTGAGGGCAGATGCCAGGGTTTTGTTCCAGCATTAAGAAGCACTCTGTAGAAAGGCTGTGTGTAGATTAAGTACAAGTCCAAAGATGAAAAATAACTTTGGAAGACATTGGGCATTAGAGGAGCTTCAGTTAAATGAGCTAAGTTCTCCTTGTCTCAGGACCCTTGCTTTTTATTAACACAATTTGTCCTAAGGCAAGGTGGAGATAATACACTTCAAAGAGTAGAGTTTCTTTCTCGAGCATTGTCCGATTGGGGAATAGCTTATGGCTGTTCATGTGTTTGGCCAACAGGAAGCGATAACATGTAGATTAAGAAGCCCTGATCTATCTGGCAGCAAGCAGTCATCCTTTTCAGTTTTGGGGAAATGCCTTTAGCCATTCCCAACAGGTGATAACATGTGTGACTCAGCCCTTGTTGAGTCCCCAAATTCCATCACCCTTTTGATGAAACTCTTGCAATGATGACATCCTGGGACTGGCTTCTGGCAGGGAGAGTCATCATGTGACCGGATGGCTGCTTTCCATTGATCCATCAGGAAAGTCCTTGCTGAGGGGATGCCACTGTGCAGCAACAGGGAAGAGGGAGAATTTGCAGGGACGCACGCAGCAAGTGAACAACCCAGGAAGAACCATGGCCCAGCGGGGGTAGCAGGGGCAGGGTGGGTTCTAATTTACTTTTAGTTGCAACCTGGCCCTCCTGAGCAGCGGTTCTCAACCTGTGGGTCGCGACCCCTTTGGGGGTCGAAAGACCCTTTCACAGGGGTCGCCTAAGACCATCGGAAAATGCAGATATTTATATCATGATGCATCACAGTAGCAACATTTCATGGTTGGGGGTCACCACCACCTGAGTAACTGGTTGCAAGGGTTGTGGCCTTAGGAAGGCTGAGAACCGCTGGTCATGAGGATACAAAGGGTCAGAAATTGGAGAAGTGACTATGAAGGCCTCCATGGAAAATGATTAAAGCAGTTAAAAACCGTTTTCCACTCCATTCCCCCATGAGAGGCAGGGCTAATCAATCACAGAACTCTTTTCTTGCGAAATCTGGTGTACCTTCTGAATGCATCTCACCAATGATGTTACAGAGAACCAGAATAATCAATCAGCGCTCAGAGGGTTTGGAGTTACATTTATTAAGTGCAGGTGCAGAGGAAAATGTCTCTCAAATTCTGGGCCCCAACATGGAGGAATTTTCCTTATTTATATGTTTTTACCTTTTTTGTCTCCCAAATATGGGATGTTTCTCGCCCCTTTTGCAAGTTCTTAAAGAGCCCCTACATGCTGGAGCCTTGAGACCTCCACCAAAGGCCTGGCCAGGTGCCAGCACTGATCATTTCGTCCAGGGAAGGTTGAATGGCCTCTCTGGAGTGAGAATAGTCTCATTTTCCTTCTTATTTAAGCAAGCAAACATTCACAGAAGCCAAATAGCAGGGTTAACATTTCAAACAGCAGTTTTTATAGAAGATGGATGCTTCACCATGGCATCCAGAGACTCAGAATTGGGTGAGGAGACACAAACACCTCATTCTGCTGCTTATACCCCGGCTGAAACGGTGGCTCAGACTCTGTTCTGTAAACTCCATGTCCACACTCTTCCTGTGGCCTCTGGGATATAACTCTGTTAATGCTCTGACCTTGCAGTGAGCAGCGGTTCACAGTCCAGGGAGTTATTTTCAAAGCCTCCGTGTCCCGGCAGGACAAGGTTCATCAGAATACCTGGGTGCAGGCTCATCAGTGGACATTCCAAAGTTTCCCAGACCTGGGACCAGGGTGAGAACCCCTGCCCCATTCCTCTGCTGCTTTCAGTTAGTAAATTATTAATAACACAAACAGAAACCAGAAACATTCAGAAGCTGTAGAATGACCATCGAGAAAGGGTTGGTTTTGTTTCTATGACAGTGGCCTGAGCTACATATCCTGCCCATGTCCTTTCCTCTCTAAACTCTTATCAGCATTGCACATGCATGTACAGACCCACACTTTGCTGTAGAAATATAGTGTGAGCTGCATAGGACATTTTAGGTTTTCTAGTAACCCCATTAAAGATGGTAAGAAAGCCCTATCCTATTTGGCTCAGTCGGACAGAGCGTCAGCCTAGGGACTGAAAGAGCCCAGGTTCGATTCCGGTCAAGGGCACGTGGCTGGGTTGCGGGCTTCAATCCGAGGCAGCTGGTCAATGATGCTCTTTCATCATTGATGTTTCTATCTCTCCCTCTCCCTTCCTCTCTGAAATCAATAAAAATGTATTTTAAAAAATGGTAAGGTACCTTGGTTGTGGGCACATCCCCAGCAGGAGGTGTGCAGGAGGCAGCTGATCGATGTTTCTAACCCTCTCTCTCTCCCTTCCTCTCTGTAAAAAATAAAAAAAAAATATAAAAAAATGGTAAGGAAAATATTAAATTAATAATGTTTTACTAATACTTCCCACATATTACAATTTTACATATAATAAATGAGATACTTATAGACTTAAAAATACTGTCTTCACAATGTGCCGCATGTTTAAAATTTTCAGTGCTTGCTGAATTTTAAGTGCTCATAGCCACACCTGGCCATGGAGGGCTCCCTATGGGAGAGTGCAGTGTAGACTGTTACCCTTGTGTTTTGGTCTGGATACTTGCTAAGGTGCTACAGGAGCATCTTAAACCTCCAGTGATTTAAAGTTGGTCTTGAATTGGTTTGCTCCCGAAAAACTTCTTTCTGCAACCATAGGGACTTGGCCTTGTGGAGACATATGTCTAGAAATATGTCTTGTTCAGACAGGGCTTTGTGCCACGGCACGGATCATGCCTGTCCTTACAGTTCTGTTATTGTGCTAAGGCGAGACGCACAGGCAGGCACACACGTGCACACATACACACAGACACATGTGACAGTGTATGTCAGCTGCAAATCAAAACATCACTGAGCGCTGCAGAGAGAAAAGCCACCCCAGCAGACCTCAGAGATGGCCCGCACCTCTGTGTGTGACTCTCCAAAGGCCGGAGAATCCATTACCTTTTGGTATTTCAGAGACCGGGACCAGCAAAGCGGGGTGTTCTCTGACAACACAGCATTTGGAAGCCTCTGGTCACACTCTCTGAATGTGTTTCTGCTGAATTGGCACAACCTTCATCTCTTCAGGAGCTTCTTTTTTAAAATACATTTTAGTGATTTTTTACAGAGAGGAAGGGAGAGGGATAGAGAGTTAGAAACATCAATGAGAGAGAGACATCGATCAGCTGCCTCCTGCACGCCCCCCACTGGGGATGTGCCTGCCACCCAGGTCCATGCCCTTGACCAGAATGGAACCTGGGACCTTTCAGTCCAAAGGCCAACGCTCTAGCCACTGAGCCAAACTGGTTTCGGCTCTTCAGGAACTTTGAACGTCTGAGTCCCAAAATCTTATAAGGACTAGTTACAGTTAAATATAGAAAAATAAGAAAACAATGTCTCTCTATCTTTTGGCTCTGCTGGGTATTTGAATGAAGCAAGTAAGATATTAAATTTCTCAGAACTCTTCAGCCTGTGACAGATTCAAAGGAAAGTGGCTTATGTATACATGGGTTTAATTTGTTTCTATTTCCAGATAATCAATTTATTTTTCCATGCTTTATGTTAATGATAAATCTATTATTTTAAAAATAATTTACAAATATTTTTTTTATTGATTTTCAAGAGAGAGAGGGAGAAAGGAACATCTATGAGAGAGAAACATCAGCTGCCTCCAGCACATCGCCTATTGGGGATCGAGCCCGCAACCCGGGGAATATACCAAATCAGCACCTTTTGGTACATGGGACTACACTCCATCCACTGAACCACACTGTCCAGGAATATTTTAAAAATAATTTTTGGCGTATGTTTTATAAATTAGTACCAAAAGGAAAGGATCAGGGTGCATCTCAGTAAAGTAGGAACAATATACTCATGTGCTAATTGGTCTATTTTTTAAATTTTGATTAAACAGCTACTAGAAAACAATCACATTTCATTTAACTCAGCAAATAATATATGGTGACCGTATATTGATTTTCTAGTGCTATTTTTGGAGGTATCCAGTCCACATGCAGTATGTCAGAATTTTCTAAGTAACTGAACTACGTCTAGGAAGAAATAAAATAGGGAAATAAAAAAATTGTTATATAATATCCAACAACATCCAGAAGAAAATAAAAGTGTTATGATCCATGAAGAAAATATGTATCCTGGAAATGGTAGTACATATATCTATCTGTTTTTGTTTTTTTTAAAGTACATTAGACTCACCCAAGTAACTGTTTCTGAGCCTAGCTTTTCAGTATCTTTGAAACTAGACTAATACAATGATAGTAAAAAGATATTTCAAACAAATTCACGTTTTATTTTTCCTTTCATAAATTTATCATGAAGTTTGACATCGCACAGTGAGCTTAAGAATATGTTCTCTGGGGCTATGCTTTTAAGAACAAGAAGGAAAAAGCTTTATTCTTTATACCTGTGTCTTTCCAAGCCAATCCTTGTTCAACTGGCCATGGCTCCAGAAGGCAAAAATAAACAGGTCCTATTGAAATTTGGAAAACAGCCCAAACCGGTGTGGCTCAGTGGATAGAGCATCAGCCTGCGGACTGAAGGGTCCCAGGTTCGATTCCGGTCAAGGACATGGACCTTGGTTGCGGGCACATCCCCAGTAGGAGGCATGCAGGAGGTGGCTGATCGATGTCTCTTTCTCATCGATGTTTCTAACTCCCTCTCCCTCTCCCTTCCTTTCTGTAAAAAATCAATAAAATATAGAAAAAAAAAGGAAATTTTGAAAACAACACAATGTGTGGAAGCACACACAGAAAGGCAGCCCAGACTGATTGCAGGCCAGAGAAATGTGTCTAATAGAATTCCATTTAACCTAATCCATTCCATGGGTCAGAATACTTTTATTTTCTTCTGGATGTTGTTGGGTATTATATAACAAATGTAGGTTAAATGACAAACGGGGTCTGCCTTGTCCCTTCAGAGGTTTGGCAGAAGCGGGCATCCTGCCTGCTGTTTGAATCTCTGTTCTCCCTGCCTGTGGGACTGAGTCACAGAGTTCAGCCCGCAGTGCTGTGTCCCCAAATCCCCTGCGCAAGCAGGGCCGAGCTGGCTGTCATTCCATCCTGGCTCCAGACCGGAGGCCCACTCTCGGGGGAGGAGGGGACAGAGCTGTCACATTGTCACCGTGGACGGCTGTCTCCGAAAGGTCTGCTGGCTTTCAGAGGACATGTCATATTTCTTTTCTGTGAGGACACTAGTCCGTCATCATGAAAACCATCGGGCCGCACAATAAGCTTTGCAATAAGTAAGATGACAGTGTTTTGTTTTGTTTTTCCTGAGCTATTTATTGTTGGAAGCGGATGGAGATTATTTCAAAGTGTGCATCAGGTGCTTATTTATTTCTAGTGCAAAGTGGTAGGAGGTGATTTTTATTTCCGTCTGATTAATAGAGAATATGTTATTTAGAAAATAGAGGAGTATTGCCTATTATTATGAAGAGGGAAGAGCATGTGCCTTTTATTGAGATATTTAGTATATATAGTTAAACTAATAAGTATTGAAGTTTATTAATAAATATTGATACAAAACATTTTGTTTATATTCAGATTTCAAAGAAAGCATATAGGATTGTTTTATTCATTCTGCTTAGTTCTGTGATTTCCACTTTTCAGTGAAGGATACCCAGAAATCTTGAAACTGGTATGAGGCAGTTGTGCCAAGAAATATATTAGACGAATTCAAAGTTACATTTTGGAGATTTCTGTTCGGTTCAGAAAGTCAAAGGCTGGTGCATTCCCTTTCTTAACGGTGAAGACCCTCGTGGTGAAAACTGACAGCACCGGGCTGTGCCCTCTCCTCACGCTGAAAGCCAGGCCCCCTCCATCCTGCCCCTGGTCTCTGGGAAGCGGGCACCTGGAAAGCAGCCGCTCTCAGCCCCACGAGGCTCCATGGGGCCTGGCATCAGCAGGGCACTGAGGGCGGCGGGTCTGCCAGGCGTGCCCGGACCTCTCCGCCTCCTCACACAGCCCTTTGCCTGGGTGCTGGCTCCGGGTCAGAAAGCCACCCCAGCAAGCCGGAGCCGGTGTGGCTCAGTGGGTAGGGCATCGGCCTCCGGACTGAAGGGTCCCAGGTTCCATTCCGGTCAAGGGCAGGTACCTTGGTTGTGGGCACATCCCCAGCAGGGGGCGTGCAGGAGGTGGCTGATCAATGTTTCTCTCTCTCCCTCTCCTTTCCTCTCTGTAAAAAAATCTATAAAATACATTTAAAAAAAAAGAAAGAAAAAAAAAAAGAAACGACCCCAGCAGAGAGCTGTGTGCATGGAGCTGGGAATATGAGGTCCCCTAGCTTCTGGGGCGCTCTCTAATGAAACCCAGATGCTAACATTAAGGCAGTGATCTTAGTATTTACCACATGAGTATATTCATTACGTTTAGCTGTACATGATGTTTTTTTTAAGTTTCAAGTGTTTACAAACACTTCATATCTCTTATGTAAAATATACATATGACAGCCCAGCCCATGTGGCTCAGAGGTTGAGTGCCAGCTTATGAACCAGGAGGTCAGGGCACCTGCCCACGTTGAGGGCTCGATCCTCAGTAGAAGGCAGTGATCAATAATTCTCTCATCACTGATGTTTCTCTCTCTCTCTCTCTCCCTCTCCCTTCCTCTCTGAAATCAGTAAACACTGTACTTAAAAAAATACATATTACAAACCAAGACTAACACATGTATATAACACCCATGACTGTTCTAAGACTGTACATTACATATACATTTTAGTTTTTAAAATATATTTCTTTATTGATTTCAGAGAGGAAGGAAGAAGGAGAGAAAGAAACATCGATGAGAGAGAATCATTGATCGGCTGCCTCCTGCATGCCCCACCCCCCACTGGGGATCATGCCTGCAACCCAAGCATGTGCCCTTGGCTGGAATCGAACCTGGGACCCTTCAGTCCACAGGCTGATGCTCTATCCACTGAGCCAAGCCGGCTAGGGCTACATACACATTTTAATGTTGCTGATGACTTAGAGCAAATAGTAGACCTTGCTTCCTTTCCTGATACTATGCATTTAGTCATCCAAAGAAATATTTTTTGAATGCCAAATACATAGAGGGCACCATGCCGTTTTTTAAAAATCCATCTTACGTTATGTGAGCAGGTAAAAGCAGGTGCCACTTACGCACTTCAAGATGTTCGTCTTCTGAGAGAACTTCCTTTCAGGAAGGAAGGAGGACTTCTGAGAAGAATCAGAAGAGCATCTCCTGTTTCTCACCCTGAGTTTCAGCTCCTGAGATTTCCCCCTGTGGGCTGAGGACCCCCCCACCTGTGCACAATCGAGGCCGGGAGGGACGACAGGAGGGCTCCCTGGCGTGTCCAGCTCGTCTTGTCTCCCTCAGCCCCAATTGGCCAGACCCCAGGAGCAAGCAGGTTGATAGTCTGCCCCCTGGTGGTCAGTGCATGTCATAACCAGCGGTCGAGCAGCCTTAGCATATCATTAGCATATTATTATGCTTTGGTTGGTTGAGTGGTCAACCGGACAACCAGACACAGTATATCAGGCTTTTATTGTATAGGACCAGAAGCCCGATGCATGAAATTTGGTGAAGATAATACACGTCAAAGGGTTTCTTACAGAGGCCTTGTCAGATTGGGGAATAGCCTATGGCTGTCCAGGTGTTCAGCCAACAGGAGGCAATACCATGTAGATTAAGATGCCCTGAGCTGTCTGGCAGCAAACAATCATCCTATTCAGGTTTGGGGAAATGCCGTTAGCCATTCCAACAGATGGTTACATGTGTGACTCAGCCCTTGTTGAGTCCCCAAGTTCCATCCATCCTTCGATGAAACTCTTGCAGTGATGACAGGCTGGAACTGGCTTCCGGCAATCAGTTTTGAAATACAAAACAGCCCGAGTCCAGCTTCCATAGAATATGCTGGACAGCACAATGGAAATGGTTTTCTCCCCTTTGCTGGAGTCACATGTTCATTGACACATTATTTTTATGTTCATTGACATTGATTAATTTTATTATCTATCTTAAAGGGTTCTGTTACTTGACTTTTGCAAAGCTCCATGTCTGTGCAACATCACATTTCTTATCCGACTTTAGAACATAGTGTTTTAATGAAGCGTTGGATTGGGACCAGGTGGAATCATGGGGTAGGATGCATGCTTTGACATGTGCACCGCTAGGTTCAAGGCCTCGGTGACCTTTCCTTCTCTCCATTTTCCTCTCTACCCATCGGCGCTGAACAGTGCGAGTGTCTGGTGTCCCAGATCCTATTGATTATGCAGATTGCATCGATTAGCCTTTTAATTATTTATGCTTTTTAACTGCCTCATCACCCAGCTGCGGGCATTCATATTTTGTCCTACCAGTTGCATGAGGCATTTAGGAGACATTCTTAGACTCTGCGTTGGGGACAGAAGTGAGTAATCATTTTTCTAATGTCTCCGAATGCCAACATCTTCCCAGAATAAAAGAGGAGATCTCCCTGCTGTTTCCATTATTTCCCCAAAAATGCCTCTCTGTATTATTTTTAACTCAGTAAGGCTTTTTCCTCTGGAAAGGTGTAATTTTATGCACAGAGCATCGAAATGCAGACAAGTATTATTTGTAACGGTGGCAGTGTTAGTGCTGTGTGAGGAAGCGCTTACAGAACTATCACATGTTAGTGCCTGTAACCTCGCTCAGTAGCTGAAGGGGACATGGGTGAGCAGTGAAATGACTGTCAGTGAGCATCATGTGGTGGTTTTATTTTTATTTATTTTAATATATTTTATTGATTTTTTACAGAGAGGAAGGGAGAGTGATAGAGTTAGAAACATCGATGAGAGAGAGACATTGATCAGCTGCCTCCTGCACGCCCCCTCCTGGGGATGTGCCTGCAACCAAGATATATACCCTTGACCGGAATCGAACCTGGGACCTTTCAGTCCGCAGGCCCATGCTCTATCCATTGGGCCACACCGGTTTTGGCATGTTTCCACCATATTCTGATTCGGGAGCGTAGACAAGATCCAACCATCTACTATTTAAATAATATAATGTAGCGAACACGTGGAGACACTCACATATGCGAATGTTTTTTCCAATAGAGGTGAGTTTTTTTATTTTATTTTGAAAATGAAATAGATGTTCAAGTATTGAGGTGGCATGTACTGTGGACACGGACCTCTCTGAGTGATACAAAGGGAGGTTCTGTTGCTCTTATTTTTCCATCATCACCCTTTGAAAATGATTATCAATATTTTTGAGACATAACACCTATTTCCCTAGTGCTGGCTTTTTAGGTGGAACTTGGCTGCTTTAAGGAAAGCGAAGGCTTAAAGCAAAGGCTCTGACTTCTGGAAGCGCTTAATCTGGCGAGGGGAGGTAAGCACTCTGCTGAGCTTGTTGAGCCTGTAAGATTCTGAGTGATGCGTTCTAGGGCTTTCCAGATCTGGCCGGTAACCGCAAAGACCGTTAAGCCGGGGATTGGAAGACGTGAGCGTGGTTACTCATTGTACCTCTCAGCAGTTTCCGGGGTTCAGGGTACCACTGCACCAAGGGTGCCTTGTCCTCCTTAACATCAGTATGAAAACACCTTCCTTTTGCAAACAGCTAGCCCAGATTTAGAAATGTCTGTACATCTTTATATTACGTTACATAGAGTTCCATAAATATATGCTAAGTGTGATCACTAACGGTTTTAAGAGGTAACAGCTCAAATATGCTGAAAGGCTATGGTACTCAAAGCAGAATATGTGGGAACATTATTGCCAGCAAAGACTTCAGCGAGGAGTGCGAAGTGGCAAGCGCAGCTGGTCATAGAACATACATGAAGGCGTACCTCTGGAGGGCCACTCCTGGGGATTCTGAAAGAAAATCCCTCATTTTCAGGTCCAGGCAGAAAGCTTCCCACGCGCTGTGATTGTCTGTGTCCCTATAATAGCCGGCACGGTCTCTGATTGCCGGGGCAATTCATTATATATTTATACGTAAAACTTAACTGCGATTTAATAGCAGCGGGGCCTTCTGAGTGTGTACGTGAATGAATCATGGCCACTGAGGGAAACATTAGTTTAAATGCCCTTCATTCATTATTTGGAAATCTGGCCTCCAACACTTTGGAAATGTAAAGTTTTGTTTTAAATGTACACACATTCATTGTGGTGAGCTGATGTGTAGAGGCTGTGATCTAGTCTTGATTTCTGCGAGCATCTGAACTGGTGAGTAACGCTTGGGCATCTAAACTCCAGTATGTTCATGAGCAAGCATCTCTTTGAATCAACCTACACATAAGGCGCTGCGTGAAAAGCTTTCTGCAATAACCAGAAACATAAGGAACAGTGTGAACGTTTCAGAAACTCACTCTCTAGGGGTAATATATGCATGGCAGTATCTATGTGAGCAGCATCATTACGCAATTTCCATCAGCCCCGTGGATCAGATCACAGGGACAGCCACTCAGAAGTGGAACTGTCTTTCACTGCACCTGCCAGAGAGCCCGAGTCGCCTGTTGAAGGCGAAGTTTTCCCCGGGAGGAAGGGAGTTGGTGACAGAAGGGAGTTGCTTCTGCAGGAAGTTGCTTCTGAACAAAAGGCTGTGTAGACCTTTGAGTAAACAGCCTGAAGAATATGCCCCTGGTGAGGCATCAGGGCATATTGTCTGCCATAGAGAAATGATGAACTCATGTCTTCTGTCAGTCATTCTTCAAACACCAGGGCATCCATTCTCTGCCCACTTCTCTGACCTTGATCATGACCTTGAGTCTCCAGTTCTCTGGCTGCTCTTGTAGTCAGCGTCCCACCCTCTGCTTTATCCCCACCCACCTCCCCACATTTCTCCTGACTGCCTCCTGGACCGTCCTTCCCCCACCTACCAGTCTGCCTCCACTTTTTCTTTTTTCTTTTTTTTTTATATTTTATTGATTTTTTTACAGAGAGGAAGGGAGAAGGATAGAGAGTTAGAAACATCAATGAGAGAGAGACATCGATCAGCTGCCTCCTGCATGCCCCCTACTGGGGATGTGCCCGCAACCAGGATACATGCCCTTGACCAGAATCAAACCTGGGACTTCCCAGGGTACATTCTGGTCAAGGGCATGTATCCTGGTTGTGGGTATATCCCCTGTGGCGGGCGTGCAGGAGGCAGCTGATCGATGTCTCTAACTCTCTATCCCTCTCCCTTCCTCTCTGTAAGAAATCAATTGTATATATATATATAAAAGAATAAACATTTGGGAATAAACCTGCATCTCAAAGAGGAGTGCCTAGGGCAGATGTGTGATTTAGGAGTTACCCATACCCATGCCCTCAATAAACCATGAGAGAGAGTGTATGAAGTCTAGAAAGTTGATAGGAAAAATATGATGCATCTGTGCATATTTCTAGAGGCAGCTATCCATAGTCTTGGGTTTGAATCCCGGTTCTGACACTTGCTGTGTAATTTGCCTAAGGTCACTGTGTTTCCCCATTTTGGACTGTGGTTTCCATGAAGCATTGCCCAGAAGGTGTCTGTCCTCAGATCCGAGCACAGTTCCCATGGGGTTTTCTGTCAAGTCCAAGTGATCCAGGTTCAGCGAGTCCTTTCCAGGTACCCTCTACTCCTCCATTCCTGGATCGGCCCATCTCATCTTTGTAATAGCTCTCTGAGTTAAGCACTTCCATCGACCTCATTTTACAGATGTGCTCACGCCAGCACAGGGAGGTGAGGACCCGGGCCCAAGACTTCCCAGCTGGCGTCCTGAGACCCCTCCTCAACCTGACACCGAGCTTGAGCTCTGAACCACGACAGACTCCCGGATGATGAAGGATGGAGGTGGGATGTTGGTGCTAGGAACACGGCAAAGGGAACCGACGATTATGGACAAATTGGTGTCCTGGGCCGAATGTCGGCTTGGAAGAACACTCTTAATGAGATGGTCCTGGAGGGAGTGAGTTTGACTCCCAGGGAGCACATGAGGAGAGAGAGAAAAATCACCAGAACTTTCGGAACGGTTGGAAACCTGGATATAAATGATGCGGCCTGAGGAAAGACCATTTGTTTTCTGCACAGAACTCCGAAGGTTCCCCAACTCTGCATCTATAAACTGGGTGTCACATGGAATAATTGGCCACTGAGTTAAAAAACAATAATAGCCATAGGTCACATAGCATCAGTGATAAAGATAACAAATGCCCCTTTCAATACTGAACAGCACAAATAACTTCGTTGATTACGCATACTATATTTTTCTTAACTGCGTGCTCCGTACCTCAAGGCTCTTCTTTTTCATTTTCATGTCGGACAGGTTCATCATTCTATAGGAGGCGATAATTCAGCACTTCCTAATTGATTTGATACTTCGGGAACGCAGTCTATTTTTCTTTCACTATTTTCCAACAAATTAAGAATGGAATATCACTCTGCTTACTTACAGATATTTAACAGCGGTACAATTAGAGTCAGTGTGACAATAAAAGCCTCCACAGGATTCATTCTTGCCTCTATTCTTCCATTCATTTCGCAAGTCCTATACGATGTCAGATGCCATCTTCTGTTCCATGCTAGAGGCCATCCATTAGCAATTCTCTGCTCTGTCTGCCTCATTAGCACACTTTCTTTTCTACTCTGTCATTCCTATGGCTTCTCTTTCCTCCACTGAAAACCAGTATTTCCTTAGACCATGTCCTCCACCAGCTCCTCACCCCATTTCTTTGCTCCTCTTTGCAGCAAAACACCCCTAGTGAGTTCCCTTTAGATCTCATTATCAATTACAGTGGTACCTCCAGATACAAGTTTAATTCATTCCTTAACCTTGAGGCCTGGGAAACTATGAGATGCTCGAGTCACAGTAAACTGGTGGGTCGTGTGCAGCCGGCCGATCCGCGCGATGACTCCTATCTCAAATGTTGCTCATATTTCAAAGCAAAAATCGCTCGCTCGACGGCTCTTATCTCAAAAATCTCATGTGTTAGGGCACTCGTATCTCGAGGTACCACTGTACTCTGCTCTGATGTCCTATTTTTCGCACCCCACTCAGATGCTGCCTCATCTCTCCATTCGCACTGTCCTGGGGAAAGCCTTCAACAAGTACCTTATTGCTGCCTCTTTGTGTCATGACTCGGGGTCCTGACTGAATTGGCCCATCAGCAGCATTTGACCCCAATGTTTTCCTCTGTCTCAGGGGTCACTCCTGGGTTTTCGGATTTGATCTTCCTCTTCTCCTGACATCTGAAGGTTGCAGTGCCGAGGGCTCCATCCTCGGTCCTTTCCTGCGCCTTCACTCAACGTACTGGCCATGTCTGGGGTCATGAAAGAAATATCTAAGCCATTCCAGAGAAATGATGGAGCGGATCCAGCTAAGAACAAAAGCAGCAGCCTTCTTGTCGGAACAGAGGCTCGATCCTAGAGGGAGGTTTTGCAGAGAAAGAGTGTGAACGGACAGAGTTGTTCAGAAGTTTGAGAAATGTAGCCAGAAAGTGACCTGGCGAATCTACCTCCAACCTCAGCCTTGGAATGGAAATGAGCCTGAGCTATTATGGCAGAAGGGTCAGTGTCAGAAGAAGGGAGAGCTAATACATTACAGCTACCCGGTCTCATTTTACATTTTTCTAGTAAATCTTAATATGGTTTCTAGGCCCATCAGTTGGGTAGAGCCAGATTTCCATATGTTTCTATTTGTGTGTGTGTACACAGAACGGGAGAGATGTATCTGTTGCCCGTTGAAGTAAACAGATTGGCTAATGCATAATAAACATTCCATAAATATTTGAGTAGTTGTTACATGATGATTATTTGATGAAATGGCTTATTTGGTCTCCACTCAGTCTTGTACATTCTAAAATGAATGTTTATACGATGCTCTCTACAAGATTACCCTTAAAAAAAAAAGCATCGGTAACTTCTAGCCAAAAGCAAGAATTCTCTTATTATTCATTCCACCTACTCTACATTTTAAGCTCCACTAAACACTAATTCATGGCTTAATTAGCCCAGATAGACAATCTTTAAAACTTGATCACTTTGAGCTTAATTTAATATGACTTTCTACAACTTCAGGATAATGTGAAAAAATGCAATGAAAAGAGTCAATTAACTGGGAAAAAAAAAAAGACTCCTTAATTTTATTTGGTAGCAAATTCTGCTCCTTATCACTCTCTCCTTCAGGATGTTTTACCCAACTGTTGAATCTATAGGATAACTTTAGTTAGCTTTATTAAATTAAAAATACTTAGCACTTTCAATAAGTGCACTTGTCTGAAAATCCATCTACTCACAAACTGAAGACTGTATTTCATAGGACTACCCTCTTTGTGTGTGTGTGTGTGTGTGAGTGTGATTCAGAATGATCATATGACATCATAACAGCAATTACACCATCATCAGCATTCTATCTCCTCTTCTCTCAACTTTCTCTCTCTCCTCCTTCTGTAGTTCCTGGATCTCCTCTCACAATTCTCCTTCCCTCCTATTTCTCTGCCTCCTACCTTCTGGCTTTCCTTCTCCCTCTCCCTTATCTGCTTCTCTTATAATATTACTAGAGGCCCGGGGCATAAAATTCATGCATGGGGGCCGGGGCGGAAAAGAGGGGTGTCCCTCAGCCCAGCCTTCATCCTCTCCAATCTGGGTCCCCTTAAGGGATGCTTGATTGCCTGTTTAGACCCGATCCCACCAGGATGGGCGGGTGGACATCTCTCTCATAATCCACCCCTGAGGAAGTTCTCTGCTCAAAGCATTTCCATGGTTTCTGCTACCTCTGAGATAAATTCTTCTCTCTCTCCTCCCTCCCTCTCTCTCTGTCTCTATCTCTCTCAGCAATATCAATATCATCTATATCTTTATGTATTTAAAACCTATCTTCATTGTTGAAAGTATTACAGATGTCCCCCTTTTTGCTTTCATTGGCCTCCTCCCCCCCAACTTCCTTCCCCCTCCCCAGGCCTTCACCACAATATCGTCTGTGTCCATGGCTCATGTACACAGGCATCTAAGTTCTTTGATTAATCGCTTCCCCCCCTACCCTCTGAGAATCCTCAGTCTGTTGCATGATTCCATGTCTCTGGATCTATTTTGTTTGTCAGTTTATTTTGTTCTTAGATTTCACACTCTTACGATAGCTGCCATCTTCACTTGAAAGACCTACTCTCAGCCCCTTGAACTCAACTGCCATTGTCCCCTGCCAATCAGTCACCTGTCCACCTGCTGCGCTTTCTAACAGATGCTTCCCTGCTTCCAGAAAGCCTGCCTTGAAACCGGCACAAAATTAGGGACCGTTCTCTTTATGTCCATGCTGACTTTTGTGTATTGCTATGAACATAAATTTTTGTGTTATGATTATCTGCTCCTTCAAACTAAAGTCTACATCTGTGTCCTATTCCATTGCCTCGCCCTACAAAACTTATTTCCTTAGTTGTTATTGAACTTCTCTTCGGGTAAGAGAATTACTCCGCAGAGGACACGCGACTTTGAGATAGCTCTTGAATAATCAGGAAAGTGTGGACGAGAGGAAAAGAACCATATTGGGACATTTGCTCGACCATGGCTGAGATTAATTTGATTCTGTGGAGCCCGTGCGTTTATAGTAATCTCTGATTTTTCCGCTGTGTGGTCCCTGCTTTTGTATGAGCCGTGCATACTTAGAAGGTGAAGGAATGGGCTGGGCATGGACAGAAAATTGTTTCCTAAATACCAATTAATTTTGTAATTAATTATAAAGTGCTTTAAAAGCAGCCCTGAATGCGATGGCATCTGTGGTTGGCAAGAGACATGCTGTGGATAATTTATTATTCAAGACCTTTAAAATTTTAAAAACCCAATTAACCAAAACCTTATCATGGAAGGGTATGAAAAATGCTTCCTTGCAAAGCGGCGATCAGATGAGCAACCTCACCCAACCTCCAGGCAAAGGCTGATCTCTCAGATAATAATAATATATTATCTGTCTGTTCTGTTTTAAATATTTTTATTGATGTCAGAGAGGAAGGAAGAGGGAGAGAGAGAGAGAAACATCAGTGAAGAGAAAGAATCAGGGATTGGCTGCCTCCTCCAATGACACACACTGGGGATGGAGCCTGAAACCCTGGCATGTGTCCTGATGGGCAAACGGACTGGGATCTCCTGGTTCCTAGGTCGATGCTCCACCACTGAGCCACGTGGCTGTTCTGTCTGCCCAAGAATTAGTTTTTTTTTATATTTTTACATTTTACTGATTTTTTTACAGAGAGGAAGGGAGAAGGGTAGAGAGTTAGAAACATCCATGAGAGCGAAACATCAATTAATTGCCTCTTGCATGCCCCCTACTGGAGATGTGCCTGCAACCAAGGTACATGCCCTTGATCGGAATCGAACCTGGGATCTTTCAGTTCGCAGACCAACGCTCTATCCACTGAGCCACACCGGTTTCGGCGAGAATTAGTTTTTTTTTTCTAAGTAGATTCAGTTCGTGTTACCCTCTTAGGACCCATTGCCACTCTCCTGTACACCTGCCCAACTATGCACCCCCATTAGGCCTAAGTGAGGGGTTTGCATCAACAGCGACATGTGCGCAAGACCATCCTCTGGGGTTCGCACATGGGCCATTGGCTGTGAGCCCCTGGGCTGAACGGTGATAGACCCTCAATGTCATCTTGTGCATACCGCCTTCTCATGTGACAATCAAGGATCGCTCTTTCATGTTAAGCAAAACTGATGTTAAAACGTGTGTGTGTGACCATGACAATGAGTTTGTGTCAAAAAAATGGTTATAAGGAAAGAGTGGAAAGCAGAAAAGTTTAACATTGCAGAAAATCATCACCCTTGAAAAGTCTCGTGTATTTTTTTATTTTATTGATTTTTTACACAGAGGAAGGGAGAGGGATAGAAAGTCAGAAACATCAATGAGAGAGAGAGACATCAATCAGCCGCCTCCTGCACACCCCACAGTGGAGATGTGCCCTCAATCAAGGTACATGCCCCCGACCGGAATCGAACCCGGGACCCTTCAGTCCATAGGCCGACGCTCTATCCCCTGAGCCACACCGGTCTCGGCTGTCTCATGTATTTTTATTTGAAAATAAAGATTGTCCTATGAACATGTTAAGGCCAAATTAATGAAATCTTGAAACATCACCTTGCATTTCAGTTTTTCTTATGCTGTTTCACTGACATTTCTTATCACTTCTTTAATCGCATAGCTTCCCATCAGCTTTGCTCTCTCGGTTTCCTGAGTTTGGTGATTCCTTGGAGGAGTATTTTTCTAACATGCAGCGGCTAGCATTGAATAACAAACATTAAGGTTGATGGAGTCACAGTGACTGGATTGTATTAAGAGAGGCGTATACATCGCAAATGATTTCTTCATCATCATCCAGATTTCCAGAGTCTTTGTGTGTTTTGGAGGTAGCTTATGGGCAAAGACACATATTGGAGAAAACGGTTTAAATTATTTTGACGGGTGGTGTTACTTCCAGAAAATGTGTTGCTGCTTCCAAAATAATATCATTTTCCCAGAAAAAAAAATCAAATCAGCAGGAAGTGCGCTTGGAGGCTTGGCTGGCGCTGTGCAAAGGATGCGGGTGTCATCGGGCAGGTTCGTGTGATGCTCTTCGAATGAATTCTCCGGGTGAACAGAGGTTAACAGATTTCAGTCTCCTCACACAACCTGTGCTGATGGCACTCGCAGTCTTTCAGAGGAGATCTAACTTAAGAAATTAAAGGTTGCATGTCTATCAAATGCCATCTACCTCTCTATTACTCATCCATTTCTTGTAACAGTGGGAGGCTTGTTTATGGTAGATGTGGCTCCACATGTGTAGAGAAATAATTGCTGCTTTTCTGTAACTGCTAACTTCTCCATTTAAATACAAATAGGGGGCCATCAGACATGTTGCTAAACACTGTTTTGCTTCATGGAGTCTTAATAGAAAAAAATTATGGTATTTATTTTTGTGTGTGTATATATATCATCTTTTATGTGATTATATTTCACAAAACAGCAATTTTCTGATTACAGTTATTGTTGAGAAACAGGGAAAACATACTTAACATCTGGTGGCAAAAGGTACATAAGCATTTAGAGTAAAATTTCATTCATTAATATTCATTTTATATTTGCGATAATTTGGTGGTATGAAACTGAAGTTCGCACATAGAAGGAAAAGAGTTTTGTAAACATGAGTACATTAAAATGTAGAAAATATTTTAGAAAATTATTTTGGAAAATGCGCTTTTATATCACATTTCAAATAGCAATTTGTAGGCAAAATATGTTAATTAAATTTTAATAATTAAAAATCCTCTACCCTGTTACTCAGCAGCATATCATACTTAATACCACATCTTATTAAGAATGACTTATATTTAGTTTAGATAGTCCTTAATTTTTCTGCTTCAGTATAAGCTCCACCAGGCAGTGGGAGGTTCTAACAAAAATTTATGAAATCTGAAAGGTGATGCATTTTGTATATTTATTTTTGCATCTTTGATATCTTCTTCAATTTTGGCTTAATTAATAAGCCTAAAATGATTAAACACAACAAGATAAAGGAAACATAGTGAATTGAGGTATTGCAATAAAATGAATTGAAGAATTATCAGGTTCTATTATAGCTGCAAAATTTTGTTGTTATCACGTTTGGATCTATCATCTAGAAAGTGTGAAACCACCGAAACTGGTTTAGCTCAGTGGATAGAGCCTGCGGCCTGAAGGGTCCTGGGTTCCATTCCAGTCAAGGGCATGTACATTGGTTGTGGGCACATCCCCAATAGGAGGCATACAGGAGGCAGCTGATGGATGTCTCTCTCTCATCGATGTTTCTAACTCTGTATCTCTCTCCCTTCCTCTCCGTAAAAATCAGCAAAATAGAAAGTTAGAAGTTTCTATAACAACTTGGTTACTTCAAGAGAAATTATATTTGCCATCAGCTTATGTCCTCATCCCACCATTTTTGAACCCCGGATCGAAGGATCAGCAGGGAGACCATATGTATTTCTTTATATCCTCTTCTTTGGAGACCACGGTTGATAAGATGCTAAATGTTCTCCATTTCTTTGCTCTCCTTCCTCGGACCCTGAGCTTGGTGCATTTGGTTACACAGGGATGAAAACGTGTCCAAACACAAGGCCTGGTTCTTCTCTGGCTCCCACGTTTGCTGTCCCACATCTGCAGGCACGACCTGGGGGCGTCCTGAGGGTGCAAGTGCAGCTGGGACGCGAACTCAGGGACCCCGCTCCTGTCTGTGCCAACCCTGCCTCACACTGGCCCGCATCCCTCCTCCCAGCTCCCTCAGGCCTCCTCCCCTCCCCGGGGAGCCCCTGGCATTTCCAGCCTTCATTCCTGCAGTCACCCCGGCACTGATTGCTGAGAAGCAGAGGGGTCCCCGGGACCCCACACTTCCGGCTCGCCAGCTGTCCAAAACCAGAGATAAATGATTCCTCCTCACTGAGACCGGTTTGGCTCAGTGGATGGAGCATAGGCTTGTGGACCGAAAGGTCCTGGGTTCGATTCCAGTCAAGGGCATGTACCTTGCTTGCGGGCACATCTCCAACTGTGGGGCGTGCAGGAGGCGGCTGATCGATGTCTCTCTCTCATCGATGTTTCTGACTCTCTATCCCTCTCCCTTCCTCTCTGTAAAAAATCAATAAAATATATTTTAAAAAATTATCCCTGCTCCCTTCCTGTTGTCCACGACTTGCCCTGTCTGTCTGCTGTTACCCTCCTTTCCTGAGAGTGATTCTGTGTGATCAGCTCTCTTGCTCTGTAGGAACAGACCTGATTTCAGCCCTGGGGTTCCTGGTCTTGTTGCAGTGTGCTCCTCACTCAGCGCCCCCACATCTCTTCGCTTCTCTCTGAAACTCTTACCCTGATTCCCCAAAAGTCAGACATCCCCCAGAAATAAGACCTACTTCCAGTGTTGCCTCTCGCTGTCATATAAGGCATCCCCCAAAAAAATAAGACCTCCCCGATCATCAGGCCTCCCCCGAACATCAGGCCTCCCCGGAATATAAGGCCCCTGAAGCTACCTTCAGGTGTCTGATTCCTGATTTAAAGAGACCTCGCCCGGCCCGACCAGCTCCGGCTGCGCTGCGGCCCATCAGGGAGCTGGTTGGTGAGGACAACGACTACCGTCCCGCAGACAGGTCATACATTCCCTTTTTATTGTTCAACAATAAACAGGTACCGCATTCTTCTTCATGCAAAAATCAGACATCCCCTGAAAATAAGACCTAGCGCCTCTTTGGGAGCAAACATTAACAGAAGACACTGTCTGATTTTCGGGGAAACGGTAGTTGCTCAACTCCAGGACCAAACTGTAGATCATGCCCCGTCATTGGCCGCAGGCTCTTCCAGATGCTGATTGTTCGTTCTCTCTCAGGGGCTTTCCTGTTCTTACTTGTTCTCACATGTTGTGGAGTACATGTTAAGAACACGCAGCTCTGGCAGGTTCCTCTGACACTGAGTGCAGGGAGAGGGATGAGGATCTGGCCCTCCTGTCCTCGATGGGCCCGTGGACTCCAAGTGGCATTTTCATCTCCTCAGCACCCTTGACCTCTGCTACTTTCTGCCCAACCAGAAGGACAAGATCAATAAGAGAGATGTTTGCTAGTCACCTGGTTACACGGGTTTACGCTTCTTATCCCAGCATCTCCTCTTTCTCCGGGTCTCTTTTTTTTTTTAAATAATTCTTTATTGTTCAGATGATTACAATTGTTCCTCTTTTTCCCTCCATAGCTCCCCTCCACCTGGCTCCCATCCCACCCTCTATCTTTACCTCCCCCCCCATTGTCCTCATCCATAGGTGTACGATTTTGGTCCAGTCTCTCCCTGCACCCCCCTCACCCCTTTCCCCCTGAGAATTATCAGTCCACTCCCTTTCTGTGCCCCTGATTCTATTATATTCACCAGTTTATTCTGTTCATCAGCTTTTCAATTCGCTTGAGTTTTAGATTCACTCGTTGATAGACATGTATTTGTTGTTCATCATTTTTACCTTCACCGCTTTCTTCTTCCTCCTCGTCTTAAAGAATATCTCTGGGGTCTCTTCGCTACCCCCCTTCCCCCTGGCTGCGTGGTGGACATTTGGGTGGAGACAATGAGGAACATCGCTTACAAGAACCCAATGCCACCTTTTCTTGTGTTTTAAGAGAGGGAAGGAGGTGGGAGGGGAACCTGTGCCCCCAACAGGAGAGACGGTGGGTCAGAGGACAGGAAGGAAGGAAATGGAATGTCAGAAGATGTCAGAGTCTAGAAAGAAATGGAATCTCTAAAAACATATGAGCAGAACTGGAAATGGAATGTCAGAAGATGTCAGAGTCTAGAAAGAAATGGAATGTCTGAGAAGATATGAGCAGAACTGAGCCAAATGCCACGGAAGGAGGGGCCAGGAGGGGGCAGGAGGGAGGCAGCTTTCTCTGCTGTTTGACCCTCCACCTCCAGGGCTGGCAAGAGGGGGTGCCCGGCACACAGCTGGCAGCTGCCCCGGTGGGTGCTGGGACTCCGATCTGCAGACAGCTCCATACAGCAGATCTCCCCTTCCAGCAACACCCCCCTCCACCGAGATTAGATGGGGGCTGAGAGATCCCACCCCCACCTCAGCCACAGCCTGACCCTGATGCATGGCAGTCATGCCCGGACCGCAGAGGGGACAGGGCACTCAGGCACACTGTCTCCAGGGAGGAGCCTCTAAATAAACATGCCATCTAGGAAGCTTCCATTGAACTTGGAAAGCATCCTTCAATAGATCGCAATTTCACAGCCACTTGACCTGTTGAACTTGCATTTCTCAGGATGGTATCTTTGGTGCCAATGCAAGCTTGCTTCCCGGGGATGTTGAAATTCAAAGGCAGAGAAGGAATTTCCGGTTGTGAGAGATTTCTCTGCCGCACACCTAAACATTACTTCTAAAATTAGGCATTTGGGGAGTTATTTGATAATAACTATAAGCACAGATGTTAATTTTTGATGATCTTTTCAAAATATAGCAAGGCATGTCTGTGAGTAAATCCTTCCTTCTCACCATCGCTAACTGGCCAAAACGAACCGAAATTATAATTGTGTTGTGTTATCTCAAAGTTGAATAACTTCTACTGAATATAAAGTTTAAGCGTTTAAAACATATTTCTATCTCATCATGATTTTAAGCGATTGTTCTTTCCTCTCAATTTTAAATAATAATCTTGAAAACTAGCCACAGTGAAGGACAAAAGTGCTTCAAACTGCTCTCTGTGATATAGATTGCTGTGCTTTGCTTTGTCTGTATCTGTGATATATATTGCTATGTTTTAATACAAGTGGATAAGTTTAAATCAATCAGTGCTTAACTCTGAGTGAAACTTGATGAATATTTCCACTAGAGGGATGATTGAGATATCTAGATACGTCAAGAATAGCATACTGTGTAGAGCTATTTAAAAAAAAACACTAAAGCAGCCCTAGCTGGTTTGGCTCAGTGGATAGAGTGTCAGCCTAACGGACTCAAGGATCCCAGGTTCGATTCCAGTCAAGGGCATGTACATTGGTTACAGGCACATCCCTAGTAGGGGGTGTGCAGGAGGCAGCTGATCTATGTTTCTCACTCTCTATAACTCTCCCTTTCTCTCTGTAAAAAATAAATTATATATATATATACACACACACACATATATATATATATAATAGAAAATTAACATTTTGCTTATATATATATATATATTAAACTAAAGCAAAATGTTAATTTTCTATTAGCACATACTAGGTTATTCACCTTTTGAAATCCAATAGCTCAATACATGACAATATGAACAGTGTGCAATAAGGAAATCATGATCTGGCTTTCCTAGATCCAGTAAAATATTTTAGATTTGAAATCATAGTGTTTTTCTTAACCAGTTTCATGTACTCAAAAAAACAAAAAAATAAAACAAAACACAACAAAATAAGAATGTATAATTTTTGTATTATTTTCTACAAACAATTAATGTGTCTAAGGGAACCCCTTGCCCTTGGAGTAATTACAGTCTTGTACATGATACACCTTCCCTGTGTAGGATAGAAAGTGAGAATCCTGTAAGGAAGTTACAATAATGGTTCTGAGGCTCCAGAGAGGGTAGATTATTTAGTGTCACCATCCACCACAATGTTGTGACCAGCTGGTCTCCCTTTATTTTAAAGGCTGTTAAATGGGCTGAGAAGTTCTTTTTTCTTTCTTTCTTTTTTCTGAAAAGGGGTGTGACTACATTAAAGCTTCAATTTCTTGTTTTAATTAGACAGAGGACTGAAACAGCATGGCACAGCAGTAACTCTGAGAAGACCAGAGTTCCTGTATTGTTTCTCCTCAATCCACCTGCCACATGCCCCATCCAGCTTCTGCTTTTTATGACTTTATAAGAGACCGTTAGGAATACATGAAATATCTGCTCTGATTCATCGCCACGTCTAAGGGGAGCAGAAACCCACGGGCTTTCTGTTTGCTTGTTTCTTCCTGTCGTTGAGCAGAACATGCTTCCGAGGACATGTACCCACCTCGTTTCATTGATAATTAGTGTCCTCAGCTGGCGCAGGACAATTAACACGCTTCCTCCGGGGGCTTTTCCAACGCCTCCTGGGCTAGACCCCCAGCTACTCATTTGTTTGTCATGTTAGTCAAGGTAGCCTTGAGGCCGGAACATGGAAAGGGATCACAGATCCCCAATTTAACGAAGGAGGCGTCAGTGACATGTTCTCTCATTTTTCTTTTTTTCTCGCATCATGAAATAAAAACCTCGCTGGCATTCCACCATGCCTGGAGGACAGGATACAGAACAGCAGGAGGAGCAGCTAAAACCCGTGCACCGTAGTCAAGGATAGATCACACACTCATTAGTGAGGGTTCCCTTTCTAATCAAATGATCTAGTAGCGTGTGTAATTACCATGCTGTTCACCCAGTGACCGTGCGCTGAGTGTGTCTTCTTCTGCAAGACTGAAGTCTGACGGTGGGAGGAGTGGAGGTGCAGAGTAGGTGCACATGTAGGAAATGGGAATGAAGGAGGAAGCTGAAGCTTACCTGCAGAGAGAGATTGCTTTGGGGCATCAGCATGAGGAGAGAGAGGTGATGAGGAGAGAGAGGTGATGGCCTGTACAGCGAGGTGCCTGTGCCCCAGTGAGGCCAGCAGTCTCCCTGTTTACTTAGTCCCAGCCCTTAGCGTTCCTGCCGAAGTGAGCAGATGAAAAGAAAGAAGCCAGTGGGCGCTCAGTCATCGCTGCTAACATCGCATCACCTTCCTGTGTGGATTATTCATGTTGCACACGGGGATTTTCTGTGGAACACAAAGCGAAGGCCTCATTATATTGTTCTTCCTCCGTTGTCTGCAACAGGGACTTCAGTTTCGGTCCAGACACATAGAGTCAATAAGATGGATAGATGGATGGATAGATGGATGGATGGATTAATGGATGGATGGATGGATGGATAGATAGATGGATACAGAAAGAAGAGATCTATTATAGGAAATAGCTCACATAATTATGAAGGCCAGAAAGTGTCATGATATGCCATATACCTGTCTGAGAGCTACGAAAGCCAGGTGTCATTCAGGGAGCAATTCCGGTGGAGAGATGGCTAGAGAATGGACTTGTTCAGGGGCTGTGTTCCAGGGGCTTCTTTTCTCATGGTCTTTGTCTGCCTTCAAGGATGGGCATCCACTGTCCACTCAAACTGGTCCTTTCCTGGTCTCTAAGGACCCAGACTTGGAGTAGACCCGTGTTTTTTTTTTATAGAGCTGATGACTCAAGTCCTTTGAAGATGGGGAGCATGTCAGAAGGAGTCTAAAGGGACTCATGGTCGCAGGGCTGACTTAAGGTTACTTACACTTCTTAAAGCCAGCGCCAGGGAGAGAGAGAGAGAGAGAGAGAGAGAGAGAGAGAGAGAGAGAGAGAGAGATCGTCTGCCAATCCAGACCCAGCTGCTGCTTTCTCACCATGCCTGTGGGCCTTGGTTTCTGCTCTTACTTCTCAGTGAGGACTTCCCTCTTCAGCCGATTTAACCCCCAAGGCTTCACCCATCATGATTTTATCTTTTTGTCTTTCTTCCTAGAATGTGTCACTCACAGGCATTCTTGATCCCACTCATTTATTTGCTTTTCTGTTTGTCTCTCACTCCTCTGGCCTTAGAATGGATGTTCCCTCCCATCACCTATTCTTGGCTTGGTTTCTGCTGGGCCTTCAGCACCTGGGACAGCGCCTCCCTGAGACCAGGCCTTCACTGATGGTGCAGGAAGAAGAGATCCCTTATAGCAGAGGTTCTCAACCTGTGGGTCACGACCCCTTTGGGGGTCGAACGACCCTTTCACAGGGGTCGCCTAAGACCATTGGAAAACACCTATTTCCCATGGTCTTAGGAACCAACACACCGCTCCTCGGTGTAGCAAAATGTAGCCCTGTCGTTTACTGTTGTCCTAGGAAGACTGTTGCCCATGCTACACCACGATTCAAGACAAAATTTCATTTATTTGTCATTAGAAATAAATATTTCACAATATATAATTACATATTGTTTTTGTGATGAATCCCTATGCTTTAATTATGTTCCATTTGTAACAATGAAAATACATCCTGCCTATCAGATATTTACATGACAGTTCATAACAGTAGCAAGATGACAGTGATGAAGTAGCAAAGAAAATAATTTTATGGTTGGGGGTTCACCACAACATGAGGAATTATATTAAAGGATCGCGGCATTAAGAAGGTTGAGAACCGCTCTATTATAGGAAACAGCTCCCATAGGTAGGAAGGCCAGAGAGTCTCATGGTACACCGTATACCTGTCAGAGAGCTAGGAAAGTTCTCCGAGCTTCCACTGCTCTGTGATCCATTCTCTGCGAGGCCGGCCTTCTCCTCGTCCCCTCAATCTCCCCGCTGCTCTGCCTTCTGCTGTCGGTGCTTGCTCTTCTGTAGGAAACAAACATGGTTGGCTTCTGAGTGTCAATTCTGTCTCAAGGTTTCATATTGCATTTATTAGCAAGAATAAAGATCTTTCGTTAGAATAGAAAGGACACGTTAACATTTTAGACAAAGTAGACATTCTTACCTAAATATATATCGATGAATACTTTTAACTGGGAGAACTGATTATATTTAGGAAACCATTTCTATCAAAGCTTCATTCATGTGTCAAAAAATGATTAAGCACCTCCTGTTTCATGACTGGGGGATTAAAAGGAGTGATATTTTAGAAGTTCCACTGATGGTACTGGGGGAATTTATTATTATTATTATTATTAATTTTTATTTTTTAGTGTTTTTTTCCCATTTTTTACATTAAGGTATTACATGTGTACTTGTACTGGGGGAATTTAAAGTGAACCCTCCAGGTTTTGGTAGATCACAGTAATTTCCAGCATGCTCGGAGCACCTGTAGTGTGCCGCGTGCTATTCATAGTAACGGCATCTTCACAGGAAGATCTGATGGGGCATTAGCCAGCCATGAAAGGGATGTGAGAGCTGGGGATCCTGTGGTGCCAGTCATTTCTCTGAGAAGCGACACGGAGTAAGTGTTTCCTGGGCAAGTACCTCTGCCCTCCATGGCCACGCTGCCTCTGCCAGGGGCAGTGATTCTGGGTGGAAAAGTCCAGCTATGGGAGGTGAGTGGTTAGAGCCCTCTGAGGCCGGGAAAGCTGCCCATGGGGGTGGCGTTAAATCACCCCCGGAAGGACCAGTCTGTGCAGACATGTGGCTGAGGCTGAGGAGGAGGATTCTTTCTGGAAATGCAAATGGTGGGCTGAAAGGGGCCATGAGACAAATTTCAGGAAAGAAACGTGGCTTAATCCTTGAGGAGGCCACCTGTTTAGGTAAATCTCTCACCCACGTTACATGTTGGCCACATAAGGACCATTGGAGTGAAGGAGGCATCTTTAGGAAGCCCCTCACTCTTGCAGCAGGAAGATGCTGAGGCCCAAACCGGTGTGGCTCAGTGGATAGAGCGTCGGCCTGCGGACTGAAAGGTCCCAGGTTCGATTCTGGTCAAGGGCATGTATCCTGGTGGCTGGCACATCCCCAGTGGGGGGCGTGCAGGAGGCGGCTGACCGATGTCTCTCTCTCATCGATGTTTCTGACTTTCTATCCCTCTCCCTTCCTCTCTGTTAAAAAAATCAATAAAATATATTAAAAAAATCAATAAAGGCACTTCCTGCCTGTTTTAACCAGGGACCCATCCCTGCCTCTTGTCTGTCGCTGAGAATCCTCGGTGGCATGTCGGTGGTCTGACCGTAATCCTGGATGAGACGGACACATACATGAGCTTGCGTGTTCTTCTCATGGAGGAAGTGACATCAGCATGATGAGCTCAGCAGAGCCGGCGGGGAGCCCGGGCCCCCTGAAGATGTGTGACCTCAGAAAAGCGAGAACGTCACAGACACGAGTCCGGAGATAGTGGCAGGAACTTCCTGCAAGAGCACAGACTGGCAGTGCCGAGAGGTGCCAGCAGGCGCCTGGCTGGGGGACTTGGGGCATCCATGACCTGGCACACGACTCGGAGATGGAAAGGGACACGCTGTCAGTGCACACAGCTCAGGGGGAGGGCCGGGGTGGCGCTGGGCCCGCCAAAGCCGGTTCCAACAAGATCCCAGCGGGAATCCACTGTACCAGCTTCTCCCCAAGGGAAATGACAGCCATGGTGAGGGGATGGGTGGTCCCTGGTTGAGGAAGGAGCGAGGCAAGAAGGAGGCTGGCGATGGAAGGCGACATGGGGTCCCTGTGACGGAATGTCTGGGTCAGGGCTGTCTCAGTGCAAGCGTCCTGGCTGGGCGATCCTCCGGAGCTGTGCCAGCGGCTGGCATTGGGGGGCACTGGGCAAAAGTGCACAGGATCACCCACTATTTTTTCTTGTAAATTTTTAATGATCTCAAAGTAAAAAAAAAAAACCCACACACAGATGTTTAATTAATTAAAAACTACATTTAAAGGCATGTACTTTCTTAGACAAAAAAAACAAACAAAAAAACCCACACCTGATCCAAGACAGCTAGCACCTTACTGTTTTCATATGTGGATTTTCCGAAACAATATTTATCACTGGGTAGCATACAGCGTTGCTTATTGCATTAATAATTTTTTAATCACAAGCAATTTTAAATACTTTGCTTTCTTGGTGTCTGGGCAATAAGTCAGCTTCCTGAATCCTGGGAGTGAGACAGAGAAAACCTTTTTCAAACTATAAAATGTATCCAAAATCAGTAACATCTCATCTAATATTTTGATAATCAAGGAGAAATGAAAGCCACACATTCCCCCTTTGCAAAGTATATAAAAGGACTCATAGCATGACACTATCAATAAAGAATAATTTTGGAGGAGCTCATTTTGATCATTGATATTTATAAGAAAACTAGAGGCCTATTGCACGGATTTGTGTACAGGTGGGGTCCCTCAGATTGACCTGAAGGGATTGGGCTGAAACCGGCTCTCTGACATCTCCCGAGGGGTCCCAGATTGCAAGAGGGTGTTTCTTAGGTGACACACCCCAGAGTCGGGCTCCCTCCTCTCTGTCACCTGAGAACTGCATTGAGCATGTGCCCCCTGGTGGTCATTGTGTGTCATAGTTACTGGCTGGACGGTTGAATGGTCACTTAGGCTTTTATATAGAGAGATGGAAAAGTTTCAGAATGCTGAAAATACCAATAGGAAGGGAAATCTCAGATTGTCTGTGCAGTGATAGCACCACCCGTCTGTCATCACATCTGATTTTGGTTATGGGATTAAGAAAAGAGCCAAGACAGGTTTGGCTCAGTGGATAGAGTGTCGGTCTGCGGACTGAAAGGTCCCAGGTTCGATTCCGGTTGGGGGCATGTACCTTGCTTGCGGGCACTACTCCAGTAGGGGGCATGCAGGAGGCGGCTGATGGATGTCTCTCTCTCATCTATGTTTCTGACTTTCTATACTTACCCCTTCCTTTCTGTGAAAAATCAATACAATATTAAAAAAAAGAAAGAAAGAAAAGAACCTCAGCCAAAACCAGTGTGGCTCAGTGGATAGAGCATAGGCCTGCAGACTGAAAGGTCCCAGGTTCGATTCCGGTCAAGGGCATGCACATTGGTTGTGGGCACATCCCCAGTAGGGGGCGTGCAGGAAGCAGCTGATGGGTGTTTCTCTCTCATGGATGTTTCTAACTCTCTATCCCTCTCCCTTCCTCTCTGTAAAAAGTAAAAACAAAAAAACAAAAAAAATGAACAGGAAAAGAACCTCAGCTCTGAAGTCTGTTTTTCATGAGCCTCTTTGCCACCTGAGATTCTGCAAAAACTCATGAAAGCATTTTTTATTTTTTCATTTTTCTGCACTGAAATTTGCCAACATACTTAATGGCCGGATCTTCTGAAGGGTTTTGTTATGAAAGAAAGAATAACAGGCTTTCAGGAAAGCATCTTGGGCACCTAGTTGAAATTCAAACAAAATTAGTGTCCTTTAGGAAAAAAGAATACTGCTTATTTCTCAGGCCACTGAAAGGAGAACAGACTGGCCTGAACAATGGTTGGATTATTCGGCCACAGAATAGGGTAAAATCACTTGTGAAGCTGGGCAGTCATTATGGTAGGGATGCTGAAAGCAGGCGTGAAGTGTCTGGCCCCCCCAGTCCCTGGTCCCCGTGCAGGGGAGACAGGGACAGGCGTCAGGTCTGCTCCCCAGGCTGGAAAAGAGAGGCCGGATGTAGGTCAGGATCAAGAGCAGGAAGACTTGTCTGTGTGTCCACGGCAGACTCCACAAAGTCCTGAGAACATGGCAGAGGAATCTGGGTAGACATGATGAGATGACCTTGAATCTGAAAGGCAAATTCCGAGTCCTTTCTTAGTAGCCAGGTGGGAGCCTCAAAGACGCTGCTGAAGACAGTTTTCTGGAGCTGAGGGCAGAGGGCATAGGGCCTGGCTTTCAGCTGGCAGGGTGCGGTCTTCCGACACGAGGCTCTGAGGTCAGCAGTCTCTGCAGTGGGGATTCCTGTTTTGTGGAATTTTATTTTTAATCTTTCAAATTACATGGATTTCATAATCAGGGCGTTTCTAACTGTTACAGATACAAAGGAAGCCGGGCCAGCATGGCTCAGTGGTTGAGCATCGACCTATGAACCAGGAGGTCATGGTTCCATTCCTGGTTAGGGCACAGGCCTGGGCTGCAGGCTCCATCGCCAGTAGAGGGCGTGCAGGAGGCAGCCGATCAATGATTCTCTCTCATCATGGATGTTTCTCTCTCTCTCCCTCTCCCTTCCTCTCTGAACTCAATAAAAAAAATATTGAGAGAAAAGAAAAGTCAAAAAGATCAGATGGTATTGTTAAAGGAAATCAGTGACATTATAATACTATTGAAAAAACGATTCTAGTTTTATTTAAAAACACCAACTCTTACTATAGGTACATATACCTGTGCAGGTTTTTCAGTCCTTAGAGACACATTTGTCATGATGCACCCAAACATTCATAAAGGTTGTCTCTGGGGAGAGGGATTGGGAGAAGCGATTATGTAGGTCTATTGTTTTTTATAATTAAAAGTCGTATATGCACGAACAGTGATTGCATATATGCTAGCAAGACTAAGTCAAAACTGGAAGATTTTAGCATCTTTTTCAAGAAACCGACTTTTACGTAGAAACAAAATGTTTGGAGTATTTTTTGTTTGTTTTACTTGCAAAATTTAGAATGATTTCACTTTTAGGAAGAAGCAGATAAGTGATTGCATGAAAAAATAAAAAGGGAAAGAACTGTTCATTCATAAAGAGTTCAATAAGAATCCTTCCCATGGGAATAGGTAGCTTTCTAACTGCAATAAATTAACAAGCAAAACTTTTAGGCTCAGGGTTATTTCTATTGCCAACACATTTTACATGTTCTCAAACATGGGGCTGGATGCATTTCCCTGAGCATTAGGATGGTTGTGTGCCAGGTTTCATACCTGAACTCTCAGGAGTGATCATGTATCATCTTCATGTCATATTTCCAATCCCACAAAATCCAAGTCATATTGAATCTATTCTAGAATTAGAGTAAAAACGTGGCTATCACTGTTCAGTTGCTGTTGAAATTGTCTATCTCTTGCTACTGACTAAAAGATAGGATTCAAATACAATAAAAGTAGGGTAGAACGGATTTTGTAACACGACATGCTTGCAAATAATATTAACTCAGGTACCAGGGTGAGTTTGGCAAGAAGATGTATGAAGGCTCCAGATAAAGGCATGCATTGTGGACTGCACATTGTAGAAAGGTGTGTGCATCCCACGGACAGGTGTGGTTCAGCTACTGACAGAGGCCACACCAAAGTCAGCTCTCATAAAGCATTAGTTTATCGAATGGGCAGGAGAAGAGGAAGGATTTCAAAGAATGATGCATCAAAGAGGGCTGACACAGTTGAAGAAAATCTGCTACATGTGAGAGAAGAAGTATGTGGACCTAGTGTCATTATGAAGAATTTTATAGCTAAGATTCGTTTGCTCCCCAGTTCTACAAATGCGATAGTTTTAACCCCCACTCTAAAAAATATTTCATATTGGAGTTACGCTTACACATATTTTGCTTTTCTTTACCCTTCCTGAGAGAGTTAAACACCTAGAAAACAGAGCTACCTCTTAAATAACATTGTAAGCAGCTATTCACCCGGAATATTGTCTAAGTATAGTGCTTCCCATAAACATGTGTGGCTTATAAAAACAAACTATGATTCCATGGGATTTGCCCCATTACGTGTTACGATGTTTTACACATAGAATTTATTTTTGCCCTCGTGATATCTGGTTTCTTCCAGCCACCGCTGCCTTGCTTCGCTCTTTTATTTGATCTTTTTATAGTGCTTCTCCTGCTACTATATTCTGAAAGAAATAAATTACTTTTTTTCTAGCTTTACTCTGGCTTCTGTTTCACCTGCATTCAAGTCAGAAAGATTCATATCATTTTTCCCAACTACACAATCCTTGGATAGATTCTATGAATTCTTGAAAGTGTGATATCTTGGTGCTTTCAAAGAATTAAATGCGTATTTTAATTGCACCTTGGTTTAAAATGTATATGTTTCTTCTCAAAAGCCTTCCAGGAAGTATCAGAACTCCTGGAGAGAGAAAAACACAATTCAGCCAACCCTGTGGAAACAGAAGTCTTGTGTTCTTATTTCCACGTCTGACAGGCTGTGTTCTCACTGCTGGAGGAGGAAGGCAGGTAAAATACACTCACACCGAAACCCACTGCTCAGCCTCTCTCCCTGGAAGGAAGGTGGCAGTGCCCCCTGAATTTTTAAAACATATTTCATTTCTTTTTTACATCAGGAATGGAGAGGGACAGAGAGTTAGAAACATCCATGATGAAAGAGAAACATCGATCAGCCGCCTCCTGCACACCTCCTACTGGGGATGTGCCTGCAACCAAGGTGCATGCCCTTGACCGGAATCGAACCTGGGACTTTTCAGTCCACAGGCCGATGCTCTATCCACTGAGCCACACCTGTCCAGGCATGCCCCCTGAATCTGAAGGAGTGAATGCAACCTCTCACAACTGCTGTCTGGAGGCAGCAAGGAGGGGACCCCCAGGCTGAGCGGAGAGCAGGGCTTTGCTGGTACAGGTGCTTCTGCAGAATCCCGGCAGGAAGAGCGGAATTGCAGGCTGGGGTTCAGGAAGGCTTCCGGCTCCCTGATTTAATGTCCACACAGACATGACAAAGAGACACACACAGTGAGAATCAAGAGCTGCTTTGTGGAAGTATGCTTACACATTCATTGTGAGCCAACCCAGTGGGCCCATTCAAGCTATTGGGAAGCCACGTTGATGTGCTTTAAACAAGTCCCGAATGCTGATCAATAATAGTACAACAATAAACTGGTGAACATAATAGAATCAGGAGCACAGAAAGGGAGTGGACTGACAATTCTCAGGGGGAAAGGGTAAGGGGTGTACAGGGAGAGACTGGACAAAAACCATACACCTATGGATGAGGTCAACGGGAGGGAGCTAAGGGCAGAGGGAGGGGTGGGAGCTGGTGGAGGGGAACTATGCAGAGGAAAAAAGAGAAATAAATGTAATAATCTGAATAATAAAGGTTTAATTTAAAAAAAATAATAGTACAGGCAGCCAAAACCGGTTTGGCTCAATTGATAGAGCGTCAGCTGTGGACTGAAGGGTCTCAGGTTTGATTCTGGTCAAGGGCATGTATCATATATATATTTAAAATGCTTGCACTGTTATTTTTTAAAAAATATATATTTTATTGATTTTTTATAGAGAGGAAGGGAGAGGGATAGAGAGTGAGAAACATTGATGAGAGACATCAATCAGCCGCCTCTTGCACGCCCCCTACTGGGGATGTGCCTGCAACCAAGGTACATGCCCCCGAGCAGAACTGAACAATGGACCCCTCAGTCCGCAGGCCAATGCTCTATCCAGCGAGCCAAACCGGTTTTGGCAGTACAAGCATTTAATTGAACAACTATTTAGTGACAAATATTTGGTGAATAAGACTGTAGTTATTTCAGTGAAGCCTGAGTTGATTTTTTTAAGATGAGAGGTGGTATCTGGTATTGACTCAACTCTACATATTTTCCCATAGAAGATTCCCTCTCCTTCATGTATGTATTCAAGTTAATTCTGACTTCTTGACACATCACCATTAATATGTCACTGTTTTCCTGTCTTTAATGGGTTTGAAGATGATGGTTATGTATTTGACATTATAATTAATGCTGACGATATAATAAGCTGTTACTTATATTTTAACACTAACTCTAAATTAAAAGCGGGAAATGCTACTACTTTTGAATTTAAACAATTCTAAATACATTATATATTGGTTCTGGGGCTGCCTATTTTTAAAGCAGTTTGTTCTGCAAAATGTTAGTTCTTATTTAGCTACTTTGCATTATGATAACATTTGCTTTGGATGGTAATTATTTTGATAATCTTTCATTAGAAAAGCAGTCAGCCTTTACAATATATGCCCTAATGGAACAAGGGATTACCCCACGCCAGTGGTCTGCAAACTCATTAGTCAGCAGAGCCAAATATCATCAGGACAACGATTGAAATTCCTTTAGAGAGCCACATTTTTTAAACTTGAACTATCTAGATAGGCACATTGCTATTAACTTAATTAGGATGCTCCTCAGCTGGCCTTTGCTAAAAACATCCTCCATCTGATTGAGGCAGGTGGCTCGCGAGCCCCGGTTTGCCGACCTTTGCCCCAGACCTCACTGGGAAATGCCTGAACTCTCCTGAAAACGGGCAGATTCCAGAAAGATGAAATCATGAGTGGAAGTAGAGAGAATGATTTGCTTTACATGGTTGCTGGCATTAGCCACTCTGAGAGCCGCAGTGTCTATTCTGTTCCTCAGTTTCCAGAATGTCAGTCTCTGCAGAAGGGACCATCGATGGGCATCAGCTTTTCTGGGGAGAGACAGAAGTGCTGACACATTTCTCTTACCATCCATCATAGATCCTTCCTAACTTAAGACATGTTAACAATGGGAAGAAATATTGGCATGAAAACGGAGGAAATGCGGCAGGGTGCCTGTGTGTTTACAATCCACGCTATTCTAAGGGACCCCCCCCCCCCCATTTTGCAGCTGACAGCTTTCACCCCCAATGAATGTCCTTCCCTAAGGCCATCGGAGCCACACTGAGGTCACTGTGAATACAAATCTGAGGAGCAGACACAGTTTGATATCTAGTGATGCTCTGATCCCTGTTCTGTCTGGAATGAAGCTGCAGATGCAGGAAATAGATTCTGAAATAGTTCACTACATGATGATGTTCTGTTTCTAGGTCCGAGCAATATCCTTTGGGATATAGGAAGTTTAAAGCTTACTTTGACGAAATAAAAATCACGAGAAGAAATCACTCGTTGTACAGTGGATTTTTATTGCCAGAGTTTTTCTCCCCTAAAAAGTTTATCATGAGCAAAGTTTTAGGCAGAAAGAAGAGACTGCTTTTGTGAAGTAGGTTAGATGTAAGGTGGGGTTGTGGGTAACTGAGTATACAGCCCAGAGTGAACCGCTGAGATGAAAAGATAGCATTATTACTGCAATCAATCAGTGATGTTTATGAGAATATGAAGGCTTCTAGAAAATAAGACAAATGGCTATGTCTTAAGAAAATGACAGATATCCATGCTATTTTTTTTACCTTGGTTGAATTATTTCTGTGGTTTTATGTGATGTATTTTAGAATTTGATAGTAATTTAAGATTTACACAAAATTTCCTAAATACAGAACCTTGCTTACTTTAGATGAACTCTGAAATTGACCACACCATCAATTTAGGGCTTAAATTGGAATACATACATACCCCCACTGTGGATGCAGCATCGCCACTAAACCATTATGCTGATCTTGTGGACAGATGCAAAACTAGCAGGATGGGATGAATTCAGATGGTCTTAATTAAGCCTGTCGCATAGGTTTAATTAGGTATGCGCCAGCTTAACATACATCTGGTCGGAACTGGTGTTGCTCAGTGGATAGAGCGTTGGTCTGCGGACTGAAAGGTCCCGGGTTCGATTTGGGTCAAGGGCATGGACCTTGGTTGCCGGCACATCCCCAGTGGGGGGCATGCAGGAGGCAGCTGATCGATGTCTCTCTCTCATTGATGTTTCTGACTTTCTATCTCTCTCCCTTCCTCTCTGTAAAAAATCAATAAAATATATTTAAAAAAAATACATCTGGCCTGTGAAAGAGGCATGGCGAGTATCTGAACTAACAGTTAGAGGCTGCTGTGGGCCTTATTGTATTTAAGATCCTTCTCTGGCATCTGTACATGTCTGTGAGCCTGAGTAAAGGCAGAAGCCATTGCTCTCAGTGGTTTCTTCTGCTGTGGATTTGGCCATGCTTCGTGTGTGTGTGTGTGTGTGTGTGTGTGTGTGTGTATGTGTGTGTGTGTGTGTGTGTGTGTGCACACGCGTGCACTCATGTGTGTCTGTAAATGGTAGATTTGGACATGTATTGAACTAGGTCATGAAATACCCAAAATCAAAGTCTTTAGAGCATTCGTTTATAAAAATAAATTTTCAACATTTTTGTTATCGCATGCATAGTCATGTAATTTTGAAGGGTGTCATAAAAATGACAGAGATAATCTATTCATGTGTTTACCGTTTTGGTAGCCTGTTTTTTATTTACATGTTCCTTTATTCTCTGTCCGATTAACAAGTCTTTTTACATGCGTTTACTAAGACTATAGGCACAATTTTGCATTCCACATTTTAAATTAGTATTTAAAATGTACAACTTTACATGATTATCGTTAGCAATAGTGACATCATATTTTTGAGACAATTTTAAATATTATTAAACAACGTGGGTGATAAAAGGGATGAGGTTTATTTCCATTGTATATCAACACACAGCAATGGAACTTTGTGTTGTTTTAATTTGTAGAGATGGGTCATGTTGTGAAACTCTAATTTATTTGGGAAAAAAAAAAAGAGCAAAAAGCCTCTGGAGATCAACAATTTCAAAATTACTTCGAAGAATTACACCCCAAAAGGTCTGAGGAATGGAAGAACCTGTGTAATTTGAGATCTCCCCTCAGCACAGCATGGGATTGCATTAGCCTCAGCATCTGCTGGGCAACTGGGGATTTCTGGCCTAGAAAAACAAATGGAGGAAGAGCAAGGAGAAAGCTAAAAACGGGAGTAGAGAGAGAGACCATTGTAGGAAATCAAGAAGCTGGCTGTGGCCCTTAGTTTAAACTGGAGATATGGTGGCTACAAACCAACGAGCTATGAATTGGGGGGGAGGGACGTGGGAAAAGTGCAATGCTGAACCCCCAAGTCATAATGTAATTGCTGAGCTGGAAGGGTTACTAGTAAATATGTGTTGTGCTCCCATCATTTATAAACTAGCATGCATACATTTGTATACATAGAAAAGCCAGGTGACTGAAGGCCGAATGACTGGTTGCTATGACGTGCCCTGTGGCAGCCAACTGGCCAGATCAGGCCCTGATCACTCCCCCCACCAAAGGCCCGTGGCCCCTCCCCCCGGCTGGCCCCACCCCAGTTCAGCCTCCATCGGGGCAGGCCGGCCATGCTGCACCTGTGCAAAAATTAGTGCACTGGGCCTCTATTTTTACATAGAGAAAATTAAGGTAAATATCCAAAGAGTAGACATTGCTTATAACAAAATTCAGACACTATCCCAGTAAATTTAAAGCCATGTATTTGACTACTTATAATGCAAAACTTCTAAATGGAAAGAAAATATCACATACCATAAGTGCATCTGAAAGACAAAATTACACCTGTGTCTATATGTCCATTTATGCGTATGTATTAAAAAGAGTGTTAAAAGACCTAACAGTACACATCGCTAGTACAAAGTAATTAAAAAGTCTTCAGTTAATCTTTAGAAAAGTTGGAGAAGGAGTAGGGTATGAGGTAAGATATTAAAAAACAACAACAATAGAAAAGGCATCTAAAACGTTGAACCTCCAGACCATTAAATAAAAATATACTAGCATAGTGACTAGGAATGATTTAAAAGAAAGGGTGCATTTACTGTTTTAATTTACATTAGGAAGTTCAAATGCTTCAATACCTCATCCAAATTGGAGATGTGCATGCCATTTGTCACATGAACTCTACTTAGATTTGAAACGGGTAAAATATTAGACAGTGTTCAGAGGTACATATGCAAGGATGGCCATTGAAAGAACCAGCACGGGAGAGTGAGGAGCAGGAGGGGAGAGAGCATGACCCTAGGTCCAGCGAAGAGGGACTCAAGAGGGATTGACCCACTGCGTCAGAGAGGTCAGATGAAGACTCAGAAGTGACCTTGGACTCACAGGGAGATTGGGGTGCGCTGCCCCTGACAGGTGCCTGCTGAGGGGTGCAAGGGCAAAGGCTGCTCTGGAACCCTGTGAGAGAGACCATCCTCACCTGTGGGTGCTGCTCCAAGCCTTCTGCCATTGGGTTGCAAAACCCTGGAGCGTGTGTTCAGCTGCTTTCATATTTTCGTGTACATAATTGACACTATTTTTTGTACCTCAGAGTGTTACATGTGTTCACTTAATTGTCATTTTATTCTTATAATCCCCCAGTCATTTCAGAAAGACAAAGTTGTTTTAGAAAATCAGGTTCAAAACAAACATAACTATTTAAACTATAAAAGGGATCAAGATGAAGATACCTAATAATTGCTTAGGAAGATTGGCAGGTAATCTCTGCTTTAGAGCAGCAGTTCTCAGCCTGTGGGTCGCGAACAGCCAGCAGGGTCTCCTAAGACCATCAGAAAACACAGAGATTTACATGAAGATTCATAACAGCAGCAAATGACAGTGATGAAGTAGCAACAAAAATAACTCTATGGTTGGGGATCACCACAACATGAAGAACTGTATTAAAGGGTTGCGGCATTAGGAAGGTTGAGAACCACTGACTTAGAGAAAGGTTAGTCAAACTCAGAGTCTAAGACTAGTGTCGTGGACCAATTTCTTAAAGTCACAAAACTTTAATGAAATATATTAAGGCATTATGAACCAGTAGATCAGGCATATTTGGCATAAAGTATAATATAGATCATGTTAAAAACCTCATGCAAGTTGAAAAATCCTATACCTCCTTCAAAATCATAATTAAAAATAACGGTCCTCCTGTGATGTCTGGTAACTGTTAAAACCAATGATTATTCTCGGGAAATCGCTTTGTCTGATTGTGCAGAAGTGTCTGAGGTTGAAAGGTACCCTAATGCCTGTGATTACTGGAATAGAGGAAGCCGCTCTCTAATCTGCAGTCATACTGACAGTTAAAGGCAGATAGTGGGTAAGAGTGTGGCATTGTTCAATTAGATGGCCAAGAGAAATATTCACCAGTTCCTAATGTCACATTTTATGGGCAAAGCACATTCAGTATGTAAAACGTTCTGTGTGGAAACCTGATCAAAACCAGAAACACGATTCCTGACATGATGTGCTTTTTAGTTGTTTTAAATATATGAGTGAAAAAATCTTCTGATTATGTGAAAAAAAGGCATCATGAATAAAAATATGGTAGCCGATGACTGTGTCCCTGAGGGAAAATTAAAGAAGTGTTTTTCTTTCTGAACATCAATGATTGAAAAACTAAATAAAGCTGTTTCATTAGCAGTACAGTTTCCAAAGCTCATAAAACTCTAGAATGTGAAGCATTTAACACCGTATGAACCAAGGCTAAGGCAATTTCACTTTCGAAAAGCAGTTTGGGGGGCCATTACTTAAAGTCACAAAACTTTCATGAGATAGTTTAAAGCATTCCTAAGCTGGTAGGTCAGGCATTATGTGGCATAAAATGTAACATAGATCATGTTAAACACCTCATGAACGCTGAACAGTCCTCCACCTCCTACAAAAATCATAATTTATACTCTTTCCTCAATCCTAGTGACTGTACTGACAAATGATCAATCACAAAAAGTTCAAGATCATCAACACGCGACACCCAAATGCCCCTTCCCACAGGCTGTTCTGTAATTTTCAAGTCAGCACCCCAGGGGGGAATTGATAAACCAGCAGCTGAAAGCGATCCATCGCCACCAGTTCAACCTTTTGACAACTTGGTCATTTCGGGCCAACGTGCCTTTGATCTTTATCCCTCGTTCTCAGTCTTGTCAGCACTCTTATCTTCCCAGACTGGGTCTCCAAAACAGATTTTTTAAAAATATATTTTATTGATCTTTTTTTACAGAGAGGAAGGGAGAGGGACAGAGAGCTAGAAACATCGATGAGGAAGAGACATTGATCAGCTGCCTCCTGCATGCCCCCCACTGGGGATGTGCCCCCAACCAAGGTACGTGCCCTTGACCGGAATCGAACCTGGAACCTTTCAGGCCACAGGCTGACTCTCTATCCACTGAGCCAAACCGGTTGTGGTTCCAAAACAGATTTTTTATGCTTATTCCGATTATTCGCTGTCAAAATATTCCCCATGGACAATGATTTTATCAACAACTGACCGGAAAGGATTAGATGAGATCTTAGATATTAAAACTACCGCCAAGCAAAGATCTCAAAAAAAAAAAAAAGATTCATGTGCATCAGTCATGATGAATTTTACAACCTCTGAAGAAGGAAGTGGCGTACTTCTCGGGGTCCTGATTTGTGCCTCCTTCCTTATCCTTAGCCTGTTGCTTGTTTCCATCCAGAAAAAACAGGCAGACGTGTGGACGCGTGTTTCTCTCCAGCATCTGAAGTTGGCCAGCAAATCCCAGCATCATTGATTGACATGTTCGATTCTGTGAGAGCCAGGGTTTCCTTAGGAATTGAAAGAAATAGGAACATATAGAGCAAACAGACAGACACACAAGAAGCTGGAGCAGCCGAGATGGGTTTGGCTCAGTGGATAGAGCATCAGCCTGTGGACTGAAAGGTCCCGGGTTCGATTCCGGTCAAGGGCATGTACCTTGGTTGCAGGCACATCTCCAATTTGGGGTGAGCAGGAGGCGGCTGATCAATGTTTCTCTCTCATCGATGTTTCTGACTTTCTATCCCTCTCCCTTCCTCTCTGTGAAAAATCAATAAAATATATTTAAAACAAAATAAAGAAGCTGTAGCAGCAAAATGCTAACACTTTCCTCGTGTACATTTACCTTTAATGAATGGTCATATAAAACATATTCCATATAGATTTCATGATGATGTGGGGGGGATGATAGGGAAACGATGTATAGAGTTAGAATTTATTTCATGATTAGAATTCAGTGTATTCCTGCATGCCCGCTTTCTTTTTACATACAGACACAGTACATGCCATTACCTTGGTTTACCTTAAAATAATACATCAGATATGCTACAGTACTTTTGGTCCAAAATATGCGTTTACCAACTAGGGCGGTGCTAATTAGAAACCCAGTTATTTATGATTTTAACATGGATGATGGCCAAGGGTTGGATAGAATCATCTTACTTAAATATTACTTTAAACGGCTCGGTGTACAAACATTTTGCATGTTGAAATTTACTTTTAAATCCCCCTTAACATCATTCTTGGGAAATCAGGAGTGTTTAATATACAGGCATATATGTGGATGTGTGCCTGTATTTGTACAAACCTCAAAATGCAGGCTATATTTGAAGTATATTTATTTTCTGAAAGTCACATGAATATTTAATTTTTATTTCCCGTGTATATTCCGTTTTGATTTCACTCAAAAGTTCAGCCTTTTGCTTGTTGACATTTTCTTTATTTCATGTAATGCGAGCAGGAGACATCAGAGGATCCAGCTCTCGGCAAGTTTATGTGGTTTTTTTTCTTGTTTAAAAGATTCATCCCCTGTCTGTCTTTTTTTTTTTTAATTGAAGTTTTGCCTGTAATGTCTTATCTTTCATGACATTCCTCACTCAGTGGGTTAAAAAAAAGTCTCACTTTCTGTCATAACAGTTCAATCCCAAAAATAGCAAAATGTAATGGGAAGATGATGGGGTCCACATTATCATGAAACCGGTGGATTCTTGCCTGGAAAGGTGCAGACTGAGGGAATCACTTAGTGTTTTTTAGCCTCATTTTCCTAATATTCAGTGTGAAGATGGTGATGGGACTTTTTATTTCATATATGAATGAAAAACCAGTGTAAAATGTAGACACATTCTGGCCACGGGATGCTTGTTGCTATTGTTTTCTTGTTACTGTTATCATCATCATGCCAACGCTGTGTGCTGTTTAGGGTTTCTGGGTGTGAGTAGGGGGCATGGAGTTCCCCTGAGGAGGGAGGATGGTGCCAAGGAGGAAATAGAAGCCGTTCTCTGCACACTGGACCCCCAGTGTGAATGTGGGGTTCACTCCTGACATTTCCTGGGATTTTTAGTGGTGGCTTCATTCACAGTCATGCTTAACGCAACCTCAATGTAGATGCTCAGTGGAGTGTTCTGGGGATTTTAATACCATAGAGCATATCTTTATATGCAGATACTAAACCATGTCCCATCCTCAAATCTGACCCCTCTTTTATGGGGGGATTTCCTATGTCACCGTGCAGTGCATGCACATCAAACTAAAAGGCTCACATGGACCAAATAAACAGGTTTAAGTTCATGTGATCTACAAAAACACAGATTCATTTTCATAGAAACATAGGTTTATTTCCATAGAGACACGCTGAATAAAAGGGCTGAAATAATGAGTAGCATTAACATAAGATAATAGAACATTTTAATAAAAATTAATATGTTTTCTTGAACATTAACTTAGACCAGACACGGAATAACTGCACAAATTAATAACGGTAATGCAAATAAACCCATTTTTCTTCTCTGAAAGCGAAATATGTCCTGTTGCATGCACCAAACAAGTTAACCCAAGACTGATGATGCGGCCATGGGCTGCTAAAGTATTCGCTGCTGGTATTAGTGGAGAGAAATGGGGTGCTTGCACGTAAGGGAAATTAATGCAACATTTGTACTATCAGTGACAACACATCAAGTTGACTTAATAGACGGCCTGAACTGTACCTAGTTATCAAGCGCTCTTAGTCATCAGTCTAGCGAACGTGGCAGTTCCTCATTAATCACTATGAATAACAGGATATGGTAAAAATTGAGTTCTAAAATTTTTATGAAAATGTTTCTGACATATTGTTTTATTGGCGGGGCTGCAAAAATACTCATTCTGGGCCTTGAGTTTGATATGTTGCTCTAGTGGCTTCACATTTCCAAATTCTGGAAAAAATACTAATTTTCCCCAAATTATAGATTTTTTAATAAAGTATAGATATTAACTTTATTAAGTTTGTATGGAAGCTAACTTTAACACAGAAAAACACACCTGGGCCACATTAAGACATTCTTGTCCATCTGGCTTTCTAAACAAAAAAGTATACAAATAACGTGACAAGGCAGTAGTAATACTAAATGTTGGCCAATGGTGTCAATAAAATATATATTTATTGATTTCAGAGAGGAAGGGGGAGGGAGAAAGTGATGGAAACATCAGTGATGACAGAGAATCATTGACCGGCTGCCTCCTTCTGGGGATTGAGCCACCACCTGGGCATGTGCCCTGCCTGGAAATGGATCCGTGATCTTTTGGTTCCTTGGTTGACATATTAAAGAGCCTTCCCCTTAATTCCCATTGATAGCTAAGCTATAGGCAGCATGCCTCATGCATAGATCTATTTATTTTTCTTTGCTGATTGGAAAGCCTGAATCTGAAGATACTCCTAATTATGTATATGTTTGTTATTGTGTTTTTTTTTTTTTGCTCCAGTGGCCAGCTCATTATAGAAATGTGATTTATTTTTATAATTTCCTTTAACAAGTCTCTTACACTATTTGAATATGTGTGTGTGTGTGTGTATATATATATATATATATATATATATATATATTTATTAAACATTCATGAATATGCAAGACCTAATTGTATAGATGGATAAAATGGACTTTTCTATGACTATCTCAACACTAAACATTAGTTTATTAACTCACCAAAACGTTCTAGGTGGGTTTTATGATAATCAACTAACTGGTAGCAATAGAAAAGAACATATTGTCTGTGTCAAGATTTGTTTTTCATCTTACCGGGGAAGTAAAAGGAGTGGTCTTTACCATTGCTCGGTGCCCATTTTCATAGAATTTTGGCGGGCCTGATGAATTTTGCATCCTGTATAAATTGTGTATAGAAAACTTTAGTATATATTCATTTAGTACGATACTCAGAAGTGTATCGTGTTCAGGAAAATATTCTAGCGTTATCTTATTGTACAAATCACAAAGAAATTGTGCCGTTGTATTTAATAGCACGGCATGTGTTTTGTTTTATTTTTCAGACTTGAATGCAGTGATCATGCCCATTGGAGAAAGGAGATAAAATAACCTCTGGATATGCTTCTTGCGTGATCTTTATTCTGGATGAAGAATCGAGATCCTCGGGGGAGGTGTATCGCTGTAAGTAGATTCTAATGAAATTCGAATCTCTCTTTTTCTGCGGTGATTGTAATATATGTGCTGCACTTTAATAGAATCGGGAATACCTTTGGTAGTTGCAAAACTGTAATAGAATATTGCAAACTCCTGAAACACGAGTTGACAAGAGAATAGCAATTTGGAAAAAACAAATTATTCAGGACATAGAAGCACTTCATTATAGAATAAGTATTTGGCATAAACAAAAATTAAGTGAGGGGCGATATGATAGTGGTTTACTATATCCTGGTGCTCTTTGCCACGTAGATGTAATAGTGGAAAAATTTCCTGGTGAGAAAGTAAAATAATGGTGAAACTGTGCTGGGAAGAACTATAGTCCTCACCATGAATAATCCGTTCATTATGAGTCATCGGGTTAGAAAGGTAATGAAATGAGAGACTTGGATGAGAAGGGCTGCTTATATTTCAGTGATCATTTTTGACTTTACTCAACTATCAATGACAATACATCAACTTGACTTAATAGACAGCCTTACCTGAACCTAATTATCAATCGCTTTTAGAGCATCTGATATCTGGTTGTATAAAATCATCATTCATAAAAAAATGAAAAAACCAACAACAACAACAAGCTTATAAAAACCCGGTAAGCTGACCTGAGACCTTGATTGGGTCATCGACATGAGGAAATACACTTTCCCACAGAATATTCTACGCCTTTCTGCTGAGATTCACGGTGAGTGCTGTCAACGACTGGTAAAGAGGTTGAATGATAGCCATTTTGCTGATGGACCAGTGGTGGCGACTTGTAGTTCTTAGGTGGCAATATCTGTAGTAATCTTATGAACTACCCAGAGAGACATAACCTTGGAGGGAAATCCAGGAAGATTGTACTTAGTAGTAAGATCTCCAGTCAACAAGGGTTACTTCCGGTTTTGCAGGCATTTGAGGTGGTTTTCAGAGTTCACCTGCAGGGGTTTCTGATGAGGCAGGCCCGCACATAGGAGGTGGCCGCATGCCTTAAATGTCACCCCAAGATATGGTCAAATATGTCTTGTGTTTCGACTTCTGTTATTAACCAGAAAAATTATGCAGATAATGAAAGATATTTCCTACTGTCTAATGACATATAACATTTTTTGTCCCCAAGACTGGATACTTCATTTAGGAAAGTCCCTGTGAATGAAACAAGTAACATTTCATGAGCTTATTCATAATTCCATAAGTATTTTACTTTATATAGTGTAGGGATAACTTGCATTTTCAACTTCAACATTTGAAAAAACAAGTATTTTGTATTCATCTTTTACCTGCATCCAAAACTTGGGGGAGTAGATCTCATTCATAGTTTAAATGGATAACTGAAGATTTTAGAAGGAATCGCAAGGGTTGTTGTCTTTAGTTGAGTCTTATAATTTTATTCTCTCATTGTCTCAGAGAAAATATGTATTCAAAGTGTGGCTGAATAATTAAGCTGACTTAAAGGCAAATTACCAGTTGAGATAAAATTAAACGTATTAAATGTGTTACTTCTCTTACTTAAGGAATTCAGAGAGTTGTTTTCAGTATTTCTATAATAGAATTTTCCTAGGTTAGAGTCATAGAAAATTTTAGGAAAATAAATATGTCAGTGAAATATAGAGCGTCTTTGAATGAAGGCAAATCATTCTTAATCAAATTGTTCTTAATTAATATTGTTGAAGGAAATTTGTGCGTTGCATTGAAATTATTAAATCTTCTCAAATGGCTCAGTCCATTTATCAGAACCATGCAGTGACATACGGATTTGCAGAAATAGTTTTCAATGTCATTTAAGACAAAGCGATATTTGTAACCATCCTGTTTGACACATTTAAATTGCTTAGCAAAATGTTCACTCTTGAAATGTTCCTTAAATCTAATCACTTTGTCATGTCTTGCATCAGTGTACATGTGTGTGTGTTTAATGAACATGATGAGAAGGATGAATGTATGCAAGTTCATTTACTCCAAGATAACCAGATTTAGGGAAGAAATTCTTTTCAGTAGCAAAATGGGCCAAGCCCTCTAGTGGTATATAAATAGATAAGCTTTCCATTGTGATGTTTGCTTAAGCCATGCAATTGTTTTGTTCATTTTTTCCTGAAGTACTAGTATTTAGCACTCTCTTGACATTACCTTTTTGCAAATTCTTATTTGCTCTGGTTGGCAGAGAACGTGACCATATTTTAGGTGGTTATTCTAAAGAAGAAAATCTTCCTGAGGATAAAATAATATCTATGCAAATGCCTAAACTTAACATTAACAAAATGAATAGGCCCTTTTTAACGTTATTTTTACTTTGGACCTGAATATTGAAATATATTAGAAGTCTTTCATATGTATGAGGAGGATAATAATTTTTAAGAGAAAATTTACATAACACAAACTTAGGAAATATCTTTATTGAAATAAACAATACAATGAAGAATGAACAATGGCTAACTTTTTATAATTTTTTTTTTAGTGTGGATCTTAGAGAAAGTTAATACTTAGAAGGTTAGTTGGCATATCTACAAAGTGTGCTATGATTATTAAGCCACAAGTTTAAACCTCGTGCCAGGCATTATTTGTATTTTTTTTTGTTAAAGAAATAAGTCTTAATATTTGATACACAGCTACAAAAAAAAAAAAAAAGAAAAAGAAGAAGAAAAGCAAACATTAGGAATAGAAAGATAATATGGAAAATTCTAAGCTCCAAAGATGAGTCTCAGAGATGATCTAGTCTCAAAGATGAATGCCTTGGTTTCCCATCTTTTATTTCAGTCCTATTTTAGACCCTGAAATGAGGCTCATGGGATAATCACTAAGCACACTGGGGTAGGAGGTTCTGCCTGAGGTTTGAGGAAACTCCTCTCAGTGTGTACAGGACCCTTCACTGTAGGATGGGAGTAAGCACAGTCCCGCCTTGTCTCCATCCTTCCAGCACTTCTGAGGCCAGTGGCCCTTTGTTTGAAAATACGCACGTCATCACTGAAGAACTCCTACCATGGGTGGATGGTCGGTCTCCTTTTCTCCCCTCTCTGCACCCAGTTATAAGTCTCCAAATCAAACCAATTTAAAACAAAATACCGTATTTTCCCGTGTATAAGACGACTGGGAGTATAAGACGATCCCCAACTTTTCCAGTTAAAGTATAGAGTTTGGGATATACTCGCCCTATAAGATGACAGCCGGCATATGAGACAACCCCTGACTTTTGAGAAGATGTTCCTGGGTTAGAAAGTCATTTTATGCGCTGGAAAATATGGTACTGAGTCCTAGTGTCTGGTTATGTACTCTTCCAGTCTCCAAATCCTAACTGTATGACAGAGACCTGCCTGGCACAGTACTGACCTGCAGTGCTGAGTGTGCCATCTTTCACATCTTTACTGTGGGAAGTGGTAAAAACATTTTGTGTGATTGATGCTGGGTTGATTTAAGTTTTTCTTTTCTTTTTTTTTTAATTTCTTCTATTTAAGAATATTCAGAGAATTGGAATCAAATTACAATCCCCCCCTCCCCAACTTTGGTTCTTATCTTTTCTCTGCAGGTGAGTCACACGTTAGATATATGCATTATATATTTATATATCTATATTAGAAGGGACTGATCAAACTAGGACTAAAATGATAATATTAAAGTATCAGAACTCATTTTCCTGTATCTATTTTATCAGTGGCCGTTTTCTTACCACATATGGGTGTTCAAAGCATCTGGCCTTTATTCGCATTTCTATAAGCAATTGGGCCCTTATTCTGTGTGTGTAAGAGGCGCCTCCAGCTTCCTTCCTTTGACCTTGGCCCACTCTTTGTCTGCCACTTTGGGGCACATCTAGCTTGGCTTGGTGTTCCTTCAGAAGTTGAAAGCCGCAAGTAACCTCAGAAGTGTGGGACGGAAAGGGAACTTAAAAGAGAGACTGATGTCAGAGGTCAGGACTCCACCCCCTAGATTCTGTCCTACTTCTGAGTCCTTCCTCGTGCTAATGCATCAGCTCCTCCAGGATTCAAGACGTGTCCCGAGCCTTCCTGGTGGAGTGTTCGTTCTAACATGATCCGTGCTGCATGCAAAGGCTCCCTCCTATTGTCTGAGCTGGCAGCACAACAATTTACCCTTTGGAACTCCTTCCTGTTGAAGCCACAACCGGTTTCTTTGGGGAAATGATTTTTAGTTAATAAACGGGACACTTTTCGTGCCCTTCCCTGGCACAGCTTTGGAGAGAAGACAAAAGGAGACTGGCACCTCCTTGGGCCTGCATTCCAAAAGGAGCCTATGATTAAGTGAAAGATCCAGCAACCCCCCTCTCTTTCTGAACTTCTGTTCGCATTTCAGATTCCCCTCTGGATGTTTTCTGTTTTTCCTCTTCTTCTTTTTTTAAAAAAATATATATTTTATTGATTTTTTACAGCAAGGAAGGGAGAGGGATAGAGAGTCAGAAACATCGATGAGAGAGAGACATCCATCAGCTGCCTCCTGCACGCCCCCTACTGGGGATGTGCCTGCAACCAAAGTACATGCCCTTGACCAGAATCGAACCTGGGACCTTTCAGTCCACAGGCCGATGCTCTATCCACTGAACCACACCGGTTTCGATGCTTGATAGAGCTCTTTCTGGCCTTAAGGTTCTTAATATCCACTTAAAGAAGCGGGCGATGCATATTAGGCTGATAGCCCTCACTACAGCAAAAGAAGGCTTCTCAAAGTCACAGTCAGATTAAACATGGCTGCCCAGTACACAGAAAAGTGATCGATTTGAATTTGCTACTTTTCAACATCAGCACGGTTTGACCCTGCGGCCTTCAGTAGGAACATAAACCGCCGTGGCACTAACACAGGGTAGGTAAGTCAAATTCTGATCATTTCTGGTGCCAGAGAAGCATCATCTTAACTCATGAGTCACTGTTAAATATAAGTGTAATGGGAAGGAACAAAATGAAAATACATTATGAGGGTTTTTTTTTTTTGGTGCCAATTTGTATAATTTCTCAGTTAAGCAGTCATAAATCAAGGAATATTGTATTTTTTGAGGCTCATTAAAGAGACATTAGATATCAGAATAGTGGAGTCATCAGCATAATGGGATGATGAATGTCTGCAGCGATCTGCATGTAAATGATGTGAGACAGATTCGGGGTGTGACAAAGGAGAATAGCAGTCTCCCCGACAGTGGCCCCCCAAGGCTGCGTGCTGGTGGCAGATGTGAAATTCAAACCTCTTTCTTCACCGGCGAGCACTTACTAGCACTCAGCGGATACTGGGATGCGGAATTAGACAAATAGCAGATGATAATCTTTTGAATAAATTTGTTCAGTAAGTTGTGTTGCATTAAAAGAATCTTCTTTACTGATGGGGGCCGTATTCTAAGGTAAAGAAAACTGGGTGGAAAAGAAGATGGTTGCTCTGGAAATCAGTGTAGATTTAAGGATACACCATCTTGTTGTTTTATTGATGGTTTCCTTTGCTGTGCAAAAACATTTTAGTCTGTCATAGTTCCATCATTTTATTTTTGCTTTTGCTTTCCTGGAGTAAGGAGACATATTAAAAAAGATGCCATTAAGACCAATGTCAAAAGTCTAAGGCAGGTATTTTCTATTAGAAGTTTTATGATTCCAGAATTTATTTAGCCATGTTAGTTTATGTTTGTATATGATGTAAGAAATTAATCTAATTTCCTTTTTTTTTTTGCATATATCTGTCCAACTTTCCAAAAACCACTTGTTGACGAAGCTGTCTTTACCCCATTATATATCTTTGCCTCCTGTATCATAGATTGATTGGCCGTCTAAGTAAGGATTTATTTCTGGCCTCTCTCGTCTATTCCATTGATCTACAGATCTGTTTTATGCCAGTACCATACTGTTTTGATTATTGTAACTTTATATGATAGCTTGGACTCAGGGAGTGTGATACTTCTCACTTTGTTCTTTCTCAATATTTCTTGGACTGTTCATTGTCTTCATGCTTCTGTAAACATGTTGGGATTAGTTGTTCTAGTTCTGGGAAGAATGCCATTAGTATTTCAGTGGGGATTGCACGGACTCTGTATGTTGCTTTAGATTATCTAAGGTTATCTTAGATAATTAATCCGTCCAATCCATGAGCATGGTATGTTCTTTCACTTATTTGTATCTTCTTTATTTACTTTTCTTCAGTGGCCTATCATTTTCAGACTACTGGTCTTATAATTCTTTGGATACATTTATTCCTGGGTATTTGATATTTTTTTGTTGCAATTGTAAATGGGATTGCTTTCTTCATTTTTTGTCTGATGATTTGTTACTGGTGTCTAGAAATAGAACAGTTTTCTATATAATGATTTTTTATCCTACAACTTTTATAATTCATTGATTAGTGCTAACTTTTTTTGCTGTATTCTTTAGAGTTTTCTATACATAGTATTATACCTTCAAATAGTGACCGTTTTACTTCTTTCTTTCAAATGTGGCAGACTTCTTTTTCTTTTTCATGTTGATATATATATATATATACATATATATATATATAGCATGCATATGTATATGTATATATATATATAGCATGTATATGCATATGCTATACACACACAAATATATATATATATATATTTATAGCATCAATATTATTTAAAAAAACAATTTCAACATAAGCAATTTAGGAATAAAGAATGCAATTTGGATTTTATAACCAACTGTACATAGACTAAGTGATATTAATAAAATATTCATATTCTGTGTGCTTTGAGGACTGGGGTTATTATTTTTAACAATATTTCCCCATACCTGTGCCATTGTATTTTGACATTTTATAAGGTTCATGTGAATCTCAGGCAATATAAATGGTATAATTTCTTCATAAACACCAGTCAACGGGGTGAAATATTTCTTTATGTGTATACATCATAGGGAATACAATATTATTTGATCAAATAATATTTTAAATTATCTATTTCATTGCTTTTGCTTTAGGAGTACAGAAGACTATAGGCATGCAAATTTTATAGTAATAATTAATGTTTATAGTTTATTGTGATATGAAAGTTTATGTAAACACAGTAGTCATCTTTTCACTAGTCTCAATTTAATAACTTTAAAAATTTTAATGGCAATTTAAGTATGCAAATGTATACATGTGGCATCAATTTCTTGAATATATATTCTGAAAATTTATATGTGAAGAAGAATATTTGAAATTATCCAGCCACAACTTAAAAGTCCATAAAGGAAGCATAGTTATTATATAACTAAATTGAAGTTAAAATATACTGAATAAAACATACCATATTATTTTATTATTCCTTTGCACATTTATTCACCTTCCATATATTTTGCAAGTTTTCTCACCAAAAGAAAGACCTTTATGATTTATGTTATACTCCTTCTACTTCATTCATACATGACACCCCACAACACAACCTGAGAGCATCTATTCCATGTGAGTCAACTTTAAAATATAATTCACTTCTCTCCATTACTAAGTAAGTATGCTAGTATTTTTATGATGCTATATTTTATAATTGACTGTCTAATTTGTCTTAAAGGAGAAAGAAGCAATTTAATTTTCTGTCAGTTTTGGAGAGAATAACCATAAAAATTTAATTTTAAACTCACAAGTGGGAAATGAAATCTACTTATGTTACATTTTGTTTATATCTAGTTTTCTTTTAACATCTAAAGTAAAAATGATAAACAGAGATACTCACCAGCACTACATGTATAATATATATGTAATAGATAATATATATATAACATATAGTTATATATTTATATATGACACAATTTTGTGCTTCCTAATAGCACTTCTCACTCATTATTCAAATTAAACCTATGTATTTTTCTAATAATAACAAACATATATACAATTTCATATGTAAAAAAAATCACTTGAAATCCCACGCTCATTTGATTAATGACTTAAATCCTTGTCTTTTAATTCCAAGTTCATTGCTCTTTCTTCCCTATCACAATACCTCTTATTGAATTTCTTAATTTAAACCCAACAAAACACACACTGCAGTCATTTAGCGCCCTTAGCCAAGCCTAAATTGCAGTCTATGAAACGAGTCCTGTTTAATTGGATGTTTTGCCACTTATGTCACATTTACTCACTTCCTGTTTTAAAGGTAGTTTAGAGAGAGATGAATGTTCAAAGGGGCTGATTAAGTTCGGAGTAACATTTCGATCATTCCACTGCGCTGAGCAATGGTTCCAGAAAACATTTCTCAAAGCCAACCACGTCCTATCTCACAGCATAATTTTTCTTCCTTTAATTATGCATCATTTGTAAACATCGCCAAGCTATCATTTACTGCCAATTGAAATAAATGACTGAAGCGTTTCTGAAAAAGATAAATCTTCATCTTTTTTTTTCTTCAAACTGTGTGTATGTTTGTGTGTATATACATATATATACATATATATACACATATACACATATATACACATATACATATATATACATATACATATATATATATATATATATATATATATATATATATATATATATAGACAGACACAGGCATCTATGTATTATACGATAAGGGTATGTGTCTATTTATATACATTTTAATAAACCAATTTTACTAATCAGAGGTTAGCCATCTCAGTCAGACGAAGGGCCACGGAGTTAGTGCCCACCAGACAATATATGAGTGAGCCCACTAGGTAGGTGCCCCCTTTATCAGTACAGCAGAGCAAACAGCACTGGGTATGAGCCGGGTGGCCGCGGATAGCCATGGATCAGAGCTAACTCTGTGCAACTACAGGGGTACCTCGAGATACGAGTGCCCTAACATACGAGATTTTTGAGATATGAGCCATCGAGCGAGTGATTTTTGCTTTGAAATACGAGCAACAGTTGAGATAGGAGTCATCGCTCGGATCGGCCAGCTGACAATATATGCACGTCACGCTAGAATCATCTAGAAACCTGCTGTCCTTGCAGCCACTCTGAGTATTAGTACCGGGAATCAATACATTGCTTTGGGGGATGTAGGGTCCCAGGGCGCTAGCGGTGGTAATTGTCTTAGAAATGATCCAGTCTGAGGATGGCAGTCGTTTAAACATTCCGTGATGCCTCTGAGTCACTGGCACTCGCTTTCTGGACCACTGGAAGTCCAGGGCCACATGAGACATGTTATAATCAATGGAGCTCATCCACATCAGCTGAGGGCTGGAGCCTGGAGCTTGCTTGCTGAGGCTCAGAGAGGTGAAATCCCATCCCTATACAGTGGTACATTGAGATAGGAGTTTAATTTGTTCCGTAACCTTGAGGCATGGGAAACTATGAGACGCTCGAGTTGCGGTAAACTGGTGGGTCGTGTGCAGCCGGCCGATCCGCGCAATTACTCCTATCTCAAATGTTGCTCGTATTTCAAAGCACTAATTGCTCGCTCGAGGGCTCGTATCTCAAAAATCTTGTATGTTAGGGCACTCGTATCTCGAGGTACCCCTGTAGTTGCACAGAGTTAGCTCTGATCCATGGCTATCCACGGCCACCTGGCTCATACCCAGTGCTGTTTGCTCTGCTGTGCTGATAAAGGGGGATCCTACCTAGTGGGCTCACTCACATGCATCCATGGAAACATTCCAGAGACTAATGGAAAGGTGTATCTCTTGATGTTGATAATGCTGTTTGTTGTTTTTCATGCCTTGGGGAAAGGTGTGTTATTCGGGAAAAGACTGATGGAAAGACTAAAGCATGGCCAGGCAGGGCGTGGTGGCATTCCGAAGAGATGTCCTTCCTGAGACTCCCTCGTTCGTGGCAAGGCATCTTTTCCTTAGGTTATCTGGAAGCACTGTAGCTGCGAGCCTTCCTGTATTAATTATATTTACAGTGGTACCTCGAGATACGAGTTTAATTCGTTCCGTAACCTTGAGGTGTGGGAAACGATGAGATGCTCATATCTCGGTAAACTGGTGGGTCGTGTGCGGCCGGCCGATCCGCGCAATGACTCCTATCTCAACTGTTGCTCGTATTTCAAAGCAAAAATCTCTCGCTTGAAGGCTCGTATCTCAAAAATCTCGTCTGTTAGGGCACTCGTATCTCGAGGTACCACTGTACTGGTTTTCTATACTTTGTCTTTTTTTAGCATTCCTGAGCAGATGATGCCCATGCTTCTATAAGCAAATGAACGGATTCATGTAAATAATAGTCACTAAGACATTAGTATTCCCTAACCGTGCTCAAGGAAAAATCCTTCACACGCCACAGAAACACTCAATTCAAATGCAGACATTTTCATTTTAGTGTATACTGTGGATCTAATAAAAAAAATAATAATACACCTGAAAATGGATGAACTTAAACTTGAGGACACAACATTTTGCCCGAGCCTAGACTAGGGGCCAGGCTCCCTTCCCTCTCTCTGTCCCACCCTCCCTCGCTCTAAACTCGTGTGTAGCTGATGACTATAGCAGAGCGCTTCAGCCTTGGTGAAATACACTTATTCAATTTCGCCGGAGATGATAGGTTTCAAATAATAAAATTGGATCTTATTGAGGATGGAAGTGTGTAAATAGAACGTCGGATTGAATTTAATAAGACGGGGCCCGGCTGAGGGAGGCAGGCCATTTCCTCTGGTCTTAACTTGATTGCAAGACAAGACGTTTTATGAGCTCCCCTGAATGGAAATTTCTGTCTGCCTAGAGGAAAAGAGGACAGTGAGGCAAGGAAAGCAAGCCGATCCCTTTCCTGTTTTAAGTAAAATGCTTTTCAATGGAGGGGGCTTTTGAAAGGCAATGGAGCTATTTGCTGAGCGGGGTCTATGGCAATTGCCTTGGTCCCTAGAGTGAAGCAAGTTTGCTGGGAAGAAGACAAATTTTGTCCTGGGATCATTGCATCTGGTGACCCCAATTCACTGCCCTAGGCAAACCTAAGTTCATAAACACGTGACATCAGAAGGTGATTCCTTTTGCATCATAAATTGAGTTACTACATAGTAACTACTATTATTTCCATGTTCTTCTTTGTTCCAATTCTAAGGTTTCATAAAAAGAAACTGAAAACACTATTTTTTTGGCTGCTTTCTAACCCAAAAGATAGATACATATGAATTATTTGTCAGACCTTCACAAAATCAAAAGCTCATACCAAATGCTGAGGCACCAACTTAGGCATGCTGGAAAAAAATCATATTTAGTTAGGAGAAACACCATATTTTTTTCGGATGGTAATGATGAACTTTGTAATACTATTAACTCACTTATTTCTCAAATACTTTCTTTCAATATGCTAAAATCTTATTTTTCCAAAAATATAGTATTTTCCTAGTTAATGTCCATAGTTTAATTGTTTTTATTAGACTAACAAGCCAACTGAAAATACGTCTGGTTTCCCCTTTCATCACAGCAGAACTTTTAAAAAGATTGTCAGGATATTTTCAAAGGGATTATCTGAGAGCGCTAAGACAGGCCAGGTTTACAGTCAGGCATCGTTATACACGAAAAACTGCCAGAATCGCAGACATTATGTTGACTAAAGATTTGACAAGAAGTGATTGCAGCGCGAGATGAATTTCAACGTGACCTGAGAGTACTTTGGGCTGATTCGGAATATTAACTTTAAGCAGCTGAATCACGTATCTGCCAGGGAAACACACAGTGTGGCTGCAGGCATTCTGTTCAGTTGTCAGCAGTGCTTTCAGAGAAATAGAAGGTAAACAGCTGCTGAAAGGGCACTCCATTGAAGGAAAGTTGTGTCTCTTTATGTTGACAATGCTGTGTGTTGTTATTAATGCCTTGGAGAAAGGTGTATTCTATGGGAAAAGAGAAGGGTCACTGGAGAAAGGACTGGATGAGAAAACTGAAATCAGAATAATGGGGCAGACACAATGCTACCTACATAGGAAAGAAGCTTCGGAAGAAAACAAACAAACAAAAAGAAGTAAAATCAGGGAAATGCAGGTCGGTCAGACCCTCTGCTATCCTATTAGGAGCCATCTGAGTACAAAGGTTAGACACCAGATTTGAAAATGGAAAAATGTAGAACATCTGAAGATTGAAATTTTTAAAAAATATTTTTTATTAATTTTTCACAGAGAGGAAGGGAGAGAGAGAGTTAGAAACATCGATGAGAGAGAAACATCAATCAGCTGCCTTCTGCACACCCCTACTGGGGATGTGCCCGCAACCAAGATACATGCCCTTGATCAGAATCGAACCTGGGACCCTTCAGTCCACAGGCCAACGCTCTATCCACTGAGCCACACCGGTTTTGGTGAGGAAGGAAAATTTGACTCTAGAACTGAGATGTCAAGAAGGAACTATAATTCCAACAGAAGTAGCTGCATCTTAAGAAGGTTTCGAGGACAGGCGACCACTTCATCAGACGTACCAAGCAACTTACTGCGAAAAAGTGTTCTCACAAAATCGCCAGGTGCGTGTGTAGCAGGTATGACACGTGTGGTTTGAGAGGAACCAGGAAGAAGGAAGACAGAGAAGTGCTGTAAACGCTTCTGTGAAATGTGCGGGAACAGATGGGACATGGATGGGACATGGATGGCAGAGACAAGGCTGCCCTCTGGAATGGGAATGCAGGGAAGGCAGTTAAAGGAGTCAAAGCTGTGCATAGACCACAGCAGCCAGAGCACCGCACTTACCCCTGAGAGTCAGTGCTGGCACCACGGGTAAGCTTGCCAGTGTTGAAATACATAGAAAAAGACATGGAAAGGAGAGTCCATTGAACACCTCCTGTGTCCTTCGCTTCCTCTTTGGCGATCCATCTTGAGCTGTCCAATAGCTATGCAGGCTTGTCATTTCATATGTGTGGTTGGAGTCATCCCCTGGAAATGTCACTGGATCATTAGAAAAAAAAATGGTAACAAATATTAGCTGTAACTGGAGAGTTGTAAGATCAATACATCATTCTAGAGCAGCGGTTCTCAACCTGTGGGTCGCGAACAGCTCGCAGGGTCTCCTAAGACCATCAGAAAACACAGATATTGACATTAAGATTCATCACAGTAGCAAATGACAGTGATGAAGCAGCGGCAAAAATAATTTTATGGTTGGGGATCACCACACCATAAAGAACTGTATTAAAGGGTTGTGGCATTAGGAAGGTTGAGAACCACTGTTCTAGGGTGTCTTTTCCATTCTGAAAACGACTTACTGATAAAAAATTATGCTGATTGCAGTAATTTTAACACAAACAGTCCTCAGAGCAGATCATGCAGTATGTTCTTTATATAACAGGTGAGAAAATTGAGTGATCCAGAGACCCTGAGGGACTTTCACAAGGTTCATTATTAGGCGGAAGAGCATTCTTCTTCTTCCCAGTTCAGACACTTAATATCACGTAACTATATTTTCCATAACTCACCAGGAACCTCGCTATATTTATGAGCAACAATACTCGCTATGTCAATCCAGGCAGCTATTTCTGTAGAGTCAGTTACACGTAATTGTCATTGTTGTCATTACCGTTAACTCCCACTTTCATTGAAGTGGAATTAAATGGCACCGTAGCACAATTTTAGTTAATCAAAATGACATAATGGAACACGGGATAAAGATGGCAATAACTGTTGCTTAACCAGGCTCGCAAGCATCATTTGTTGCTTTCTATGAGTCATATCAGCTGGATAGCACAGGTCCAAAGAGCTTAAGATGAAAATTAGAACGTGGTCGTGATGTCTTACCTTCTGGGGCAGTTCTGAGGACAGAAGGTGAGTCCCCCCCCAGTTCTTAGCAGCACAACGATACCCCCTAATTGACAGAAAAGGGGATAAAGGATTGAGTAGGCGATCTGGAGTCATTTCAAAGAGAACCTGAGGAATCCCCATTTCTTTCTTTTTTTTATATATATTTTATTGATTTTTTACAGAGAGGAAGGGAGAGGGATAGAGAGCTAGAAACATCTATGAGAGAGAGACATCTATCAGCTGCCACCTGCACACCTCCTACTGGGGATGTGCCCGCAACCAAGGTACATGCCCTTGACCGGAATCAAACCCGGGACCTTTCAGTCCCCAGGCTGATGCTCTATCCACTGAGCCAAACCAGTTTCGGCTCCCCGTTTCTACATACGTCCACACACAGACTTGCCCGTGGAAAGAGCAGGAACTCCTGCGGATTTTCCATCCTCAGACCAGGCAGGGAGAGGAGGCGCCCCTGGCTGAGTGTCCTGCTTCCCAGTCAGGAGGGCGGCAGCCAGAGCAGAGTGGGGGCCTGGCCAGGCTCTGTCCCCCGGAGTTCCCTCCCTCCTGGCAGTGAGAGCAGAGCAGGGGCCTGGCCAGGCTCTGTCCCCCGGAGTTCCCTCCCTCCATTCTCTCACCGCCCTGCGCTCAGCCTGCGGGGAGATAGAGTCCCCCCCCCCACCCCCGTGCCTCCTTAGCAGAAACTCTGCTGGAGGCAGTCTCCAGAGGTGACAGTGATGACAGGGCATGCTCTAGCACCACCATAGGAAGTGTGAGTAAGCCCCGGATGGCAGCTGTGCAGGTTGGAGCATCGTGCCAATGGGCAAAGATGGCATGTTGGATGCCTGATGAGAGGATATGTAAGAATCCACCAGTGAATGCCTGAGTAAGTGGAGCAACAAACCTCCCCCCCTCTCTCTTTCTCTCTCTCTCTCATCAATAAAAAGAAATCTAAGTAAACCTGCCCAAGTTAACCAGAAGGCTAGCCAGAGCCCAAAAGCAAATTAGCAACGAGAGGGAAATCTTGAGTTAATGACAGAGAAGGTTAAGCAAAGAAATGTCACAGTTCATGCTTCAGGAGAAGAGGTGATCAGTGTGAAAGAATACGAAAGGAAGACTAATACATGGAATAGAAGTATTCACAGATAAAATAGAGAGAACTTCCAAAATAGGTGTGGCTCAGTGGATAGAGTGTGGGCCTGCAGACTGAAGGGTCCCAGGTTCGATTCTGGTCAAGGGCATGTACCTTGGTTGTGGGCACATCCCCAGTAGGGGGTGTGCAGGAGGCAGCTGAGCAATGTTTCTCTCATCGATGTTTCTAACTCTCTCTCCCTCTCCCTTCCTTTCTGTGAAAAATCAATAAAATATATTAAAAAAAGGAGAGAGAGAGAGAGAGAGCTTTCCCTACAATAAATGAGGCATGGCAGCCGAGCTCTGACGGCTGTATGGAGAGCTAGAAAGGAGTCTGAAGTCATGGAATGCGAACAAAGTTTGACAGAGAAAGAAAAAGGAGCATCAGTGACATTGACAGGGAGGGAGACTGGGCCAGAGGGGAACAGGATTTCTGCGTGGGCACTTGTAGCACTTTTGGGAGACCGAATAGTGTAAATGGCTTTAAGGACATTTCCCTGTGTGCCCTGAATGGCATCCTTCCTGGGCATTTCTAAAAAATAAGGAAAGCCTTTGGATTGTGCTGCGCTGTGTTATGTGGTTGGCGCACAGACACCCTCATGGACTGGACAACATGCTCATCGAACCCTAAAGGGTGCTTCCCTTGTACAGTGTTACCTCGAGATACGAGTTTAATTCGTTCCATCACCTTGAGGCGTGGGAAACTGAGATGCTCACGTCGCGGTAAACTGGTGGGTCGTGTGCAGCCGGCCCATCCATGCGATGACTCCTATCTCAACTGTTGCTCGTATTTCAGAGCAAAAATCGCTCGCTCCATGGCTCATATCTCAAAAATCTTGTAGGTTAGGACATTCGTATCTGGAGGTACCACTGTATTTGGTAGCACCTCAGGGTTTCCAGGCTGATTTAGGGTCTGGACATATGATGCAGAGGGACTTTTTTACATACGAAGGATGCTGAGCACACCCTTACAGTGATCACTTTGGCATAATTATCAGGAAAGGGAGCAGAGCGCCACCAGAACAAGCTGGCATGGGCCCTGGGACGGCCGCTCTGATTAAGCGGGGATTTGTGCAAAGAGTGTGATTCCTGAAGCCATCATCTGCGTGCCCAGGTGAGGTTCAAGACTGCGTTTCCATGGAGAATCCAGAGAGGAAACCCTTCATTACTTAAAGATGGAAAAAAGCCAAGGAAACTCTCCACACAGTGCAGGTACCAGTTAGACTTGAAAAAGTCAGCTTTTACAAACCATGTCTTGCCACACTGGACCAACGTGTTTATTCTGCTCAGGGAGCTGACACCAGAGCCCCTGAGAACGGGGTTACCATTCTGGCGTGAGATCAAGCTAACTCTGGAATCCCCGACAAAGATGAACCAGCGGCAAATGTGATGAATGTTATTCTCAGGGACAGAGACCACGTTATCATTTCTATGGGCCACGATACGTGGCTCAGGCTGGAGGTGAGAAGCTGATGAATCCAGAGTTACACAATTGTTGCTCAAAGTCATCAAGACATCTGCTTCTGTGACAAACTGCCTGGCTGTCCAGAGTGCAGAGTCAGTTAGAGTTTTCGGCTTAATTCACCCCTTCATCTCGCAGCAAATCGATTATTGTGGAACTATATGATCATGGGGTCATGGGGTCATGGGCCACCCAAATAAGTGGGAAGCTCATTTCTCATAAGATGAGAGTCACTGAGTTAGGCAGATAGAAAAAAAAAAAGTTAAAATAGAAAAGGGACGATAGCCTCATTTTTCACCAGGATGTCCAAAGTTATTTTTCATCCCTGGGGTTAATTTTGAAAGGGCTAGAATTCTATGAAACCACAAAGGACTTAATTCCTATTCCTGAGTTGTGTTGGAATTACTAAAAAGCATCCAGACCTTTGTCAGATTTTTCATCTGGAGTAAATAAATGTCTTCATGGTATTACCAAATGTGACTCTGAGCATGTTTTATTATGGAGGCATTTAGTCTGTGAGTATATACTAAAATTACCTGTGTAGTATTCTTCTAACATACTAATATTATATTTGTATATATTTTATTCATTTTCACAGAGAGGAAGGGAGAGGGAGAACAAATTATTTACTTAAGTCAAAGAATTTGCTAAAACTATTTGTAAAACAATATACATTAGAATTACTCCACTATTATAAAATTAACTAGAGGCCCGGTACACAAAATTTGTCCACGGTGGAGCAGGGGGGAGGGGGAAGGTATGTCCTTCAGCCCAGCCTTCCCCCTCTGCAGTATAGGAAGCTTCTCGAGGGATGTCTGACTGCCCATTTAGGATCGGGCCTAAATGGGCATTCGGACATCCCTCTCAATGGCTCCTCGCCCACGCTGCCCCATGCCCCAAGGGAACCCCCACCCTGATGAAATCCATTCTTATTTGATGTTCTCAATCTGGAATGTCTCTACTTGGCCTTTGTTTTGGGTGAATTTTGATAGTAATCGACATTGTATTCTGAGAAATGAAAAAATAGAGGATCCTGCCTTTTGTTTTTTACTTTTTTCTGTATTGCTTAAGGTGTTACATGTATGTTTTCATTCCCCCATTATACCCCACATCTCTCCTCATGCCCGCACCCCTCTGGTGTCTGTGCAATAGTTAGGCTTATATGTAGCATGCCCCACCCTCCCCACCCTTCCCTTTGAGGATCCTGCTTTTTGAAGAAGATGTCTATTGCTACCGCTTCTGATCGGCTCCTAAAAAACTCTTTGTAGATCTGCAATTGCAAAGTTTTTATGTCCAAAATCAAGTATCTCCTCTCAGTTATTGTTTCTCCTTTTCGCATGGTATCGGTTAATAACACTCTTCTCTACCTGCATGGTGGGCGAAGCCTGGTGAGGAATACACATCGTATTCTGCAGAGGTCCTGCAGCCCGTTCAACAGTCATTTTACTTATTTAATTTTAATTTTTAAAACTATTATTTATTGACTTCAGAGAAGCAGAGAGAGGAGAGAGAGAAACATCAGTGAGGAGAGAGAATTGTTTATCAGCTGCCTCCCACACACCTCACACTGGGGATCGAGCCCACAACCCAGGCATATGCCCTGACCAGGCATGTAACCATGACCTCCCGGTTCATAGGTCGATGCTCAACCACCGATCCACGCTGGGCAGGCTCAGCAAACACTGCATAGGATCAGACACCAGATGATAATATAGGGCCATAAAGAGCAACACCAAAAACAACACAAAGGATAAAAAAGAAATTGAAAGAAACTCCTACTTGAAGATCTGATGAGATATACACATTAACAGCAGGAATTTTCATATTACCCAAATAATGAAAGTCAAACATTCTCATCAATCGGTCATTCTGGAAGCAAACTGAGAGTGTGGCCTTTGATCCGTATTGCAGGCACCGTTCCAGGTTTTGTGGCCCAGAGTTTTGGTTTCCTCTGCTGTTTTTCTGCCCTTCCTGAGTTTCTTCTTCACAGGGATGCCGAGTTTTATGCATTACGCTCCAGAAATTTCTTTGAGATGCAGTGGGAGGTGAGTGAGGGGAGGAGGAGGGTGAAAGAAAAGCATGAAATACAAATGACATGCAGGGGAAGAGAAACTTTGGCTTTCATTGAAAATTTTCATAAAAATCTCATAAAAAAAACAACAACACATTTATAAACAAGGAGATAGAGAAGAAAAGTTAGGATGTTGTTCTTGTCTGTCTTAATTTAAGAGACACTCTTAACCTGAGGCAAACACTTCAGCACAGACAAGCACAGCCAATGATCTTTCTTTTACCAAAGTGATTTCTACCTGAAAGGGATGGAATTTGAAAATGAGGAGATGAAAAGAGAGACCCACGTGGGAATACTGTGCCAGGATGGGTGTGTTTAACTGCCTGGTTCAGTAAATCTGACCAGGAGCCACCATCTGGGTGCCTGCAGTGGTGGGAAATCATGCTATTTACTAGAACGAGGGCTGAACTTTGTAAAAGATCACTCACACTTCATCACGATCCATGCATCTCCGTGGCATCATTTTCTTATGAAGGAGGAAATTATCTTGATTTAAGGGGACACAGCAGATATTTCCATTATGTCCTCTTTTGAGATAATCCGCAAGAATATTCAAGATAAACCATGCTAATAATTTGAAGGTGGACTCCTGAAGATTGTAATGCCATGATACCTAATAGTATGAATTTGTAATAAAAACCAAGTACATACTCCTCAAAACAGTATAAGCCACCATGGATTCATGGATCTATAATCATTGTGTACGTATTTATACTCCTGTTATTCTCATCCTGTTCTGAAGAGATGCCCAGCTAAAAATATAATGTTTTTGGGGAAATTATGCGCAGAATTTCTCCTAGCCAGACTCTGATCATACCAAGGCACTTAATCTCCGTCATTTAGATGGAGCCGCTGAAGAAGTACAAACCATAATTGAGTGCATTTCCTTTTTCTTTCACCTGAAAGCATTTTATTCCATTTAAGGTACCCAGCTGTAAGCATCTCATAAATAAAAAATTAAGCGGAAATCACAGTATTTATCTTTAGAAGGTTCAAGAACTATAGCATATTAAATATAGAATGATGAGAAGCTGACAACGTGTTCCAGACAGAGCTGTGGCTGTGGCGCATATGTGGCAGTGGATAATGGATCCTGGCTGTAGTGAAATAGACTTGAAGTTTCCCAAACTGAAAGGCTGAGATCTACTCTAGACTTCCTACCTCATCATTTTCATAAGAGGGATCTGAACATTTTTACTTTGAAAGTATTTGATCAGTGTTGATGGCCTAAACCGGTTTGGCTCAGTGGATAGAGCTTTGGGCTGCAGACTGAAGGGTCCCAGGTTCGATTTCTGTCAAGGGCATGTATCTTGGTGGCAGGCACATCCCCAGTGGGGGGCGTGCAGGAGGCAGCTGATCGATGTCTCTCTCATCGATGTTTCTAACTTTCTATCCCTCTCCCTTCCTCTCTGTGAAAAATCAATAAAATACAAAAAAAATTATTGATGAATGTAGTTAGCTTCATAATGATAAAACATTATAGCTGAAAAAGACCAAAGATTCATTCACTCCAATCTACACATAATACTGAACTCAAAAATATAGATCTATGTGAACGTGAGTGCACCTTGTCTATATTCACATATATGTATATAATCACATATATATTTACATATATGTATAAAGACACATATATAAACATACTCACTGAAAAATTTTGCTGTGGTAGCTGATAGAAAACAAATGTGAGTATGATATTTTATTGTGCTTAAAGTATAAAAAACATATGCATGCTAACCAAAGTTCAAGGCAATAGTATGAATAGAGTTCTCATTTAATGCAAAAATTATTAATTTCTAATAAAAATAGAACATTTTATATTTCTTTGATCTGGTCTTTAAAGGAGGAAGGCATTTTAACCTGGAGGAGATAAGATAGAGGAGACAATTAAAATTGAGGGAACAGAAGTGAAATATTAGTATTTTATCCAGAGATATGTGAAATTAGGGTCAAATATGGAAATAAACCTTTATCTACTAATGAACTTATTCACTGAATTATTATTTGATCCATTCAACAAATGTCATATATTAATACGCTTTTGTCCTTATTGTAAAGGTATTGAAATACACAAACAAAAAACACAAGAAAGAACACCAAGAGCAAATGGACCTTGAAATGTTGTTAAATACTTTGGTACATATTTAAAAGTTGACATTATATTCATAAAATAATCCCCATTTATTGAGGATAATGTGTTCAAAATTTTGAGATTGTAAGGACAATAAACACACCAATGGACACAAGACTCTGGGGGTGAGGGGATGGGCATGCAATAGGGGGTAGGGGAGGCTGGGGGAAGGTCAATGGGGAAAAAAGGAGAATATGTACTAATACATGTAATTTATTGAAGAAAAAAGGAGATATATGTACTAATACATGTAATATTTTAAACAATGCATAAATAAATACATACATACATACATACATACATACATACATAAAGAATCCTTGGTAGTAATCTGAATTTGATTTAAAATTGAAATCACCATTTTTGAAATGTTGATATTTATTTTATACACAAAAATTCAGCACATTTGAATGTTTGCCATTGGATACTTATTCCCTCAGAGCTTATGTTGTATGCCTAATTAGTTGTTTTTGATATTGAAACAATAGAGATTGTGCCGGCCTTCTTGTAAGATAGACTCAAATAGAATCACAGAGCTGGAAATGAATCATTAGGTCAGATTTTTCTTCATCGCAGATATATGAGAATATATTCTAATTTGAGATTTTGGTTAGAAATTTATGAGTAGTTTAAGCTTTTTTTGTTTGTTTGTTTGGTTCTAGCTTTATTATGGGATGTCTACCTTCTCCAATTCATAGAGTTTAATTCTTAATATTCACATCAGGCTGATGTCACTTGCTTCCTCTGAAACCTCACTATGATCTACAGCCCAGAAGTTCAAGTTAAAAGAGCTTTCGGGGAACACGTTTTCTGCTTGGTCTCCAATAAGCTCTCTTTCTTGGTGATACCCACGAGCCTGTTCTCCATCCTTCTGTTGGGGCTGCAAAGTCCTTTCCCCAGCACGCTGTCCCTGGGTCATGCACGTTGTCCCTGGGTCATGCATGCTGTCCCTGGGTCATGCACGCTGTCCCTGGGTCATGCACGCTGTCCCTGGGTCATGCACGCTGTCCCTGGGTCATGCACGCTGTCCCTGGGTCATGACAGGTAGGCATCTCTTGTCTTTCTTCCAAGACTGTGCATTCACACTGTCTCCATGTTGCCTCTCAAAACTCATCCAGATCTTTCCCTGTTCTCAACCAAATGTCTTTATATCTGCTTCCCTTTTAGACCTTTTCTCTATATGTAACTTCACACACACACACACACACACACACACACACACACACACGAGCATTTATTTTTCTTATGGTAACGGAGTTGATATCTACTAGCTGATGTGTAATCTGTGTCTCAGTCATTATTCTGTTTTACACATCGTCTACATGAGGGACTTGCAGGCATGCTTGTACCTTAGTGTACATTTATCAAAAAAGGCCTTTCAAGTCTCTCTCTCTCGGTTCAGGAGTTTTCAAACCGTGGTTTGATTTTTCTTTGCCGGGAAAGCTAGGGACAAGGAGCAGGGTCTCAAGCATGTCAGTTTGTCTCCCCCATTTGCAATTCAAACTGAGCACAAATAGTGCATGGATGTCCTGTTACCAGTATATCCTCGGGCATCTTTAGGTATAAAGATGGCTAATCTTTTATGGTTAATAATCTTCAGTGAAATGTTGTCATCAATTACATATTACCCAGATTTCTTTAAATTTTTAATTTTTTCTTCTTTTATCCTATTTTTTTTTAAGTGGAAGGAGAAGACCCTTCTTCATGAGCTCAGGTTTGTAGAAGTACAAACATTATGAGAGAGCATTCCTAGACAGTTTTGTATGGAAGTCACAATATATCAACACAAATCTCACATAACCCCTGTGCCATCAAATATTATATTTCGTGAACTTGAGAAACATAACATATTTTCATTACCTTCAAGACTTCAATTTTATTTCCCTATATTGAAAACAAAGACATTGGGCTTAATGATTTCTTAGGCATCTGTCTTCTCTGAAATCCTAATATTTTTATTTTGTTTTTCACCAAGTTCATTTCAGGTGCACGTACAGGTTCTCATCTGCAGAGATTCAATATTTTCCTTTTTGTTTGCCTTTGCCCTCCATTTTGAAGAGTTTGGCTTGCAATTTTTCTCCCCAGCTTTCTCAATAACATTTTTCCATTTTTAATTTTAAGTAAATACCATTAATTTCATTCCAATTCATGGTTCTTTTTATGTTACTGTCATTGGACAATACCTGGCATCTGGTCATTTAATTTCATTAGACCTGACTGATAACTTACATCTGCCACCTTCTGTGCTCTTCTCCAGTCTATCTTCCTGTGGGATACACCCCCACAGACACCATCCTAAATCGTTTTTGCTTACAAATATGTTACTTTTCAAATAATTTTCATATATTTATATATATGTGTGTGTGTATATATATATATATGTGTGTGTGTGTATGTGTGTGTCTCTCTCTATATATATGTGTGTGTGTGTGTGTGTATAAGTTCACCTCTAAAATATATTGTTTAAATTTGCTTGTTTTTAAAATTTAATAAAATATTAATCTGCACATAATGTCCAGGAATTTATTTTTTTCACTCACTATTATGTTATTCAGATTTATTCATGCTATATTATTTTTAAAACCTATTTTGATTGATTATAAATAGAGAAGAAGGGAGTGGAGTAGAGAGATAGGAACATTGATTATATAGAAACATCATTACTCAGCTGCCTCCTGCTAGCCTCTACAGGATTGAGCCGGCCACTGGGAATGTTCATGGGTTGACACTCAACTGCTGAGCCATCCTGGATGGGCTATTGGCATTTTATTTATAGCTATAATTCATCTTTATTATTGTTTAATACATCACTGTGGCCATATATAGAATAGTCTATTCATTCTGTGATTGGTGGTATAGAATTTGTTTTTGATGTTGGGAACAATACTAATTTGAACATTTTTTTATCTTTATCTTTGAAAATATCATACTTTCTTCTTAATTTTCCCATTTTCCCTACATAAACTTTATTTTGGCTTTGCTTAAAGCAACAAATTTCTTAGAAAAAGAAATAGTTACAGCTGAAGGAAAATAGTCAGAAATATAATTTTTTCTAAATTAGTTTTACCTGTTGATTACTTTACATTTTTTTTAGCATTATGAAGATGTTTCCCTTGAGTTTTTGTCACTTAGCTTCTGTTTCCTCTTGCTTTATTAAGGTATACACAAGATCTTTGCATTAGGAAACCCTACAATGTTCCTCGTACTACAATCACTTTGAGACATTTCCAGAATATTTACCAGGTTGTCATTGCTCTTTCACGAGTCATCCGACGATCAGATGATATCATCTCATTTAAATGAACAAAATTCATTTATGAGTATAAGATATTGACATCTCAAAGAAATTCCTCTTTAAATCTTCCTTGAAATAAGCAGGATTTTTTTTTTTTTTACAACGTAGCACGTAACTCAAGTTAAATATCATCATACCTCAAATCTAATAATGGCATCGTGACTAAGGGAACGTTGCAGGGAATAATTGAAAATTTAAAAGGAGAAGCCAAGAGAAAAGGCCCAATTTAAGATAAAGAATTAAGGGGAGCATATTCACCAATTAGCAGCTGGGCGCAGTGGAGAGAGTGGCCTGCGGGCTATTCAATTTAAAATGTTCCAGAGGTGCTACTGGACCCCCGAGGCAAAATATAATAAGGGGCTGGTGTCCCAATTAAAGGATTGGAAGTGTCAGCAAGCTGAAGGGGATGGCTTCATAGGGTTTGAGAGACGAGTGTGCTGGTAAGGCAGTTTGGGCATCAACCACTTGGCATGTTCTGAGAACAATCAGGCTGTTTACTTCATTTCTAACATCCTTATGTCCCTGAAGGAATGTACTTGTCCCAGGCCCCAAAACACTTATTATGACTCTACTGCTACAACGGGCTAATTCATGGTGAAATGGTCCAGGAACTCCTATAACTGCAAATCCAAGGGCAGATCTGCCGGAAGAGCCCCTTAGCGATTTCAACAGATTTTACTTGAAAGAGAGATGAAATCAGCATCTCTTCCTGGTTTGCTTCTTCAGAGAACATGACTTGATGACATGTAACATGTTCAGTATTTGAACTTAGATGTAGTGCTTCTCTAATCAAAAACAGAGAGCCTCATTTTCCAAATCATCACTTTGTGAACCACTAAAGTAATTAGAATCAGTAAACATTGGCATGTGCTATTTATACTCAGCTCACCTTGTTAGTCACCAGATGTCAGGTCCCCGTGTCAGTGTGTGAAAGGCAGGGTGTCTAGAGAGGCAGGCATCTTCCAGGACAATACTCAGCGGCCCTGTCGCCAGGGGAAAGTCTTGTCTCACACACAGATGATCATCGCACCCACTTCATGGAAATTTTATGAGGATTTAATGAGTTAATACATTTCAGTCATTTGGGAAACTACCTGGCTGGGGATAAGGTTAAAAGTTTTCAGTCACTGTAGTACCCATCGTGATTGTTATCCATAGGTGAATTGGATAATTCATAATTATGACCCTAGATACTTACCCGTTTGCCACTTTGGGCATCCATTTCTTTCACATAAAAATAAATATTGAAAAGGAATAAAACTAACTGGGGGAGGGGGTGGCTCCTGACTCAATCAGAAATACCCCTTCCATATTTCACAGTAAATGAAGCATAAAATAATTCTCTTAAAGCAAGACAAATTCTCTTCTGCAGCCAATAAACAGCAGATATTATTAGTTCTAATACTAAGTAGACAAACCATTTATACTTCCCTTAAATGACAAAAATACTTAGAAAACATAAATATATAAGATTTTAACAATACAAATCAAACAGGTAAAATACTTGAAAATAGACTTTTATGTACAGTTTTATATCTATATGTATACACATATCTATCACTTCTGAATGTGTGTAAGGTTCTGTATATAAAAAAAAAGTGGTGATAACTTGAACCAATTGAAAAGGTGTCAAACTTTTGGGTAAGAAAATTAGATATTTTTGAACGATGTCTATTATCCTAAAAAGGGAGGGAGGAAAGGGGAGTAAATAAATAATAATTAAAAAATAATTATTTGTTGAACTGCGGGAAGTAATCTTGCCCCAAACAATTACAAAGATAAACAGGCGTGACTCGTAAGGAAAATATGCATAGAAGTGTAATGAGAAGAAACATTCACTGCCGCATAATGAAGCGTAAAATTCAAACAGTGTACCACTAAGTGGCGAGGGCTGGTGCTGTATAATATCCAATGGAAAGGGTCATATATACTGTGTGAATTAACCTTTCCTAAATATGAAAGGAGGCAGTTTTAGGTCTGTACTTAAAGATTGTGCTCCTTTGGTAAAACTTTGAGCAGTTCTTATGCCCAAATTTCAAACCCATGGCAACAATAGATAAATAATAAAACGTAATGGGCCAAGTATGTACGGAAACTGAGCCAAACAGAAAGGATGACTGAGCCTGGCTGAAGTCCTCACCCTACCGTGTCTAGGTCCTGAAGCACTCAACATGACATGAATGGGAGTTTAGCTCATACAGTGCTGGGGTTCAGCATTCTGAAGAAAGGGGCCGGTGTATAGATTCAAGGAGTCTGAAGACGAAAGATCATTTTGAAAGGCATTAGGGGTCAGAGGATCTTCAGCTAAAGGAACTGAAGACTACTTCCTTGTCTCAGGACCCTGCTTTTATTAACACATTTTCTCCTAAGGCAAGGTGGAGCTAACATACTTGAAAGGGTAAGGTTTTCAAAGGGTAGAACACAGAAGCATGGTCAGTTTGTGGAAGAGTCTAGAGCTAGTCAGGTGTTTGGCCAACAGGAGGCAGTAAAATGCCCTGAGCTGTCTGGCAGCAGACGATCCTATTCAGGTTGGGGGGAAGTGCCGTTTACCCTTTTCCAACAGGCAAACTACATATGTGGCTCACATATGAGCCGCCCAAGCTTCATCAACCTTTTGGTGAAACTCTTGTAATTATTACATGCCGGAATTGGTTCCCGGCAATGCAGTGTTCAAAATTGCTGTTTCTGAGGTGGAGGAGTGAAGTAAGGTTCCAACCCAGGGTTTGAGGAAAAAAATTACTTAAAATTTGCCTGTAAATTACGATGTCAAAACACGAAGGCAGTTCCTACTCTGCAGACCAAATACATTAATAATCAGAACATTAAATCAAAATAATTTGACAGGCTGAAAGAAACATTGTAACATATGTGTATGGTTCCAATGTGATGAATGGATGAACATCTCTAATGAAAGACATTTACGGAACATAAGCAAATGATATAAAATAGGAATAGCTTGATAGAAGAAAATAACCAATTATAACCAAAAGCATACATTGTGATATTCAATCTTAAGTTAAATAATAGAATCTTTTGAATAAAGAAATAAAACAAACACAGGAGGAATGGTATTTAAAGGAATATAAATGTAGCATTGTGTTGTTGTTGCTTTTTGTTGGGTTTTTTAAATTTAGATTTGAACATATACTATAAATCCTCACATTAGAAGTAATAAAGCAGGTAAATAAAATTCAGTATTCTCTTAGGCACACTGTTGTGAAATGCAGATTTTTACAAACATTAAAATGTTTTCAAGGTAGGTGATGAGAAAAGACAAATCACATATAATCAAATGAACATGACATTGAATCAGATGTCTCAGTAATAAGCTAGTTGACAGAATATCGTACATAATAAATTAAAAAGGCTTTAGGAAATAACTACCCACATTACCTAGCTTTTCTACTAAAATAACATTCAAGAGTTTAACCAAAAAAAATTGATACAAATGAAATTCCTTGTTGGAGAAATTGACACTTTGCTAGAGATCATTAAACAGAAAAAATATTGTTGATGTTTTTGCAAATTAAATTTCATAAGCATGATCTAAGAGATATGGATAGGAATTTCTTTTTTCCAATGACTGCATCATACTTCAATTTCAAGTATGTAGCGGGCATTTCAAAAAACATTAAGTCATAACTAGGCCATATAGGCAGTTACACCAAATTTCAAACATCTCTAACCATCGGTAGGGACCCCTGATGGTACAAACAAAGTGATGCTAAAAGCAAACTCTATATAGCTCAACCAAATCCTGTACCCTGGTCTTTATGCCCTTAAATGCCAAATTAAAGACCACGTTACTAAGAATGGCTCCATGAGTCACTGTGCCACTTAGCTTCCTGTTACTCCTCCACAGGGAGCACCCACCTTTCTGTCCCTTTCTACCCGCTCTGAGCTGCCACCCTTTCATCTCTTGGGACTCACAACCTCATGAAACAGCCCTGCCTCCGTGCCTCCCTGGCACTCCTGGGTCAGCCATGCCCTGGTGCCTGTCCCTGTGGTTTTCTTCTGCCACTGAACCTGGTCTCCGGATATCTGTTTTCACATCTGAGGCCCCAACCAACACGGATGCTTCAACAGGTATTCAAAGGGAAGTCCCAAACAAAAAACTATGAAATATCAAACCTTGTAGGGTTTGAACCTTGTTAAAGTAAAAGGTAGCCGAAACCGGTTTGACTCAGTGGATAGAGCATCGGCCTGTGGATTGAAGTGTCCCAGGGCATGTACCTTGGTTGCGGGTGTGTCCCCAGTGGGGGGTGTGCAGGAGGCGGCTGATCCATGTCTCTCATCGATGTTTCTAACTCTCTATCCCTCTCCTTTCCTCTCTGTAAAAAATCAATAAAAATATAAAAAAAGTAAAAAGTAAGAGCAATAAATGCATTAATTAAAAGCAAAAAATTGATAGGAATCGTAAGAATATTCAAGAAACCAGAATCAAAATGTACCTAAATGAATTAAAACTATGGAAGTTATAATTATAAAACCAGTATTTATACCTGTAGAACAAAGAAGCAATAGAGAGGATCAGTTAACTGAAGTGAGTCTTTAAAAATAAGAATAATTTTTACAAAAAATTATCAAAAACAAATGAAGAAATTAAATGGATTTGTGAACAATTCACTATTTCAGGCTATTAGTTGGTATGAAATAATTTTTTTAAATATTTTTCAAAAAAATTCAAATTTCAACAAATGAGCATGTTATAAGCTTTTGGTCATTGGAATAAAATGATAGATAAACATTGCTTATATCAACTTGGAACACAATTGAATAGACAATCTAAAGTGTCTATTTTTGTAAGAATCCCATCTCAAGTCAATTAGAATCTGTCCCATAATAAATTTTACAGTTTCCATACCTTTGATAATGAATAAACATTATGCTTTTGTTAAACCTATTTCTCTGGAGCATTTCCAAGCTATCCCATGAAAAATAAAGGATAAAAAAATGCAGAAAAATATGTCAGAATCTCATAAGCTATTCTATTCAGTGCAGGAATACCAGTATCACAAAGAAATCATAACAGGTTTCCAACACAATTAATAAGAAATTACACCAATCATTAAACTTCCCAATAAATACTATTTTAATTGTCATATATATAAATGGAACTATTTGCCTTCTTAGTCATTTACCCATAATTTTATCAGTGGTAGAGCATATGCCTATGATATTTCTGGTCGTTTTGGAAATGGTTAAATATTTAATTTTTAACTCAAACCATTTTAATTGCTTTCAGATGAAATAAAATAATATAATTCAAATATATAGAAATATATATTCCTATTAATAGGAACCATGATATGGGGTCAAATCGTCAGTGGAAAATTGACATGAGGAAATTTGAAACTTAAATATTTTGCTCCAAATTTCTAAGTTAAATATGCCTAAATCAGTATAACTTCATTTATCCTAATTTCATGAACTGTTTTAGTATTACTAGTTCAAGTATGGTGTTACTAATTCAATCTATGCTTGTTTATTCACCTGGTAAGGTGCCTACAAACAAAATCTATATAGGCATGGAATTTATAACATAAGCATTTTAAGATCATATAAAGTAAAATGTAAATAGCATTGTTGAGTCTTAGCTGGTTTGGCTCAATGGATAGAGCATCGACTTGTGGACTGAAGGGTCCAGATTGATTCCAGTCAAAGGCACATGGCCGGGTTGTGGACTCGAATCCTACTGGGGGTGTGCAGGAAGCAGCTGATCAATGATTCTCTCTCATCATCGATGTTTCTCTCTCTCCCTGTCCCTTCCTCTCTGAAATCAATTAAAATATATTTAAAAATAAATATCATTATTGACAGAATCAATATGAAGTTAATAACCCTGAAAATGGAAACCAAAAAATATAAATGTTACATTTCAAAACTTAGATGTCAAATCTGTTTAATGTATGAAACTGGTGCTCTTAAAGCTCCACCATGAGAATGATAATGCACTCTTTTTTCGTTATTTTTTTTTCTAACACATTCTGGCAACTTTCTTTTTTGTAGCAAGGAATCCAAGGAGACTTTTTATTCTTTGCCAAAAAGATAAACATATTGACATTGTCTGGGATGAAGTAAATGCAATAAAACCATCCAAGAGAGGTGTGCACATTTTCAAACAGGCGGATTTTGTGTAGAACAAATGGATGGTCAGAACAAACTCTAGAGCTGTCATAAGTGCTTTTGACCTCACCCATCTATGGGACCAGGAGGATGAAGGGTCTAGGGCTGCTCTGCATTGTGTGTTGTCACTTCAGCTTCCATAGGACTGACCTCTGGAAGCCATGACCCACTTTGGGGGTCGAACGACCCTTTCCCAGGGGTCGCCTAAGACCATCAGAAAACACCTATTTCCCATGGTCTTAGGAGCCAACACACCGCTCCTCCATGTAGCAAAGTGTAGCCATGTAGTTTACTGTTGTCATAGGAAGACTGTTACCCATGCTACACCACGATTCAAGACAACATTTCATTTATGTGTCATTAGAAATAAATATTTCACAATATATATTTACATATTGTTTTTGTGATTAATCACTATGCTTTAATTATGTTCAATTTGTAACAACGAAAATACATCCTGCTTATCAGATATTTACATTACAGTTCATAACGGTAGCAAAATGACAGTTATGAAGTAGCAACGAAAATAATTTTATGATTGGGGGTCACCACCACATGAGGGACTGTATTAAAAGGTCGCAGCATTAGGAAGGTTGAGAACCGCTGCTCTAGAGGATGGATCACTTCCAGAAAGTCTAGAAATCCAGTCTCAGATGAGCATGCTCCGCGTGCCCAAAACTATCACAAGGATTACAGTTATTTAGAGAGACAAACAAACAAAAAATGTGTTGTTGGCCAGCCAGTGTGGCTCAGTGGTTGACTGTCCACCTATGAACCTGAAGGTCAGGGTTCAACTACCAGTCAGGGCACACACCTGGGTTGCTGGGTTGACACCAGTGTGAGGTGTGCAGGAAGCAGCCGATCAATTATTCTCTCTCATCATTGATGTTTCTCTCTCTCTCTCTCTCTCTCTCTCTCTCTCTCTCTCCCTCTCCCCCTCCCTCTCCCTCTCCCTCTCTCCCCTGCCCCCTCTTCCTGCCTCTCTCAAATTAAAATCAATGGAGATATGTGATTTGGTAAGGATTTAAAAAAAGGAATTTGTCTCTTTAAGATCTTTCTGATACATTCAAATACCCCTTTGGCCTTTCTCTTATGAGCAAATAATTGTCTCTCAGCCCGTTTGACCTTTAAGAAATTATATGGAATTATTCTGCAACCATTCTTGGCATGAGGAAGATGTTTCCATTACATAAAGACTATTTGACAGATCTGCCATATAATAGGATACTATAATTACCCACATTTTCATTATGCAAGAAAGTGATTCATGTGACTGAGCATATGGTACCATTAAATATACGAAGGTATTCAAATCCGCTGCACGGTTTTCTGATCCACCAGAAGATACAAAAAAGTGTTTGATGAAAATGGTAAATATATACGGTATAGAATTTGAAGGGACAAATGAGTTTTAAGATTATATATATAATTTTGTTCCTTTATTTGTTTGTTTTGAGTTTTTTGCTATTTGAATTTGTTAAAAAATGGTGAAGGGAGGCCCAGGCCAACTAGCTCATTTGCTTATACCATTGTCCTCATATGCCAAGGTTGGGGGTTCTATCCCCAGTGAAGGGAGGCCCAGGCCAGCTAGCTCATTTGCTTATACCATTGTCCTCATATGCCAAGGTTGGGGGTTCTATCCCCAGTCAGGGTACATACAACAATGAATGCCAATGAATGCCAATGAATGCATGAGTAAGTGGAACAACAAATCAATGTTTCTCCTCTCTCTCTCTCTTTCTCTCTCTCTCTCTCTTTCTCTTTCTCTCTTTCCCCTTTCCTCTCTCCCTCTTCCTTCCCTCTCTCTTTCAAAAACCAATCAATAAATAAAACTGGTAAAGGAAAGTACGATGTTATAACAGAAGTAACAGTAATGCTCTCTCCAGTCATGTCAGGCATGGCGTACCCTTAGCCAGAGTGGAAGCATTAATTAGCTTCCCTTTGCCTCCCTCCTCATCATTCCGGAAAGAGGTCACTCTGGTCCTGTGTCCGGAATAATCAAGCCAGATCGGGCGGTGATTCCCAGCACAGTCACTCTGCACACCCCGCTGTGCACATCCTCAGGACACAGACTCCTCCAGGGACCGAATGAAGTCCCCTGCACACGCGACATTGCAACCGCTAAGCCTGGCCTCCACGCACCTGCCAGGCCTTCACTGTCAGTACCTCCCAAAAAGAACAGCGTTTCCCTCTAGAACAGAATATTCCTTTTTTTTTCTTGTATTTGAGGGGCACATTCTGTGCTCAGTGAGGTGTAGTGAGGTGTTGCTTCTGTCTGAAAAGTTGTGTACACGGATTTGTCAGTCCAAATTCTGCTCCTCTTTTAAAGCCAGTGGAGGCAGCGTCTGCATGAAAATCCCCTTTTTCATCTTACAATGACCTTTCCTCCTCCTCTGTTTTGCTTCACTCTCTCTCACCTGTAACACGTTTACTGGGTTGTGACTTAAAATATAGACATTTCTGTGCCTGTCTTCCTCCTACTGTAACCAAAAACTGGGAGGACAAACGTCTTGCAAACTGTACCGTGTATCAGTGAGTATTCTGGAAGGAAGGCAAAGAAAATGAAAAATGAAGAACTTGAATGATCATATAAACAAACGTTAAAATGTTAATAACTGTCTATGGCACGTAAACTTTTGGCGACTTTTATAATATTGCAGCCAAACCAATTTAGACACATTTTGAGACACCGACTTCCCTCTAATCTGTTTTCCTATAAACTTTGGATTCAAAGCTGGGTCTGCCAAAGGATATACTTAGATTGAGATGATTATGCACTTTTTTAAAAAGATATTTTATTGCTTTTTTACAGAGAGGAAGGGAGAGGGATAGAGAGTTAGAAACATCGGTGAGAGAGAGACATCGATCAGCTGCCTCCTGCACACCCACCAGTGGAAATGTGTCTGCAACCAAGGTACATGCCCTTGATCAGAATTGAACCTGGGACCTCTCAGTCTGCAGGTTGACGCTCTATCCACTGGGCCAAACCGGTTTTGGCTGTGCACTTTTAATTGAGCCCAGTCCCTGCCTGGAGATGACGTGGAAGTAATCATGATCATCTCTCACCCCGCAGTGCTAGTGGGATTGCTGTGGCCACACCGTGTTTTCACCAGGGCGGGTATGGAGGGAAGACATTTTAGCAAATGGGGACCCCATATTTGTAGCCAAGACTGGACCCCTGTTTCCAGATGGTTCTTAACACAGGACCAAGCTTCTCACTTGTTCTTGAGCATCAAGCCTAAAGGGGGATAGGGGTGTCAGGCCAGGGGAGAAGAGCCACAGATTGTCCACGGGGGTCTAGAATCTACCTCAATGCACCCCTTTAAAGGAAGGGCCCCCTATTCCCTCTTGGAAGCAAATTTACTGGGACTGTGGAATTTTCCTGACGCCACTAGAAATTCACTGCCACCCTCTTAATTTATCTAAATCATGTCAACTCTTTGCAAATGTAGAAGTGGGCACTGTGCACAATATATTTTACTGCTTTAAAAGTAGTACATTTTCTAAGCCCTTGAGAAAACACCTCTCAATTTTGTTGGAAAATTGAACAAAAATATCATCGAAGCATCGCGATGGGTTTTCCTGGGTCTAAATGCAGCAAACGGGATGTTGTTCACAAGCGTCTCCTCCACCCACAATAAGTGTGTCTGTGGCCCTCACCCCTCTTTGTGAAGGTGGCACTCTTCTAAGTGGTGGTTCTACACTATCTTTACGAGGCTCAAATATTTCCAGGATTATTGCAGACCACCCACTGAGATGGCGTTTGGATAAATTTCACAAGAGACTACACCACAGTTGCATCACTGGTATGAGGGTAGGAGAGTGTTTATCACATTAAAGGATGTGCAGCTTAATTCTCTGTCTTTCATTGGCTTAGCGCTGTTCCCTAGGATAATTTTGAGTAGAGATTTCTCTGGAAAGAAAACAGATGAAAATGGGAAGGAGGTCTACTGGAAGCAGCAGCCAGGGCAGAAATAGGAACCCCCCCCCCCAGGTACTATTGATGGGGTTCTTTGGGTAACCATTCCAAGCAATGGCTGAAAGCCCTTTCCTTAAGACAGCGGTTCTCAGCCTGTGGGTCACGTCCCCTTTAGGGGTTGAATGACCCTTTCACAGGGGTCACCTAAGACCATCGGAAAAAACCTGTTTCCCATGGTCTTAGGAACCAACACACCGCTCCTCAGTGCAGCAATGTGTAGCCATGTAGTTTACTGTTGTTATATGAAGACTGTTACCCATGCTACACCACGATTCAAGACAAAATTTCATTTATTTGTAAATAGAAATAAATATTTCACAATATATAATTACATATTGTTTTTGTGATTAAGCACTATGCTTTAATTATGTTCAATTTGTAACAATGAAAATACATCCTGCCTATCAGATATTTGCATGACAGTTCATAACAATAGTGAGATTACAGTGATGAAGTAGCAACGGAAATAATTTTATGGTTGGGGGTCACCACCACATGAGGAACTGTATTAAAGGGTTGCACCATTAGGAAGGTTGAGAACCACTGCCTTAAGATGTTTTCTTTCTTTTGTTAATATTTTTATTGATTTTTTACAGAGAGGAAGGGAGAGGGATAGAGAGGTAGAAACATCGATGAGAGAGAGACATCAATCTACTGCCTCTTACACGACCCCTATTTGGGATGTGCCCGCAACCAAGGTACATGTCCTTGACTGGAATCGAACCTGGGGCCTTTAAGTCTGCAAGTCTATGCCCTATCCACTGAGCCAAACCGGTTTCGGCAAGATGTTCTCTGATGACACATCTTTGTAGGCACGATGGTGCAGAGAGAGCTGTACCAGCTGTAGGATTCCATGCCATCTGACTGAGCATAGCCTCATCCCTCCGGGTGTAAATAAACAGACCCAAGACTGTTAGCAAATCTGCACAGGCAGATGGCCCGGCAGACATTCAGTGCAGAAGACACGGAAGCAGCTATGACTGAGTGCATTTTCACTTTCTTTCATGCCATCTTTTCAGATAGACGGTTACTGAGTGAGCTGGAGTGGCAAGAAGAGGAATAATGAATGAAACTCACTCTTCTTTCCTTGTGCCACTGTCTCTGAAACACAATAGTAGACCTCCCTTTTTTAAATATATTTTATTGATTTTTTAGAGATGGAGAGGGATAGAGAATAAGAAACATCGATGAGAGAGAGACATCTGTCAGTTGCTTCTTGCACGCCTCCTACTAAGGATGTGCCTGCAACCAAGGTACATGCCCTTGACCGGAATTGAACTTGGGACCTGTCAGTCCACAGGCCGACACTCTATCCACTGAGCCAAACCAGTTTTGGCGAGATCTTCCTTTTCTGCCTAGATAACATTTGTGGAAGATCTAGCAGCATTTGAGGCTGGTATGGCCATAAAAAGTGTCATTTTTAGGTATTAAGAAGTCTAGTCTTACTTAAGTCACATGTATATTAATCATTCATTCAAATCATTGTTGCCCTGTCCCCAACCTGAACATGACTCAGGCTCAGAAAATGGCCTTAGGAAAGCATGCTGGTCACTTTCTGCAGTCTACTTTTTCCACTTATTTGCTTTAATCATAATTGTAAGTCATATTTTTTTCTCTAGTAAAGTTCAGCAGTTAAAGTTCTTAAAGAAAAAGGCAAGGTCATAAATGAGTGCTATATTTATTTATTTTTTAAAATATATTTTATTGATTTTTTTTACAGAGAGAAAGGGAGAGGGATAGAGAGCTAGAAACATCGATCAGCTGCCTCCTTCACTGGGGATGTGCCCACAGCCCAAGTACATGCCCTTGGCTGGAATTGAACCTGGGACCCTTGAGTCTGCAGGCTGACACTCTATTCATTGAGCCAAACCGATCAGGGCAAGTGTTGTATTTCTAATCTGGCGTTGATTTCCTCGCAGTGATAGAAGCCCAGATGTGCCTCCATTTCACAAGAGACTATTTGAGGGTTCTCCTTAAACACCTCCATAAGGGTCTCACACTGTGCTGAGAGATCCACATGCTACCCGCTGATACCTCTTACTGTCCTCATTCTCGCTGCTGGTCCTGACCTCCTGACCATTCAGCTGGGGCATTCAGTCATGTGACCTTCCAGATGACCCCCCCCAAGATTCAGTGTTAGTTTTTTGTTCATTTCTTTGCTTAGTTTCAGTTTCCTCCTGGACCCAGAGATACCATATTTGCCCCTCCCCCTTTTTGATAGTGTTTCTTGCTTCCTCTCGAATCCTCTAGAATTTTTGTTTTTTCTTCCTTCTCTTCAGTCTGACTTAAAAAAAACAAACAAAACTGTCTAAGCCAGAGTAATGCATACTTGTACCCTCAACTCTGGGATCTCTGTATCAAGTTCTTGGGGCAATTGATTTGAACGGAGTCATTGCAGTTAGGACGAAACTAAATCAGAATTGAATCTCAGAGAGTCTGACTCCCAATTCCATAGAATTTTAAGAGAAAGGGCAAATTATGGAGCAGACCAGGGTTGCGTCAATAGGTGGGGTCACCTGAGTGTAGTAACAGCATCCCAATACCCAGAAGAGGGTTTTATCAAGAGCAATGCACGGCTCTAGGCACCATGGCTCAGCTCTCAGGAGAAGGTTCTGATGTCAACATGGGATGCCGGTGGAGCTAAGTCTCAGTAATAAGCAGGGATACGCAGGTAAATCAAATTAAAGTGAACAGAAGCTTTTAGTTAGTTATTCCTATTGCCAGCGTGATCTGCTCACATTTCTCCTGCCTACGAGTTACATTTGTTCTGGAGGCTGCAAGTCCAGGAAGGTTAGATCTTGGGAAGAATGACATGGAAATGCCAAGGGTTAGCTCAGGTGTCTAATGCTAAAAGCTGCTTTCTGAAAGCAAACGGAATGGAGGAATTCATCAATTCCTTAATAGTACATGTAGTTCAGCTTGCAGAGCTGTGAATCATCCTTACATCTTATGGCATGGCGTCATTAATCTCTCATCTGGAAAGATAATTGTTATTCACTCTAGCAATACGCACTCCTCAGTAGAGACCAGGTACAGTACCTGTACCTTTGACTTTGGAATATTAATCCATGTTTTCGTTCAGTAATTTATTTGATAACTGTTTAGGAAAATACTCTCTAACAGGCAATTTAATGATGAATGTACATTTAATGCGTTTCACATGTAACTTTATAAAATATTTATACACATATATGCATTTCTACTTATGTCTATTATATAATATATACATAACATATAATATATATCCTAATGTATGTATTAAGAAGATGATATGTTTATATGTCAACTCTGGTGTAGAAATAATGGAATTTATTTACCCACTCAGAACCCAACATATAAAAGTATGTGGTCATTTCCTGATTCTATCAGTTTCTAGACCTGGTTTTGACTATGTTTTTATAAAAATAACAGTAGCAGGCTCCTTAAAAAATCATGTTGGGATATTTGACTTGATATTACAATGATTATTAGCTTAGAGAATTAGAAAATACTCTAATAATATTATTAGCTTTCAGGTACTTCAAATATTAGACTAATTGTGTTAGCCAACAATTGAGAATGCTATTACTCCTATAACATCAGATATAATGATGGCAACCTTCAACAATACAGGATCTTTTATAAACTTTTCTCCCAAATTTTCGATATGTGTTTTCTGGGAGAAATACAAAAAAGTGCTCAGAAAGAAATAATTGTTACTTGGGTGAATGCCATGGCCTTTTTAGTGTTAAATTCACTTAATGGGGACATGCTGGATCGGGAGCTTATTATTGTTCAAAGTTAGTGCTTTTAAATAATCGTATATTTAAAATCTACATGAAGTTATATATTGATTATGTGATGAGTTTTTTTTTTTTAAAGTCTGACAATAAAATAGTCTAGGTCATCAGAAAAATATGCCTGCTCAAATTCAAATACTTTTGAATAAGTTGCTATCATAACGCTTTCTAATGCAGTATTGGACTAGCTGGAAAATAAAGGAACAGGCAGAGATCAAAATATGCATTGAAACCAATAGTAATAATGACAAGAAGCCAAAAGTGCAGGAGGAAGCTGTGGCGAGAGACCTGAAAAGGGATCCTTCTTCTCCAGGCCAGGGAAGATATAAAAAAGCCTTTGGACTGGACTTGATATGGGAATGAAACATGAAATTTTCATTGGACAGGGTTCTGGAAGGAGACGAAAATGTTTCTAGTAAATCCAATACCCTGGTCCTGGGGGAGGCAACACCATTCCCCCTTTGGAGTAACTTTCAGATTTGAAGTCCTCAGATGTCTCCCAGTTTAAATTCGGAAAAACATATGAGCTGACAAAAATTATTAAGGGCAAGAGAAGCATCTGCAGTTCAGAATAAACAGAAATAATAAATGACAGCATTATGATTATCATAAAAATGTGAAATTGAGATTTTTTTTTAATAAAACATTGCCAAAACCGGTTTGGCTCAGTGGATAGAGCATCAGCCTTCGGACTGAGAGGTCCTGGGTTTGATTGCGGGCAAGGGCACGTACCTTGGTTAGGGGCACATCCCCTCAGTAGGGGGTGTGCAGGAGGCAACTGATGGATGTCTCTCTCATTGATGTTTCTAACTATCTCTCTCCCTTCCTCTCTGTAAAAAGTCAATAAAATATATTTTAAAAAATAAATAAATAAAATAAAAATAAAAGATAGAACAGCAGTAAGCAAGGAGTGAGACCCTACTATTAAGATCTAAAGAGTTTGAGGAGAAGTCACCATTTCAAAGATTAAAACAAACTTTTTTTTTGTAATTAAAACTCAATACATAGTAAGCATTTGGAAAGACACAACTAAAGAGAGGTTTATGAACCAAAAGATAAAGAGTTCATGAAATGTCTAAGAATATAACCCTGAAAACTAGATTGAGACAAAATATATTTTTGAAAATGATAAAGTGTGGAATGTAGAAAGAGCAGGAATTCCAGATATTTAACTGGATATCCAAATGGAGAGAAGTTAGCGGACAGGAGAAACAATCATGAACACAGAATGAGTGATAGGTCCCCAGATTTGACTTGAACAGTTCCTCAGACAGAGGAGGCATAATATGTGGTGAGTAGGGTCTGTGTATTTAAAACCCCAAATTAAACACAGTATCATAAAAGTGCAGAAACTCAAAGACCAGAGTATAAGCCGGCAGGCAGAAACAGATCATCTGAAGCAGTGGTTCTCAACCTGTGGGTTGCGACCCCTTTGGGGGTCGAAGGACCCTTTCACAGGGGCCGCCTAAGACCATCGGAAAATGCAGATATTTACATCACGATGCATCACAGTAGCAACATTTCATGGTTGGGGGGTCACCACCCCATGAGGAGCTGTATGCAAGGGTCGTGGCCTTAGGAAGGTTGAGAACCACTGATCTAAAGGCTGAGATCATTCGCCTTGCAGGACACCTCTCAGTACTGTTGATGGAATTTCAGTTGAGTTAGGACAATGCCTTTAAGGCTTTGAGACAAATAATTGTCCATGTAGAATTATGAGCTGAGAAATCTTTTCAGAAGGAGAGGATTACAAGGTATATTCAGATTAAAAAGACAAAAAGAGCAATTGATCAATCAAATTCTGTTAAGGTAACTTCAACAACCGATGAGCCCAGATGTACATGTTGAAGAAACATTGGTTATGAAACAATAAGAGCATATAATCAACCTGGTCAGTGTGCATCAGTGGTTGAGTGTCGACCTATGAACCAGGAGGTCACAGTTCCTTTCCTGGTCAGGACCCACGCCCAGGTTGCGGGCTGGATCCCAGGGAGGGATGTGCAGGAGGCAGTTGATCAATGAGTCTTTCCCATCATCGTGATTTCTCTCTCTCCCTTCTCCTCCCTCCCTCTCTGAATACAAGAAGAAAATTAAATAAATGAGAATTTATAATCATATGCTTTTTGTGTACTTAAGTCATGGACAATAATGTCCTCTACACTTATTTATGGGAATTATGAATAAAATATGCTCTCATCCCGATGTTTTTTTTTTTTTGGACGGATAAAGATATTGAATAATTTCAGGCGTTTTCAAAATAGTTACATATTGTAAAATTTCAGGAGTAACGAACAATGAAGCAAATATTGAATTTATAATTCCCATTTCAGCAGAGAAGAATATTTTTAAACTTAATAATTGTAAATTGACTAAATGTCTTAGTAAAGACAGAGATATGTGGAAAAAAGTTTTTTTTAATATATTTTATTGATTTTTTTTTTTTTTTACAGAGAGGAAGGGAGAGGGATAGAGAGTTAGAAACATCAGTGAGAGAGAGACATCGATCAGCTGCCTCTTGCACACCCCCTACTGGGGATGTGCCCGCAACCAAGGTACATGCCCTTGACCGGAATTGAACCTGGGACCTTTCAGTCCTCAGGCCGATGCTCTATCCACTGAGCCAAACCGGTTTCGGCTGGAAAAGTGTTTTAAAAAAAATGTTTGGCTACACACTTCTCACTGGAAGCATAATTAAACGAATGGACATCAAACTTAACGATGCACACTTTCACAGTTACTATTCAACTTTATTCCGAAGGTTCTTGAGGTGAGTAAAATAAATACAACATATAACAATTAGGGAGAAAACTAAATGTCAATATTTACCAAGAATAGCATTGTTTTTGTAGAAAATGCAACAGAATCTCCAGTGCAGTTAGAGAAAAAACCAGAGGCCTGGTGCACAAGCTTTGTGCACTTGGGGGGAGGGAGGGGCATTCCTCAGACCCTCTCACAGTCCCTGAGGCTCCCCCCACCACCACTGTGCTCACCGGCCACGAGCCTGGCTTCTGGCTGAGCCACCCTCCCCCTGTGGGAGTGCACTGACCGCCAGGGGGCAGCTCCTGCATTAATCATCTGCCCCCTGGTGGTCAGTGTGCATCATAGCGACTGGTCATTCCGCTGTTCGGTCAATTTGCATACTAGCCTTTTATTAGATAGGATTGGAGAGTTTTGGAAGGGAGTTGCATGTAAGATCAATAGGGAAAGAACATTTTCTTTATAAACCCGCCCTACGAGCCACCTTCCCAGTCATGGTGAACTTCACCGTTTCCTTATTAAGTACAGACAGCACCCTAAGCACACTAGATGACAGGATTCCTTCAAGTCCTATAGCCGCTCTAATACCTCCTTTTAGTGTTTGACCTACGTTTGTGTGGAAAACTAGAGGCCCGGTGCATGAATTTGTGCATGGGTGGGGACCCTCAGGGTGGCTTATGGGGATCAGGTTCCAGCTCCTACCCCCAGGCTTGTATCCTGCAGCCCCACCTGGTACCCCCAGCCCCCCTCACTGCCTCCTCACCTGCCCCCCCATCCCGCCTGTGGGGCTATCGATTGGAGCTGGGCCCCCTGTCCAGTGCCCTCAGCACCTGGCAGCCAGGTGATGGCTCCGTGCCCTGCTGGGACTCCTGGTTGCCATCTGCGGGGTGATTGGTTGAGTGATCAGTGGGGTCACAAGTGGGGTGATCAGGCGCCTGCTCACACCCGCCCTGGCCCGGTGCAGCCCGCTCTCTGCTCCACCATCGCACCACAGTCCCACTGTCCTCTATGCCCAACAGAGCCCGTGGCACCTTCACTGCCACCACTGCCAGCACCACATTGCACACGCCTGCCACGTTGCATGCTGCCCCCTGGTGGTCACCACACGTCACAGCGAGCAGTCAAACTCCAGGTCAAACAACCGCCTGAGGGGACAATTTGCATATTAGGCTTTGATCATGTAGGATGGGTGTTTGCCTGCATTAGTGTTGGAGTTCAGGAAGAATAGAGGACGCAGGTGGGACTGGTAGCAATGTGGAAAATCAATGGATTCCTCCCACACACCCTACGCAAAACTATTTTTAGAGAAACTCCCTCACCTCCTTCAAAAACGGTCAGTGTGGCTCAGTGGTTGAGTGGCTGGCACATTTGCTCAAATGCCATCTTGGCAATGATGCTTTACCCTACCAACATTCTAAAAAGTGGAACCTGTTGTTCATTATATTGCACAAATGAGTGAGAGCATGTGCTATTTATCTTTCTCGACTGACTTATTTCTCTTAGCACAATGCTCTCCAGAACCTTCCATACTGTTGCAAATTATAAGAGTTCCTTCCTCTTTACAGCAGTGCAGTATTCCATTGTGTAGATGCACCACAGCTTTTTTTTTAATGTATTTTATTGATTTTTACAGAGAGGAAGGGAGAGGGATAGAGAGCTAGAAACATCCATGAGAGAGAGACATCGATCAGCCGCCTCCTGCACGACCCCCACTGGGGATGTGCCTGCAACCAAGATACATGCCCTTGACCGGAATTGAACCCGGGACCTTTCAGTCCGCAGGCCGACGCTCTATCCACTGAGCCAAATCGGTTTTGGCAGCACCACAGCTTTTTAATCCAGAGAAGCAATTATCAGATGCTCAAACCTCAGAGGGAAGGCAGGGGAGGGTGGGGGTGAGGGGGAGAGGTCAGCCATAGGACTTGTCTGCATGCATGTAAGCCTCACCAATGGACACAGACACCAGGGGGGTGAGTGCTTAAAAGGGGGAGGGAAAAAGGGGGAATAAGATCATATATATATATATATGTGTGTGTGTGTGTGTGTGTGTGTGTGTGTGTGTGTGTGTGTATGTGTGTGTGTGTGTGTATATATATAACACCTTGATCAATAAAGAAAGACAAAAATAGTGCAACCTGTCCCTCTCCTGCACACCTGTTTGCCTGATCTCGCTCTAAATGCTTTCCTCCTGAGCTCACCAGCTCATCATCTTCTCACATGCTGTCTGCCTTACTTTCTCACTGCAGTTACCACTTGAGGTGTCTCTCTTCTCCTCAAATGTCACTCCACTGGCACACAGGTCTGTTCCTTTTGCTGAGAGGCCTCACGCCTGAAGAAGAGCTTCCGGCAGTAATAGATGCCGCCGAAATGTTTGTTGAATGAATGCGTACAGGACTCTGCCCCAGGATAAATGCACGGCAGGATTCCTCAGGAGACTTACCATGAGGCTAAGGAGAATTTTACAGTAATTATTACTCTGTTACATATGAATTTATTTATGTTGCTGAAAGAAAGAATCACTCCTTTAGTAAACCTGGTATATTATAATTCAGTGTAAATTCAGACTCATTGTGCACTATGTAAGTATTAAATGAGCTAAGCCTGAATGTAATTAATAAACATAAAATATTTCCTGTGCTTTTTTTAAAAAAAAATAGGATTTTTAATTTGTTTTTATTCTATTTTTATGTTGCTACCAATTTATTTTTTATTTATAATTATTGTTTTTTATTGATGTGTTACATATGTATACATGTCTTCCCATTGACCCCCACTCCTATGCATGCCCTCACCCCCCAGTGTCTTGTGTCCATCTGTTATGCTTACCTGCATGCATATAAGTCCTTCAGTTGATCTCTCATCTACCCCACCTCTCCCTAACCTTCCCGCTGTAATTTGACAGTCTGTTTGATGCTTTACTGCCTCTGTATCTATCTTTTTGTTCTTCAGTTTATAATGTTCTTTATTGCCCATGAACTGGGCTTTTTAAGTATGTGAGATACATTAGACATAATTATTTAATTAATATTGCTCTTCTCGGTGCATTTTTAAATAGGTTATTTCTAAGACATAAGAGAGTCTTCACGCTAAGCATTAGACTTGGGGGATGTGGACATTGGACCTGGTATTGTGTCAATATCATTGATGATCATAAGCGTGTCTTCTATAGAAACACGAACCAGGCAATTGATGGGTTTGTTTTATTAATGGTTACCCCCATGCTCTTAGAACAGAGCTTGGAAAATCATAGGCACTCAGTGCCTGTTTGTTGAGTGAATTGGTCTATCAATGGTGTAATTATTTATTTTCCATATTTCAGTCTCGCTGTCAGAAAATGGAACTAATGTCATCTCTTTAATGTCATGTCATTAAGTGGTGGCCGTAGGAAAACATGCGTGTCATTGCCAGCCAAAGGTCAATCTCTTGGCTATGATTTCGCACATTTCATTTTCTGATGCTGCCATTTACACAATAGCAGAGGGTGGAAATGTTAACGCTCACAGGGCTCTTCTTCCAGCATTTCTCATTCCTAGAGAACAGACTCACTCTGTGATGAGCATTTCTAGAATCTGTTAGCATAAAGTGTTAAGACTGCCTTCTAATTAAAAATGGATTACATAGATATGCTTTTTAGGGTTGCAAATGGCATGACCCATATCCTGGTTAGATATTCTTTAAGTGATGTGTTATTTTGGGGTTTATTGTTGTTTTTGATCTTTGTGAAAGGATTCCAGGTGTCCCTTTCTTTGTGCTGTCATAATCCTAGTTCCTTAGGACATTCCGTTATAGGAGGAACATGGCTCTTTCTGCGAAATACCCCTTTTCACTCCTGTGAACTAAGTGCTTTGTTGAGAGATGTTTAATCATGCTTCAGAATGTACCGTGATTTTTCATTCCATAAGTTGTTAGTCACAAAACGACTTTGAAGCAACATCAATATTTCAGGCAAAGACTAGTACATCTACTAATGCACTGGCTGTTTCTTCTCTCCATAAAGCACATATTACATAGACATTTAAAAAATCACTGTAGATATTAAAAAAATATATAGTACTTTATAGATGGCACCCTCATTATATGTCTTTTTCACTTATACACATCGTTTTTTAACCTTAAGCCTAATCCTGAAAATAAATTACGTTAGCACTAAAGAATAGATGCTTTGAGCAGGTCGAATGTCAATAAAAATAAAGCTCTCTTATAATATTTATCCATATAGGGAAATTTGTCAATGAGGAAATTTAGAATACCTTTTTTTTAAAAACAAATCTTCACTGAAGGAGGATATAGTTTCCATCAATTTTTAAAGCTAATGAAAGGGAGGGAGGAGGCAGGGGTAGAGAGAGGCACATCTACTCATTGCCTCCCACCCTACCCCTGCCAGCGGCAGGGAGCCAGCCCATAACCAAGGCCTTTGACCAGGAATTAAAGGGAATCGAACCCACAACCCTTAGTTCTGGGGCCAATGCTCTAACAACTGAGCAACCTGCCAGGGCTAGAATAGTTTAATAATGCGCTCTCTCTCTCTCTCTCTCTCTCTCTCTCTATATATATATATATATATATATATATATATATATATACACACACACACATATATGTGTATATATGTATATGTGTGTGTATGTGTGTGTGTGTAATCAGTATCCCTTTGCTCACTCTCCTTGCCTCCCTTCCTCTCTTAGCAGTTTAATATTGCCTAAACTTTTGGCAATACTTATGAACAAATTTTATTTATCTCCCTTGAATCTTTCTTTCCAGTCTTGCAACCCTCTCTTTTTCTTCTTCTTTCAGAGAGTTGTTTTCTACCAAGTGACTCTGGCCAATATATACTTCATTTGCTGGGGGTACAGTGTTTAAAACTCATCCTTAGTCTGCTTGAGGTAATCATTCTGTACAATAAAAGTCTAATATGCAAATTATCCAGGAGACCGGGAGTTTGAATGCTCGCTATGACGTGCGCTGACCACCAGGGGGCAGCGGGGAACATGGAGGGCATGGGCCACAGGACATTGGCAGTGGGCAGCAGTGGAGGCACTGCCAGCCCCAGCGGGCCTCCTGACACGGAGGGATGGTGGAGCCCGTGAGTGGGTGGCCCCAGGCCAAGACAGGTGCCAGCTGGGGGCCTGATCGCCCTGCCAATCGCCCAGCAGATGGCAGTAGTGGTGGTGGCAGTAGTGGGCAGCAGAGGGTGCTGAGTGAGAAAGAGCAAATAGCAATATCACAATATTTCTTCTAATATTTTCCTTTCAGTGTGAACGAATCCGTGCACCCGGCCACTAGTATAATAATGAGTACAGATGCAGAGAAAGGTAGATGGCGCCCATAGGAGAGAGAAAGGCCAGGTGTGTGTGTGGGCTTCTTTCTGCCATGGGGTAGTTCCGTGTTCTCAGTTACAGGCACCTGTGGTCATTCTGTTTAGAGAAATGTTCAAATCCTTATATTTCATACTGAGAAATCATATTTAAAGTAATACGTGTTAAAATATGTTTACTTTATGGGTGTATTATAGTGTAAGCTGAGAATAAAAATAAAAGACCTAAAAACAATGTTAGGATATTAACTTTGTTGTGTTCCTAAATGGGAAAACATCCTCAAAAGGTTTTCTGAAAGAGGATGTGAAAATAAAATTTAAACGTTTCCTATATGGTCAAGTAGAAAAATTTCAAAAGCTAAGGAATAGGAGAACTAAATTATAGTCTTAATAAAAATAGTGGTTAAGGGATATAATTATTTATATTCCGTAGCTATTATTTAAAAGTGCATAAACATTACATAAATCTACTTCTACATGTCGAGATCTCCACTTCTCAACGCCAACTGACAAAATGATAATAATAATGCTATTTTCACAAAAGAATCAAACACATTAATTGAACATTGGCTTTGCATGTTATACATTTTTAAGGATTCAGTGATATTGCAGGATGTTTTTTCATAGCAATATTTCTTCTATAATAATATGTTTGTACTGTGGACAGTAATTACCTTCATATTGAAATCCAGGGAACCCGTATTCACTCACTCAAGGTGCCAAGATAGGAACTTAGAAAGCAAAATAAGAGAAGGTAAAGGAACCCAAATACATATGCACTCATAGTCTTCAAAGTGACAGCAACTTTATAGTCTACAATGGGATAGCATATGGGAAAAATCATTCAAAATCACCAAATACCATGTTTATTCTCTGCAAATAGGACATCTTCTTTTTTAATGGAATACATTAGTTATTGTATGAAAACTAATATTTTAAGGCAAAATGAGTTCTCAAGGCATATGGGAGGCTCTGACAAAAATAATTACCAAGCCAAAACTGGTTTGGCTCAGTGGATAGAGCATCAGCCTGCAGACTGAAAGGTCCCAGGTTCCATTCCGGTCAAGGGCATGTACCTTGGTTGAGGGCACATCCCCAGCAGGGGGTGTGCAGGAGGCGGCTGATGGATGTTTCTCTGTCATCGATGTGTTTAGTTTTCTATCCCTCTCCCTTCCTCTCTGTAAAAAATCAATTATATATATGTATATGTATATGTATATGTATATGTATATGTATATATAAATAATTACCAGAACATGTCTTTATTAGCATCCCAGCTTTGCTGCGGTCTGCTGCCAGTCCTCCAGGATGAACCTTTGTGACATCTGTTTCATATTCGGTGCTGAACTCAGGAGTAGAGACAGGGATGGCAGTGTGTGGACTCATCTCTCCAAAGTGTGAAATCGGGAGAGCAAGCAGTGGGATTCATCAGAGGAGCGCACTGCTCTGCGGTGAGGTCTCGGATAGTGGGTGCTATGGAAACAGGCATGTGTGGTGTCTGTGGGGTGGCAGGAGAGTCCACAGAGCCTTCTAGCACTGATGGGGGAGGGGGCAGGAGGTGTCTCAGGAGCAGTGGCAGCAACATATGCAAAGTGGGGATGTGAGGAGACCGCACATGAGAATCGCACATATGGTGGGTGGCATGAGCAGAGACGTGAGAGAAGAGAGTACGGTGAAGCTGAACAGTTGGGGTTTATCTCCAGGACTGTGAAATATTGTGGGGTTTGAAGTAAGGGAGGGCGATGATTCTTGGAAAATTATTAAGAGTAAGAGAGGAGTCAGCACCTCCAGATTGTGATCTGATGCAGGTACAGTAAGAGAACGCAGGGGTTTTGTTTTAGCCAGGACAATAGACATGTACCCTGAGCCTAGTAGAAAACCCCAGGTCATGGAAGTAGAGGGGATGTAATTGGAGGGAGGGGGAAGGGGAGATAAAGCGATAGTGTGAGATCCATTAAGAAATAGAGGCATCAGAGGAACAGAGTTCCAAAAGGAGGGGGATAGTTGAGGTGAGATGACACTAAAGTGGCGTGTTTTCCCTCAGAAGTGGGACATGCAGGTTTCAGATATTAGAGTCAGTGTAGTACTGGGGATCGTTGTCGTCAAGTGGTGCACAGACCCGCAGTGGTGGTTGAAACACAGTGGAGGTTGAGTAGAAATGAAGAAACCAACACAGTGAACTTTTGCTTATAGGAGTTACCTTCAGGGAGGTGTATATATGGGTTATCTTCATGGAGAGTTTGCATACATGGGTTATCTTCATGGAGAGTTTGCATACATGAGTTACCATCAGGGAGTGTGTGCACACATGAGTTACCTTCATGGAGTGTTTGCATACATGAGTTACCTTCATGGAGAGTTTCCATACATGGATTACCTTCATGGAGAGTTTGCATACATGAGTTACCTTCAGGGAGTGTTTGCATACATGGGTTATCTTCATGGAGTGTTTGCATACATGAGTTACATTCATGGAGTGTTTGCATACATGAGTTACCATCATGGAATGTTTATATACATGGGTTACATTCATGGAGTGTGTGCATACAGGGGTTACCTTCATGGGCATTTATTTTACCTGAAATCATAGTCCATTATGTTACATTTTTACTATTAGTACAAGACATTGCCTTCCAAGTATTATTATCATATTTAATTCTTTATTCCTTGAGCCTAATGGGATACTTATGCCAAAGCGGTTCAAAGGATATTCTGTGAAATATTTTCTAAATATAGGAAAGCTGCCTGGCTGGCAGGGCTCAGTGGTTGAGCGTGGACCTATGAACCAGGAGGTCCCAGTTTGATTCCCAGTCAAGGCACATGCCCAGGTTGTGGACTCACTCCCTAGTAGGGGGCGTGCAAGAGACAGCCAATCAATGATTCTCATCATTGATGGTTCTATCTTGCTCTCCCTCTCCCGCTCTGAAATCAATAATAAAAATAGATTTGAAAAGAAAACCAGCATAGTTCTCTTGGGAGCACATGGTTCTCAGACAGGATGAAAGCCCATCAGAGTTGAAGCCTCTATTTCTGCCAGTGTAAGTCCGTGGACATGAACAGTGACACAGATTAGAGGGCAGTGTCCACAGGCATGCCCGAGAAGCTGCTGGAAGGCGGCTGGCTGCTGCATTGGCCATCTTTCAGCCGCTCCCACTCCGCATCCACGTCCTCAGCCAAGCCACTGACCTCTGGTCTAAATCAGCGTTGGAAAAACATCTTCACCCCCAAGTAAAAGCGGAGAAAGCAGGTGGCTTCTCTTACCTCCGCAGGCACAGCGCTGCGTGCAGAGAAGCAGCGCGGAGTCAGTGAGCTGTTGCAGGGACAGGGATCTGAGTGGCAGGACAAAATGAGATCGTCCCCTCGCCTTTGAGGGGTTCCATCCACAGACTGAGTGGTCACTCTCTTCTGCAGCTTGCACACATCTCACTGCCACGAGTCTCTGTGCAGCCTGAGAGTGACCCCAAAATATCCCCGTGTCAGCGGTCATTTTGTCATCAGTGAGTGCAGGCTGAGTGGGGTGAGCTCCCAGTTGTAAACGTTGAAAATGTGTCATTAAGGTGCTTCTTAGAAGAGAATGATTGTCATTATCTTGTGCGTTAACCTCTTGAGACACCTGCTTCTTTTTGGGTGAACCTGACCGTATTTACATTCAGGAGAGAGAGGAAATGATGAAGGATTTACAAAAAATATTAAAGAGGCCATAATGACCACACCTGTATGTATATACATGTATGCATATACCTGTAATTAATATTAAGAGGCCATAATGACCACACCTGTGTGTATATACATGTATGCATATACTTATAATTAATTAAGTACCTGTTTATACCAATATTGTCATATCAGCCTACATATGCATGCATATATTTATATGATTACATATATATGTATCAACATTTATTAAAATTATACTGCTCTTTATATAAATGCAGGAATCAAATTAAGCCAACAAAACGCAACTCAATTATAGATAGTATTGTTCTGTGCATATATAAAACCTGTTATTCAGATTTCCTCTTAAGTGTGAATTAAATTTTGTAAACTCTCAGTTACTTGGTTGGCTGAAACATTTATCTTACTGTTTTTCAGTCACAAAAAATGCATGCATGTTGAATAGTTGTATAAGCACTAAAGTAGCCAGAGGGAAATTTGGTTTTAATAGGCTAACATTGGAAAATACGTATACTTTTCATTTCATTAGCATAAGGGGTATACTGGCCACTCCTTGTTAAATATCCCTAACAAGATGTAGCCTTAGTTTGGGCTCAAATCCCTGAGAAATTATGAGACCGTGAATACATTCCATTGTTTCAAAATGAACTTGGACTCTCTACTAGTATTTATTTATACAGCATTCTTAGTCATATTTTATGTTCATTTATTCACTCATGCGCATTCAGGGGATCACTAAGAACCATTCAATGTATTCCAATGTGGTTGTCATTTTATACCACTACTTAACATTTATGTGAAACACATCTTTCCATGTAGCAAAATATAGGTTTGCAGTTGTTCATCTGGAAAAATAATGTAATAATACATAACGATAGCGATATAAACTGTGTTTCCTGTACTCACAACTATAAGCCTGCTTTTGCCCCACCCTTTAAATATAAATATATGAAAATATATATGCACTTAGTGCATTTGTTTTCCAACATTATAATACCTAATTGGAAAGCTTCACAGAACTAATTGCCTAAAACACTTCCTCAGCATAAAAGAGGCTAGTTATCAATCATTCAAATACATCATTGGAGACGAGACAGACCGCAAATTTAATCCTGATTGTTACAAAATAAAAATATGCTAATGGCTGTGAGTTACCCGGAGAGGGATTTACTTAGGAGTTAATTAAGAAGAACATTTAAGTTATATAGAGTAGACTATGCTTTAAAAAGAATCATTTGTTCTCTTTTCCACTTATGTAATGGAATGATATGTATGTTAACCTCATTTACAATAGACATTAAGAACATCATTTAAAATACTTCAATGGAATTAAACTTATTATACACAAAAAGAGGCAGTATTTTGTCTAATATTGATACTTTGTACTATCAGAGAATAATAATACTACCTTATTAGGTCACTGTGTTTTATTTTCATGTAGGTATACTCAATAAAACGTGATTTCAAAAAACAGCTTTTAGACATTCCATTAGTGATACTGTGAGCTCTGTATTGAGCATTACTCTCACAACAGCTCAAGGATGTGATTAATATCACTGCCTCTATTTATGGAAACAGAGAGATTGAATCATTTAACTAACAATTCCACTGAAATTACACAGCTAATAATAGTTTACATATAATGTTTATATACAATTTAATAACCTTCATTCAGATAACTGATACATCAGTGTAGACAGATTAAATAATCTGTTCAGTCAGAGGAAAGAGTGAGGAAAGATGGAATGATGGGAGTGTGCCTACCTCCTAGTCTTTCCCGGCATGCGCATTTTCCTGAAATGTGGTCTGTGAAGGAAAACCACACATCTAGAGTGCCATTTTGCTGTTAGACTTTTGGAAAGAAATGCAAACTACTATAAAGTGCTGGGGTTTGTTGTACCTCTGCAGGTAATGGATTTTTCCAAGTGCCTATTTCTGTATTTCCCTGGATCCTGGTGTCTTAGTGAGATGGTAATTAACACTCTTAACCTTAGATTGAAGAATTTCTTTTCTACCCAAACGTAATTATTTGAATTTCAGATCTCTTTCGAAGAGAAAAGATTGAAACAGCCTATGTAATAGCGAAATGCCTTTAGTTTTTTTAAAAATCATTTTAGATTGGTCATTAAAAGAAAAAAGAATTATGACCAATTTCTGCAAGCCGAAGCTATCCACCAGTCTAGATGCAAATCAAATTAGCTGGGAAATAAAGAAAAGCCTTTTAAGACTATCCAAAGAGATAGTGGAGCACATAATGATTATATGTGGGAAGCACATTTTCCCAAGCACAGACCCATGTACCCACTGAAGAAAGACTGGACAAAATACCAAAATATGATATAAGAGACAGAACATCTCAAATATATTGATATGACATGTATCTATATATATAAAAGCTGAAGTGACCGGATGACCAGACAGCGGACTGGTAACTACCGTATCTTCCTGCGTATAAGAAGACTTTTTAACGCAGGAAAAACTTCTCAAAAGTCGGGGGTAGCCTTTTTTTTTTTTTTTTTGGTGTAGTGTTCCTTGTATGAATATATCACAACTTATTGTCATGGCTTATAGGGCAGGTATATCCCAAACTTTATATTTTAACTGGAAAAGTTGGGGGTCGTCTTATACGCCCAGTTGTCTTATACACCGGAAAATACGGTATGATGCACACTGAACACCAGGGGGCAGACTCTACCCAGGAGCTACTGCCTGGTGGTCAGCGTGCTCACACAGCGAGAAGGCCACTCAGGTGACAGCCAGGACACCAGACGCCCTGCTGAAGGCTGGTGCGTGCAGAGATGAGGGAGGCGCACGACGCTCAGCTGGCCTTGGGCTCCTCCATGGCCTCCTGCTGTTTCATGCACTACTTCCTGCTGCACAGGATCAACACGGACAATGGGCTGGAGGCCAACGAGCTGGCGGGTATGACCGGGCCTCAGCAGCATGGAGCTCCACGGATCCCACAGTCCAGGCCAAGGGACCTCGCCAGAGCACAAATCCATGGACCAGGCCTCTAGTTCCATATAAATAGAACTCTCCCATATTGCTTATGTATATAGGCATTTGTGTGTAGTGCATGCATAAAGGATATACATCCTAAAATTAACTTGTTTTTAGTTCAGGGTCAGACAGATGGGTGTGGTGGGAGAATGGTGCAGCCTGTAGGAGGCTCCATCCAGCCAGCGTGTCTGAACCCGGAAGAGGACCCAGAGTCCCTTGCTCTGCAAACATTGCTGTTTCCCTCCCTGGGTGGATCCTCTCTGGAGCCTGCAGCACTGATTGATTTCACCTTGGCTAGCCCAGTGCTCCCCAAATAACTAACACTTGACCTTCATCAATAAACCTTTTCAATGACCACATATTCATTTTCATGCAAGGTACCTGGGGAGAAGATATAACAACTCTTCAATAGAGCAAAATGACTTGCTTTTCTTTTTACCAGTGCTTCATGATGTCAACCCTACCTTTCTAGCAGGCACTCAGCTATAGACTTTGCCTGATCTTCGATGAAATAACACTTCATTTCTGCCCATCACCGACAAACAGAGTGTGATTTCTATAGCCTCTCCCAGAGCCTGCTCTCAATCCTGCTCAAATCCTCCTCTATTGGAGAACTCTTGCAACACCCACTCATTTTTTTTTTTTTGCAATGTCCCTCTCTCTTTTGTTGAATGTTACGTGCCCATATTGCAAATTTGTGCTGACGATCCTTACACCAACCCTGGGAGGCAGGGCGCACTTGTACTTGTGCCAGGGATAAGAAACTTGCTTGAGGTCCTTTAATTGGCTCAACATCCCTGCGAGGTAGCTTGAGGGGGGGTGGCCTTTGTGTTTCGTAGGCTGCAGTGAGCACCTGGACTCAGGTTCTTTCGCGAAACTTCCAGGCCATGATCAACTCCCAGGTGGAGGTGCTATCAGCTGTGGCACAGCTACTGTTTATAACAGTGGTTCTCAACAAGGAAAATAATCTTATGGTTGGGGGTCACCACAACATGAGGAGCTGCATTAAAGGGATGTGGCATTAGGAAGGTTGAGAACCACTGGTCTATAACATGTTTGCGATTCTTAGCTCTGCCTGAGAAGAGGCTGAATGAAGTTGACTTCTTTGATTCTTATGTACCATATTTTCCAGCGTATAAGACCACTGGGCATATAAGACGACCCCCAACTTTTCTAGTTAAAATATAGAGTTTGGAATATACTCGCCCTATAAGATGACACCTGGCGTATAAGACGACCCCCGACTTTTGAGAAGATTTTCATGATTTAAAAAGTCGTCTTATATGCCGGGAAATGCGGTATTTAGTGGAAAATTCCAGCATTGTTTTACTGCTATGTCGTCATGTGTTCTCAGATTCAACATATCTAACCCACAAATGCATGTAGTCTGGGAATTCACTGTGTCCCATCCCACCAATTGGTGTTTCCAACACTTGATTATCGTTTATGCAAATTGATATCTGATATGGTGGATAAGTTTGCAGAAAGCTGAGGTGGGATACTTCTAAATCTGGAGACATCTCAGAAAAGAGAGTCTTGTGGCTGTAGAACAGGGTTTTGTCTGTTTTGTCTAGAGACTTAAAGAACACAAGATCACAATTAAAACAAAAATGTTTGGAGCATTTTATAGGAGACTCAACATTGCAAGGTTTGCACGCATGTAATATGAGATTTGAGACACATAGATTTCTTCTCAGGGAAGGTTAGTTTAGTAGGGTTAACTGTTATCTGTGTAATACTCCAGATAAGGTTCTTAGATAATCTAAAAGGATTACATTATCAGTGAGAAAGTATTGTGCTCAAGGAGATAGAATGAAATCTACACAATAGTTTTTCATCAATACACATTTATGTAGTCCTTCTCTGATTTGCCCTGAGGACTGTAAAATAGGATTATTTGAACTGTGAAATGACTTATTGTAAATGCTATTGGAAGGGAAGGGAAGAGGGAGACTCACTTCTGACAAACATTTTGCCTGTGAGGGGGTGAATAATATCCCACCCTCCAAAAAGATAATATAATGAGACTAGAAAGTATTTTCATCTTTATATATATCTATATCTATCTATCTATCTATCTAGATAGATAGATAGATAGATAGATAGATAGATAGATATAGATATATAGCTATATATAGATATATAGATATAGATATAGATATGTCTGCTTTCTACGGTTGCTGTAGGTAAGGGCCACATACCGGGTGGCTTACAACAACTTACATGTATGACCTGAAGGTGGGGCACCGATGTGTCTGAAGGACACGGTCCCTCTGGAGCCTGTAGGGAAGGTCCTTCCTGCCTCTTCCTCGCTGTGCTGGTTGCCAATGAGCCTCGGTATTGGCAGCTTGGTCTGCAGCCCTCAGCTCTCGGCCTCTGTCTCCACATGGCTCTTTTCTCTGCTTCTAAGGACCCGGCTCCTATTGGGTTAAGGCCCACCCTAATGGGCTCACCCTAACGTGACAACATCTGTAGACACCCTGTTTCCAAGAAGGCCACACTCACAGGTACCCTGGTGAGGACTTCACATGTCTTCTTTTGGGACCATAATCAACCCATAGCAATGTGTCTCTACTCAAAAATAATCAAGGTAAGAAAACAAACATAAACCATTTGGGCTCAGTGGATAGAGCATCGGCTTGTGGACTGAAAGGTCCCAGGTTCAATTCCGTTCGGGGGCGTGTACCTTGCTTGCGGGCACATCTCTACTGTGGGGCGTGTAGGAGGCGGCTGATCGATGTCTCTCTCTCATCAATGTTTCTGACTTTCTATCCCTCTCCCTTCCTCTCTGTAAAAAAACAATAAAATATATTTAAAAAAGAAAATGAAAACATAATTTAGAATGAAAAATGGTTTACACATCTCTGTGGAGTTGAAGGCTAATCTGGGAAAGCGTGGTGTGCCTGGTAGTTCAATACATAATTTGTATGCAACATGTATTCTTTGGACTTTTAAAAGTAAAGAAGGAAACACAAATAAAAAATAAATCTAAATAGAATGAATTTTTACCAAGCTGGAAATTGCATAATGCAATAGTGGCCAGCACCACAAATCCATTGATTTTCTGAAAGCATGTCATATCGCTTGGGCACATGCCTCAGTGTGGAACAAAGCTCTTCACCAAGTGGATGAATGACAGTTGTCCCCTGGAAGCAGAGTTTAAGATGGAGGAGTTTCCCTTCTTCATGCTCCGATACCACGCACATGCCTACTTCATGAAACACACCTTTTCTGATTTGGTACTGATTGAGTGCAGTAGTTCGGGGAGAGGAAGCTGGCCATTTTAGTCTGAGAGGCTGTAACCTCTGCTCCTTAGACTGACCCGTGGTACATGGGTGTCTCTGAGCCCAGGAATAGGGACAGAGCAGATGCCAGGAAAACCCCAGGACTGAAACTGTGGCTCATCATCCACCCACCATGCAGTGTATGTCACGATGCAAGTTAGATAACAGTGTCTTCCAAGTTAGAGGGTTTTTTGTCCTAAGAACTCTGATTCTTTTTTTTTTAATATATTTTATTGATTTTTTTACAGAGAGGAAGGGAGAGGGATCGAGAGCCAGAAACATAGATGAGAGAGAAACATCGATCAGCCACCTCCTGTACACCCCCGACTGGGGATGTGCCCGCAACCAAGATACATGCCCTTGACTGGAATCGAACCTGGGACCTTTGAGTCCATAGACCAGTGCTCTATCCATTGAACCAAACCGGTTTCGGCAGAACTCTGATTCTTGATAAGAAAATAGAGGAGTTTCAGGGGACTTCTAGTAAAATTATGGGTGCATAAGAGTTTGTGGTAGCCACCAGGAGTCAGGTTGAGTTCACTAATAATTTATTGGAAGGTATTGCTGGGCACGCGAATGGGCTGGGGAATAGTAAAGAATTCAACGATTGAACAAAGTTATGGGGGAAAAAGAATAAGCATATCAATTTCTGAAAATCTGAATATGCCGGCCAGAAATTGCCCAAACCCTTCTATGTGCAAAGTCATATTTTTTTAAATTTTTTGTCTTTTTTCCATCTCTATATTCTCCAGCTCTCATCCTCCCATCCCCTGGCTATTTTTCCCTTCATCCATCACCTTCGCCTTCCCGTTTGCTGTATCTTTTCTCTGGGAAAGGAACACGTGTAACCTGCATAATGAACTTGTGTTACAGCTTCATATTTTTTGGGGGGGAAATTTATTTCACTCTGTGTGACACAGGGCATGAACCTTGTGCCTGTTTGCTTCCACCATCCTGTGTTTCAAGAACCGAAATCATCCATGAAGTGATCGCAAGGTGGGAGGGCTGGCCTCTAAGAAGGCTCAGGCCACAGCCAGCATGGGGGGTGCTCCGGGTACAGGCCACGCAGAAGCTACTGAGGGGGACGCTTGCAGGAGCGGATCTCGGGGTCCCTCCCCTGGGGCTCCCCGCTTGTGTTGTTTCTCTCTGTCTCTTCTTTCATCCCAGCTCTGTTGCGTGGTCAGCCCCGAATCAAAGAGCCTCTCAGTCCAGTGCACGCTGCCCATGGGCTACAGCGCCCTTTGTCTTTTCCAGAATAAGAACGAGGGCAAGGTCCAGGGGCAAATCCATCTTTACCCCTTCCTCCACCTCTCCAGCCTCTCGCCACTGGCGTGTTGGCCTCTGCCCACAGCAACGCTAAGGGTTTCTCAACAGTGAAAGAAAAAGATACAGGATAGTGTCCATGACATACTTTCTTTTCTCAAGTCCGTTTTTATAAAATAGACACTTGCCTCATTTCAGGGAGAACCGAAAAGATAACCATGTGTGTCCTAAATGATAGGATGATCTGCTGATGGAAAGTTCAGGAGGATCTTTTATTTTTATTTATTTTGTTATTAGGGGGGTGAATTGTTAAGCCAAAGATATTCAGAGAAAATGCATTTATAATAATCAAGTCTGAAAATATGCTTCAGGGGAATTCCAGGGGTGACATGGAAGTAGAGTTTGTCAAGATGCTCATGAACCTTAGCAAAGCTTTAATCGTGTTAACGTTTTATTGTTTTTTTTTTTAATTTATTTTATTGATTTTTTACAGAGAGGAAGGGAGAGAAATAGAGAGTTAGAAATATCGATGAGAGAGAGACATCCATCAGCTGCCTCTTGTACATCCCCTACTGGGGATGTGCCCACAACCAAGGTACATGCCCTTGACTGGAACCGAATCTGGGACCCTTCAGTCCGCAGGCCGACGCTCTATCCACTGAGCCAAACCTGTTTTGGCATGTTTTATGTTTAAAATAGCGGCCTGGTACATGGAATTTCATGCACCAGGGGGACCCTTCAGCCCAGCTTGCTCCCTCTTGCAGCCCAGGAGCCCTCAGGGGATGTCCGCCTGCCGGCTTGGGCCTGTGGACAGCCTTCTTGCAGCCCGGGACCCCTCGATCCTTACCACAAGAGTGGCTCCCGCCACCCCCCTGTGCTTGCCAGCTGTGAGCCTCATTCTGGCTGAGCAGCACTCCCCTTTGGGAGCACACTGACCACCAGGGGGCAGCAACTGCATTGAGTGTCTGCCCGCTGGTGGTCTTTGCGCGTCATAGTGACTGGTGACTCCCCCTTTCAGTTGATTTGCATGTTAGCATTTTATTAGAGAGGAGAAGTTACACAGGCATGAGTGTGACACTGGAGGGTCTAAAAGAGAACTGTCCAGGGCAGGCAGTGGCTTTCCTTTGCCATGAGTCAGGGTCATCACTTTGGGAGGAGAAGGTCACCCAAAGGGCGGAGTCCTATCACCTCAGCTGCAGCTAAAGGTTCTGCTGGCCATGGAGGTGGCAGAACAGTGATAGGCATTACTCATTGTCAGAGTCATCACTGCAGATGACAAAGGTTCAGTAGAACTAGTGAAAGAGGATTACTTGATGTATCACCCGACAGTTTCAATTGTCAGGAACACTTCCTGAAGGAGAGCAAGCCATTTAGGATCACATGGTTAAAAAAAAAAAAGAAAGAAAAGATAACCTGATTCATATTGCTGTCTTTTTTGTTTTATGGTATTTCCATCTTTTTATTTCTATAGTGAGAATAAAATAGGGTGAAACTGGAGGCAAAAAAAAGAAATACACAAAAGTAAAGATATTTTTATCTTATTTTCCTCTGAAGTTTATCTGACAAGTAGTAAAATGAGGGAGATGTTGAGATAGCCAAAGATAGATCCACATTGCACACTCATTTGTTTTTATTTAATATATTATATATATATATATATATATATATATTTTACAGAGAGGAAGGAAGAGGGATAGAGAGTTAGAAACATCGATGAGAGAGAGACATCAATCAGCCGCCTCCTGCACGCCCCCTACTGGGGATGTGCCTGCAACCAAGGTACATGCCCTTGACCGGAATTGAACCTGGGACCTTTCAGTCTGCAGGCCGATGCTTGATCCTCAGAGCCAAACCGGTTTCGGCCACTCATTCGTTTTGAGCGTGCAATGGGTATAAGGCACTGGGATGACATCCAGTCCTTGAAAATGGTCAGTGGAAAGGCATGGAACTGGAGCAGGTGTATGCACAGGGACGTGTCTGTGTGCAACAGGCCAGTCGTCATTCCTGTGGCAACATGAACAGAGAGCGTCCTTTCCCATGAGCCACGGGCGGGTAGGTGGGTGTGTGCAGCATAATCGTGGCAGAAAGCCACGCTGCCTGAACTGTTCACCTGAGACAGGACTTTCTTGAGTTGGAAATGCACTGCTTTCCCGAAGAGCTGCACACTGTTCTGGCATTTTCCTTCCACTGGCAACAGCCCTGTGTGGCACATCTGGGTGTGCTCTCCATCCCACAATGCCATTCTGCAACCTTTAGCCATAGGCCAATGCCATCCCAATGGTTCAGTTCTGTCCCCCAATTTATAAGCAGATTGAGGGTCGATATTTGTCCACCTGAGCATCAAGGGAAGGCAGTCATCCCAGAGAGGTCCTCCTCAGCACCCCTCTGTGACCTCTCCAGCCCCTCCTCCCACACACCCCATCCCTTCTCTCCTTCCCCCTGCCCGGCAGGCATTGGGGTTCTGTGGATGGTTACTGGAGTCATTTATTTTCAAATGCATGTTAATCTGATAGACGTCGTCAAATTTTCCCTGCGTTCACGCAGCGACACGCTTCTACATGGCACGCGTACCGATTCCGTCCACTATTATCATGATGGGGAAGACAAATGACCCAATTACTAAACACGCAGCTCTGGGCGAGAGGAAACAGCATCCTGATTAATCTGGCTGCAGAGGAGAGATGCTTCTGAACCAGCCCCTCAGACAGACGGGATTGGGCTACACACAGAGATGACGCATCGCGGCTCAGTGATGCTTATGGATATTGGAGTCCTGACTAAGGATCCCGCTCACGGGAGGTGTATTTATCCAAATGAACTTCCCCTATTAGTTATCATCAGATTCACGGGTAAAAGTGTAAGCACATGGATAAGGCTATTTGTCAGAGGGAAGGCAGATGTATTCTGGATCCTTAATACGAATGAGAATCGCTGCTTTCTCCTTTATGCTATACTAGAGGCCTGGTGCACAAAAATCTGTGCGCTTGGCGGGGGGTGCGGAGGGAGGCTCAGCCTGGCCTGAGCTCTCACCTTCCAAGAGGCCTCGGGGGATGTCCTACTGACAGCTTAGGCCTGCTCTCTCTGCAGGAGGTGACCGGGCAGCCAATCAGGGGACGGTTCCAGCCAGCCAGAACTGCCCTGCCACCCCCATCGTCTCTCCACCACCACTGGTCAATGCTGCTTCTGATCCCCATTGCTGTCTCCTCCCTCTGCCCACTGGCCTGGCACCTCCTGCTCATTGGCCCCACCCCTGCCAACTTGTCATTCAGCCATTTTGTTGATTTGCATATTATGCCTTTATTATATAGGATATTTTTAAATGAAACGTAACAAAAATGCAGGCAAATGCTGAGGTGAATAAGTGGTCACAACCCACAGATATAGTGGTTTTTCTTTGTTGTTGTTGTTTGTTTTTTATATATTTTATTGATTTGTTACAGAGAGGAAGGAAGAGGGAGAGAGAGTTAGAAACATCGATGGGAGAGAAACATCCATCAGCTGCCTCTTGCACATCTTGTACTAGGAATGTGCCCGCAACCAAGGTATGTGCCCTTGACCGGAATCGAACCTGGGACCTTTCAGTCTGCAGGCCGATGGCCTACCCACTGAGCCAAACCGGTTAGGGTGATATAGTGTTTTTTGTCATGAAAGTTAAGAGTCAGTTATCTCTCTGCAAAGAGCAGAAAGCAGTACAAATCTAGGGGAGGGAACACGTATTTAGTTGTCATCAACCAAATGATTAAGGGGAGATGTCCACTTTGACCACTGCTGTAGGGAACGGTTGGCCCTGTGGGAAATGAGGAGAGTGAAACCAGCTGAAACGGAAACGCACTGGGCCCTCTGAGGGCCTGAGCCGCACTCACTGCCCAGTGCCACCCAAGGGCTGTCTTTTACCACCATGCCCTGCACCCTTCCCCCCTGCACCTGCCTGTCTTTCTGCCCTTGCCCTTGGCTGGGAATGACGATCATGACCGAGATGTTACCTCCCTGAACATGGACTGGCAGCACCGCTAACGTTCCTGTGTTCTCACTCCGTGCCCTGCTGCCTCTGCCCTCGCCCCTTCAGCTCCGGATGCTCCCCTCCCATCCTGTGCGCCTGGCCAGTTCGACCCGCCTGCTTGTGTGGTCCTTCAGCGGAGTGCCACTCTGTGCCAGCAGGCAGCGTGGGCTGTGATCCCCACCCTGAGGGTGAGCAGAGTCATAAAACAGCCTCCCCTTTTCACAAAGGAGAAGGCATGGTGTGTTAAGAAATCACCTGAAAACTGGACTCGCTCAGCCAGCATGGCTCAGTGGTTGAGCGCTGACCTATAAGCCAGGAGGTCACGGTTTGATACCCCTCAGGGCACAGGCCTGGGTTGTGGGCTCCATCCCCAGAGCGGGGCGTGCAGGAGGCAGCCCATCAAGATTCTCTTTTATCATTGATGTTTTTCTCTCTCTCCCTTCCCCTCTCTGAAATCAATGGGAATATAAAAGAAAAATAAGTAAACTCAGGATTCTCTTTCATCATCGTTGATGTTTCTCTCTTCCTTCCTCCCTCTGAAATAAATGGGAATATATAAAAAAAATAAACTCAGGATTCTCTCTCATCATTGATGTTTTTCTCTCTCTCCCTTCCTCTCTCTGAAATCAATGGGAATATAAAAAAATAAATAAATAAAGACAGGATTCTCTTTCATCATTGATATTTCTCCCTTCCTCTCTCTGAAATCAATGGGAATAAAAAGTAAATAAATAAATAAACTCAGGATTCTCTTTCATCATTGATGTTTCTCTCTCTCTCCCTTCCTCTCTCTGAAATCACTGGGAATATTAAAAAAATAAATAAGTAAGCTCAGGATTCTCTTTCATCATTGATGTTTCTCCCTCTCTCTTTTCCTCTCTCTGAAATGAATGCAAATAAAAAAAATTGACTCAAAGGATAAGTAAGGACATGAGTGGCCTCTAGAATGCATGGGGTCAGAAGGCAGAGGATGTAGGCAGGGTTGGCAGAGAGCAGGGGCTCTCAGAGTGGCCAGCAGGGACCCCAGCCCACACAGGCCAGCGCTATTGCAGGGGTCACAGCCAGATCCCCCCGGCCAGGGGCCAGAGGGCAGGGTCAGGGGTCAGGGATAGAGGCCAGGGGTCAGAGGGCAGGGTCAGGAGTCAGGGATCAGAGGCCAGGGGCCAGGTCTAGGGGACGCTTTTATTATTTTATTTTTGGTGTTGAGGCTTTAGTAATGGAAGAATCTCCGTCAAAAATGTCTGATCACTTTTTTATATAATCCCATTTTAGAAAAATACATTCCCAGTCTTCCCTCCGATGTCGCCTCTCCCGATTCCCACTAACAGACACTGGCCAGTGATTACATTTGCCAAGTGCCAATTTCTTCGGCTGTAAAAAGAGGGGAAAATGGGTATTTATGCCACCCGTGTGACGCTGAAATTCAGTAGCTCCTGGGAAATCACCCAGAACTTGGCTTGACGGAGAGCAGGGTGGACTCTAAGCTTTCAAACAGCACAAGCGGTACCGCGTTCTAATGAATGGGCTACCCTGTCCCCCATAACACACGCATGTCCTTTACAGCAGGAGGGACCTGCGTGTGTCTGTTCGGGCAGAGCGGCTACCAGGGAAAGGAATGTCCTCAAAGAGGGGTCTGAGGAGATGGTTCCACCTCTGTCTCCCTCCCCGCACCCCTCAGAGTCAGGAGAAGTCCTGGGGCGCAGATAACCGAGAGGAGATTGTTTCAGAGAGGCGCCCAGTGTCAGAGGAGTGGACTACCTTTAGATACTGTTTCCCCAAAAATAAGACAGTGTCTTATATTAACATTTGCTCCCAAAGATGTGCTAGGTCTTATTTTCAGGGGAGGTCTTATTTCTCCTTGAAGAAGAACATGGTGCACATTTATTGTTGAACAACAAAAAAAAAGGAAACGTATGACCTGCATACGGTGCGGTAGTCGTTGTCATCGCCAACCAGCTCCCTGATGGGCAACCAGCCAGAGCTGTTCAGGCAGGGCGAGGGCTCTTTAAACCAGGAGTCAGACACCTGACGGTAGCTTCGGGGGCCTTCTATTCCGGGGAGGCCTGATGTTTGGAGAGGCCTTATGACCGGGGAGGTCTTGTTTTCGGGGGGAGGCCTTATATGACAGTGAGAGGTCAAACGGGAAGTAGGTCTTATTTTGGGGGGATGCCTTACTTTCGGGGAAACGGTAAGAAGCCCTGGGAGAGGCGAAGGGGGAGTGAGTGCTGACCGGGAACCAGGCCTCCTCCTCTAGGGCAGACCTGGGCCCGGTGACCCCGGAGAGGCGCACAGCCCCTGCAGACCGCCCGGTGCAGCTGCTGGTGGGCTGACTCTGGGCTGGGCCATGGCGTTGACCGTGGCCCATCAATGCTCACAAGAAGGAGGAAGGAGGGATGTGACCATCATGGCCCATGGAGGCTTGCCTCTGCTGGTCTCCCTCCTGGGCCTGGTCTCCTGGGGGGAAATATCCACCCCCCCAGCTGGACACAAAGCCTCATGGGGAGGTGCTGGCGGGGGGAGACACTCCCCCAGTGGAAAGTGGCAGAGGACTGAGATGAGCTTCCTGTGGAATGTGGCCCAGCAGTGCCCTAACGCATCCCGGGGGCCACGAGATACCCCCCAGGGAACACGCGACGTGAACAGAAGTTAGCATGTCCGTGTGGAAGCCACGAGGGTTGGAGGGATTGGTTTCATCTTAATGGGTAACCTGAAACTGAAATCTTACCTATGACAGAACATGATGGCTATCATGATCAGCCCCCCTAGACCTTCCTCCATTCCCGGGTACCGAGTTTCACTCCCCATCACCATGGCAACGTGCAGGGGAGGCTAAGGCTGCTACATAATCGGAACCCAGGAGGAGGAGAAGGAGGAGGAGGAGGAGGAAGAGGGTAAGGAGGAGAGGGAGGAGCAGGAGGAGGGGGAGGAGGAGGAGGACTGGGTGAAAGTGGGTGAAGCAGGTGAAGAGGGCAGAGGGAGTGCCCTTGGGGAGCACAGGCTAGAACCCGGGTGCAGGGCACACGGTCATGTACATGCCCCAGATGACACCACAAGAACCCATGGCAGGTGCCCCAGACAGGAGAGACGATGAACTGGCTCCTGCAACCGAGATGTCTGACATCTGGGAGTTGAGTGCGGACTCGTCTTTGATTCGTTCGGGCATTTCTGGTTCTGTGCTCCTCCAAGTGTGGCCTTGTCCTCGGCGTCCTTCTCCGGGGACAAAAATAGCATCTGGGATCTTCCTGGACAGGCAGGCGGAGAGACAGAGCGGCCCTTGCTGAGTGTCAAGTGCAAGTCCTTATCTTCCCCTGGAGCTGGCCTGTCCCTGAATCCCAGGGAACGGGGAAGAAGCTATAGGCTCAGTGACTTCCCACTGTCACCTGTTCATTTCCAAAAGAATCCCTCAGGCCAGGGGAGTGCACGATCTAATTGGATGAAAGTCACTAATTGTGGACACAAACAAGGGTTTCCAGATGCTCCCAGAAACAGAGATCCTCAGAACAAGGATTTCCAGATGCTCCCAGAAACAGAGATCCTCAGATCCCCGCCTGCCGCCTTTTCTGTAGAACCAGCTCAGCACAGGAGAGCCTGTCCTTTGTCAGCATGTCTTCCTGTCCCTCATTAGCAGGGGAGGGTGGCTTTTCGCTGCAAGCAGCAGAAAGCTCCGACTCACACTGGCTTAGACAGTCAGAGGATTTCATGTGGAAATGGAGAAGTTCAGAGCGGGAGTGGATTTCAGGCACGAGGCAATCAGGCCCCGCCTCCATTTATTCTGGGCCTTTAGAAGACATGGACACATCAATGTTTCCATCATCACTTGTTAATATCACTCATAGTGTCTAGCCTGGCTGGTGTCACTCAGTGGTTGAGCCTCAACCCAGGAAACAGGAGGTCACAGTTTGATTCCCTGTCATGGCACATGCCCAGGTTTCAGCTCGATCCCCAGTGTGGGGCGTGTAGAAGGCAGTCAATCATTGACTCTCTCATCCATGTTTCTATCTCTTTCTCCCTCTCCTGTCCTCTGTGAAATCAACATAAAAAATTATTCGTGTCTAACCAGCAATGGCCTTACCTACATGGCTTCGAAATGGAAGAAAATATTAACCAACTCCCAATATCCTGGTGAGGTAGATTTTATTCTTACCAGTTGGCACATAAAAAAATGGAAGCTTGGAACATTTAAATAATTTGAGTAAGAGAATGGCACATTAAAAATATTAAGCACTTTATGTGATCACTTGGCATCCGTCTTTTTCTAAATATCAATGCAAGTGAAGATCCTTGGATTATGCAATAGCGCTTGGTTTTAATATGGTTATCGAAATAGTCAAAATCACACATTCAATTTTTGGGTTATAATAAAAATGAAAACACAGTAAAATATCTTTTAGATAAGAATTAGCCCCACAAAATTATGATTGAGGGTATTCAGTTTTAAGATATTGATTAAAAAATAATTGCATTAAAGTTGGAAATGAACATGGAAATCACATCATCCTGCCACACTCTTTTGCATCGGATAATTGCAGCCTGGAGTTTTAAAGTCTAAACATATAACAAAAAGCTTCTCTCTCTCAATCTCCCCCCACCCCTTGCTCTCTATCTCACACAGACACACACACTCTTTATATATGAGGATCTAGAAATGCAAACAAGTCATATCCTCACCATAAATATTAAAATTTTGGGAACCTGAATGTTTCTAAAGTTTTGATCTTTATTAACCTGCTGTATTAAGCATCTGTTCTTTCCCACTGTTAACACTGCCAACTTAGCTGAAGTCTCATTTTTTTAACATCAGGCTGTGTTAGTGATTTTGTATATTCTGGAACCGGGTCCTTTAAACCCCTTTTCCCATGGTCTGGCTTCCTATGTAACACGTGTCGAAGTAAAAGCCTCTGAGCCATGTGACCAGGCTCAGCCTCCAGAAGGACGATCCTGAGGTCAGACAGTGAAGACTCGGCCTTTCCTTCTGGAGGAACTGCTAGAGGCTCAGAGATGAGAAAGTAACCCCATTTCTAGGGAGTTTAGGACCCAGAGGCCAATCACTGATAGAAAAGACAGGGGGGCAGAAATCCGTGGCCCGCCTCTCTGGCAGTGCCCCCCACTTCATTGGCTAGGAACCCAGATAGCTGCTCAGAGGCCCAGCAGTGACCCCTCAATTCATCAGTTAACGTGCTCACGTGCCTGGTCAGATGGACAGATTTATTGATATGCTCACTCATTCATCTGATGTGTCTCGTGCTCTTAATTTACCGCAAGCAATGTGCTAAGCATTAGAGATAGAAAGATTGCTATGGCATAGTCTCCGTCTCCATCTAATGGCAGTGAAATTGAAGGCTGTTTATGATACTGTTAAGCGAAAACAAGACAATCCAACCAAATCAACAACAAAAACATTAGGAGAAGTACAAATTGGTATCCAGGTTATGATTTTAATCGTAACAATGAGGGGTGCTCTAGGCGCAGGATCAGAGGGAAGGGATGCAGAGGGCTTTGTTTATTGAACTCACGCATGTTGGCATCTTGGATGAGACTAGTTTGGCTAGGAGGCTCTCAGTACAAGATTATAATTATAATTTAGTCAACAGAGAGTTGCCCCCCTATGTTCATAGCAGCACAATGTGCCAGAGCTAGGATTTGGAAACAGCCTCAGTGCCCGTCAGCAGATGAGGGGATTAAAAAGCTGTGGTACACCCACACAATGGAATACTACGCTGCTGTAAAAATGAAAGAACTCTTACTGTCTGCAACAGCACGGATGGACCTGGAGAGCATTGTGCTAAGCGAAATAAGCCAGGCAGAGAAAGGTAAATATCACAGGATCTCATTCATTTGTGAAATATAATGAACAACATAAACTGATGAACAAAAATAGATCAGGAGACAGAGAAGCATCCAACAGACCATCCAACCTCAGTGGGAAGGCTGGGAGTGTGTGTGTGTGTGTGTGTGTGTGTGTGTGTGTGTGATATCAACCACAGGATTTGTATGCATGCATCTGAGCATAACCAATGGATACAGTCAGTAGGGGAGTGAAGGCGTGTGTGTGTGTGTGTGTGTGTGTGTATGTGTGAGATATCAACCACAGGATTTGTATGCATGCATCTGAGCATAACCAATGGATACAGTCAGTAGGGGAGTGAAGGCGTGTGTGTGTGTGTGTGTGTGTGTGTGGGGAAAGTTGAGAGAGGTCAGTGGGGCAAAAAGGATTCATATGCAGTTCTTTAAACAATAAAGAATTTTTTAAAAAGGCAAATTGCAAAGAAGCACTAAATGAAAAACAAAACAAAGAAAAAGTGGAGGTGCTCAATTTCCCCCCCCCCCCGGAAGACCTACATAAAAGGCCACACTACTAGAGAGAAAATTACTGAAATTATAAATTACCAATGTAAATATAAATATAAATATTGCAAAAGACTTGCAAAATAATTAAAGTTTATTTGGTGTTATAAAATATTTTTATAGATAAAGGAAATATGTGTGCCATAGTAACATCTAATTATTACTTTTATTTGAGTTGATTTTCTTTTACTACTATCTGAAAACAACTTGCAGGTCTGCTATGAATCCACTCCTGCCTACCCATTATGCAGATGGAAAAACTGAGGTACCAAAAAGTCAAGTGAGCGTGCCAAGGGTACACAGGATAGTTTGCAGATTCAGGATTTGGCTTCACATGTCCTTCCAGAATCTGCTATATATATAATTTTTGTAAACATGCAGAAAAATGTCATGCAACATTGTGTGTGCACTGTAACAGAGTCTCTAATGTGTGGCTGTATTTAAACTCTACGCTCAGCTATCCTAACCGAGGACAAGTGGCCACTAATCACTGAGGATATTAAAATTAACACAAATAGCTGAAACCGGTTTGGCTTAGTGGATAGAGTGTTGGCCTGCGGACTGAAGGGTCCCAGGTTCGATTCTGGTCAAGGGCATATGTATCTTGGTTATGGGCACATTCCCAGTAGGGGGCATGCAGGAGGCGGCTGATTGATGTCTCTCTCTCATTGTTGTTTCTAACTCTCCCTTCCTCTTGGCAAAAAATCAATAAAGTATATTAAAAAAATTAAAAATATATAAAATAAATTAACACAAATAACCTCATGTATATCATGCAAAGAGCTTCCAAAATTCAGTTACCCCCAGGTTTCTAGAGCATGATTTGACTTAAAAAATATCGGAGGCCATTTGCAACATACAACACATTAAGTGGCTCCATATCACCCGTTTTATATCAAATCATATGATCTCTTCATAGAAGTGCACCGGCTTCTGGTTCTCTTCCTGTCATTATTCAGCCAGAGTGTGATAGCTTAGCAGCCCTGCGTGGCATGTGTGTGTGTGTGTGTGTGTGTGTGTGTGTGTGTGTGTGTGTAAGAGAGGACAGGTGTGCAATCCCAGCTGACTGTTTGCCCAAATGCCATCTGGCCTGCCCGTTTATAATGCCAGCTGGGGTTGCCATGGTGTGAGGGAGATCTTCGTTTCGCATTTATCCAGGTCCTCCTGGTGGACGATGCTCTGGCCAGAGCTCAAACGACACCATTAAAATGTCTGTACTTTGTACTATAGCCCGTATGTCTTCTACTTTTTCTAATTCTCCTGAATGCTGTCCCGGTTTTTACAGTCTCACCTTGAGTTATGTTGGATACCTTGTGACTGAAGGTTTTCACCCTCTCTCCATCATGACAGTAAGCATCGTGCTACAATATATAGACTGCTATAAACTTTAAAAAAATAATTGAAATACTTCGAAACCCAAATGTCCTTGCTTATCTTAAATTTGTATCTATTAGAGTAAGTCTCCGTGTATAAATTTATGCAAATGTTTAAAAATGAATCAGGGCCTCCTATCAGAGAGAGCATTCATGATTACCAGGAACATTTCAAAACAATTACTAATAAATAATGTTGTATGCACAATTTTGCAAATTTTAAGGGTAAAGTAATGATGACTCAGGAATTTTTAAATAACTGACCAAATATTGAAATAAACTAAGGCCAAAAAATCACTTTGCATTGGGCATTTCTGCCAGAAGATATTTCATTAGAAGGAAAGGCTAAGAAAGTTTTAATACACTATATTAGATATTTTAAATTACCAGAATAGTTATACAATGCTTTTTTTTTTTTAATTAAAAAACATTTAGTCCTAGCTGGTTTGGCTCAGTTGGATAGAGTGCTCGCCTGCAGACAGGAACATACCAGCTTTGATTCCAGTCAAGGGCATATGTGTGGGCATAGGCTCAATTTTCAGTGGTGGGCATGCAGGAGGCAGCTGGTCAGCGATTCGCTCTCATCATTGATGTTTCTGTCTCTCTCTCCCTCTGCCTTCCTGTCTGGAAGAATGAAAATATATTTTAAAAAACTATATATAGTAGTATCCAGTAGAAATGATATTTGGTTAAAATACAGTAATTTAATCCTAATATATAAAAACCCAGGATTCGTAATGACCGACTGAAGGCTTGACTGAACACTGGAAGTCAGTCTGGCAATCAGTGCTGGGTGGGTCACCTTGGCAACCCAGCACTGATTGCCGTGAGGGCTGTGGATCAGGCCCAGAGAGAGTCTGGGAGAGAGAAGCAGGATCTGATCCACAGCCTCTGGGGCAGCTATTGATCAACTGTGCCTCTCTTACTCTCTGGGCCTTTCCAGGGGCTGCTGATCAGCCCTGCCTCTCTGATCAGGCCCAGAGATAGGCACGGAGATGCTGACAGGCATCAAATCCAAATCTGGATGAACTGTGAGGAACCAATGGCTGCCTAGGAAGCAAAGCTTTTGATACTGATTGGCATAGAAACCAACCAATCAGAACCAAATCTAGGTGAATGTGAGGAGCCAATGGCTGCCTAGGAGACAGCGCTTTTGATGCTGACTGGCATAGAAACTGACCAATCAGAACCAAATAGGCCAGAAAAGGAGGGTAGTGGGAGTGATATCTGGCCTGCATGGGAGGGCAGTTGGGGGCAAGATCAGGCTGGTAGGGGAGAGCAGTTAGGAGTGATCAGTCAGGCAGGCAGGTGAGCAGTTAGGAGCTACCAGTCCCAGATTGCAAGAGAGATGTCTGACTGCCAGTTTAGGCATGATCCTTGTGAGATCGGGCCTAAACCGGCAGTTCGACATCCCCTAAGCTGTCCCCGATTGGAGAGTGTACAGGCTGGGCTGAGGGAACTCCCCCTCCATGCATAATTTTTGTGCACCGGGCCACTAGTATTCTATTAAGAATACAAGTTAAGACGATATGTCTTGATGAATTAAATACCAAAATTTATATTGAGAAAATAAAGCATTTCATATAGAAATTGATTCCAATTTATAAAATAGAAATAGCATATACTAACTTAATATTAAAAGCTTGTAATTAAACATGTTTGTGAAGGATGTTATATTTTTTTTTTGTGGGACCTATTAATGGCTAGTCAAATGAAAACTCTAGTAGAGGTATTCAAAAATATGATATAAAAGAATAAAATTTCTCCTAATTCATTTAAATGTGCACATGACCTTTAAAATGTCACTATTCATCAGTAAACATATTTTGAAATTATAATTTGAATCTGAAAGAGAAAATTAGTTTTGATTTGGAAATACATAAAATTTGTTAACCTTCTTATAATTAACGTGTGTGTGTGTGTTTGTTTCTTAGATTGTCTGTGTTAAGACAAAGGTCAGCAAGTGATGTTCCTGTTAATCCTGTGTTCTGAAATCTTAGGAACACAGTACTGAACATTATTACCTTGGTGATGGATAGCTAGGCAAGTTATAGGAAGAAGATGAGTTAGTTTCATTAGTTGTAGATAAAATATTCTAGACCAGGACCACTCTGTGGCTTAATATGATACGTGAAATATTAAACTCTATAACAGATCAAGGTTAGATGATATATTTCTATAATAAAAATGTGTATTTCTAACAACTTAAAACCTGTTTATCCTGTATCCTTTCTCAGTTAATAATTTTGAAATGTGGAAAGCTATTGATATTTCTATTAAATATACAAATACTAAGTGTGCTTCAGAGTTTTCAAGTGAAGCAATCAAACTTTTTTCTACATGGATTCAGGAATAAGTCAATTCAACTGCATAATTTATTGCAATTTCTTTTTTAAAAAATATATCTTATTGATTTTTTACAGAGAGGAAAGAAGAGGGAGAGAGAAACATCAATGAAAGAGAAACATCAATCAGCTGCCTCCTGCACACCCCCTACTGGGGATGTGCCTGCAACCAAGGTACATGCCCTTGACCAGAATGGAACCTGGGACCTTTCAGTCCGCAGGCCAACGCTCTATCCACTGAGCCAAACCACTTAGGGCTTATTGTAATTTCTAACCCAACACTATTTAAGTGCTTATTTTGTTTTTAAGCACTTCTTTCCCAGAACTACATAGAAATGACTCTTCCAACATTAGTAGATTAGCACATACATGCTATTTGAGGAAAGTATCATGTCATGGTAAGGACTAATAATAATGGATTTTCTCTCTTCAGGTGTCATGTAGAAACTTACAAGTTAGAGGAGAGTGGACCTTTTCTTTTAAAGGCATAGTTAACATATTTATGAAACATTTTGACAGAGCTGCTATTTGCCAGGTTGTATAGTTTCCTCATTACGTATCTTCTTTTTTGTTGTGCTAAACTTACCATCATTGTCCTGTCTGGCATAACCAATTTAGATATAGGTAGCTCCTAAATCCTTTATGAAAGGCATGTTGACACAAATAACAAAACAAAAGAAGAAAAGAAAAGGTAAAAAAACAACAACTAAGCTTTACTTATTCCATGAATAGCAGTAATTAGTTTGGGATGGGGTTTTGTTCTGTGAATGCATCTCAATATCACATTTAGCAAAACATCATAAATGAACTTAATATAGCAAAAAAATGTTTAATTACCTATTCTCTGCTTCAATTGGATACGTTTACCCTTTAAACGTATTTGTCATGTTCAAGTGCCTCTTTGAGTTTTAGATCGTCTGCCTTTTGTAGTGTGTCAAGTGTTATTCTATACCTGAGCGACTCACTGTTCCTTTGAAAAATCAAGAAAATCATAATCTGCTCACAATGGTACTGAACCTGACGGGCCTAAGAATGAGGTTTTCATGAACACTAACCAAAGCTAAACAAAAACATTGTGAAATGAAAATAGAGTTCTCCTTTGCTGATGCTGAAGATTTGTTCGGGGCGATTTGCTTTGTCAGTGAAGGCCTCCATTTCCATTGTCTTCATCCTAGGGTCCTGATTCGGCCTGTTTTTAGGGACAGGTTTGTGAGGTTTGAAATCACATTGGGATTTCCCTGCAGGAGCAATGGAGAGAAGGAAATACATGCCAGGAGGTGGAGATTTTCTTAAATAGATTGAACGTTGGTATTGAACATTAAAGTAAAGATAAGTACTAAAAATCTATAGAATAACTTGGCCATGATCATGTTTGGAGGTTTTTTGGTTGTTGTTTTTTTTTTTAAGGAGAGTTTTCTTTCTTTCTTTTCTTTCTTTTTTTTTAAATATATTTTATTGATCTTTCACAGAGAGGAAGGGAGAGGGATAGAAAGTCAGAAACATCGATGAGAGAGAGACATCGATCAGTCGCCTCCTGCACACCCCACACTGGAGATGTGCCCGCAAGCAAGGTACATGCCCTTGACCGGAATCGAACCCGGGACCTTTCAGTCCACAGGCCGATGCTCTATCCACTGAGCCAATACGGTCTCGGCTTCTTTCTTTTTTTTTTTTTTAATATATTTTATTGATTTTTTACAGAGAGGAAGGGAGAGGGC
>JAAGEH010000026.1:2349669-2406009 GCA_011751065.1 Lasiurus cinereus
TTTTTTTTTTTTTTAATATATTTTATTGATTTTTTACAGAGAGGAAGGGAGAGGGATAGAAAGTCAGAAATATGGATGAGAGAGAGACATTGATCAGCCGCCTCCTGCAAGCCCCTTACTGGTGATGTGCCCTCAACTGAGATCCATGCCCTTGACCAGAATAGAACCTGGGACCTTTCAGTCCGCAGGCCGACGCTCTATCCACTGAGCCACACCGGTTTCTGCTGTAGATTTTTTTATTTTATTTGATAGCCTTCCCTAAAATATTGAATAAAACTCTGTCCCCTGACTTGTCATAGAACCTATTTCAAGATTGAATGCTGATTTTTTCCCCTTAATCTGGATTTTTAGATATTTTTTTTCTTGATACAATTAAACTAGAATTGAGTGATAGTGTAATAATTAGTAGAGAAATAAGAGAAAAATTAATGCAGGACTATTAAGAAAATATCGCGTTATTTTATATGATAACTGTTCTCTCATTGACGGAGATCCTATGGTTTTCTATAAAGGCTCTTACATAATTGCATAGCGTCATTGGCCACACCAGGTTCAGGAAGGCTGATGGATGGAAACCCCTGGCTGAGTTATTACTAGAGTTTTCCTGGTGAGCAGCGTTGCTTACTGTTGGAGCTGCACTGGGGTGGTTTCTGGGGTATCAGCAGGAACCCTGGACTGAAATCCTGCCATGAGGTCAGGAGAAGTTCCCTGTAAGCATGAGTGCTGGAGGTGCAGGTGATACTAGAGGCTGAAAGACATGTACGTGGCCTGGCTGGTGTGGCTCCGTGGCTGAGTCTCAACCCCTGAGCCAGGAGGTTGTGGTTGGGTTCCAGGTCAGGGCACCTGCCCGGGTTGTAGTCTCAATCCCCAGTTTGAGATGGCAGGAGGCAGCCAATCCATGATTCTCTCTCATCTTTGATGTTTCCATTTCTCTCTCCCTTCCTCTCTCTGAAGTCAATAAAAAAGAAATAAATGTAAATGTGCCTGATATCCTCAAACCCTAAAGGGCCAAGTGACCAGAGGGCAGGCAGAATGACTCGCAGAACGACCGGTCGCTTTGACATCCACTGACCACCAGAGGGCAGACACTGCCCAGCCAGAGGGAGGCAACTGGAGGCAGTGATAGGGGGGTGGGGCTGGCCAAGGTGCATGTCAGTGGGGGGCCCGATTGCTCTGCCTTCTGGTCTCCCCACAGATGGCCTGATTGCTTGCCAGGCCTAGGGGCCCTACCCTATACAGTGGCACCTCAAGATACGAGTTTAATTCGTTCCGTGACCTCGAGGCGTGGGAAACTATGAGACGCTCGAGTCTCGGTAAACTGGTGGGTCGTGTGCAGCCGGCCGATGCGCGCGATGACTCCTATCTCAACTGTTGCTCGTATTTCAAAGCAAAAATCGCTCGCTCCGTGACGGCTCGTATCTCAAAAATCTCATATGTTAGCGCACTCGTATCTCGAGGTACCGCTGTATGTTGGGAACAGTCTCTTATTTAAAAATTAAAACCGGGCAAGGCTACTCTCACACTGAAAACACAGGGTGATGCAGTGGTGACAGGGAGGGACTCTGGCTTACATATGTTGTGCTCAGCCCTGATTCTGACACTTATAACTGTGAGACAAAGCCAGTCACTTCTCACTGCTTCATAAGATGGGGAAATGGTACCACAGCCTCAGAAGGATCATGTTATGGACTACTCTTCATAATCAGGGCAAAATGTAGCTGCCCATTCAACAGCAAGATGCCTTCCACCTGCGTAAACAGTATGGTCTCTGGTGTCTGCAGCATCCCGGATTGTGAGAGGGATGTCCCACTGCCGGTTTAGGTTCAACATCCCCCGAGGGGTCCTGGATTGTGAGAGGACACAGGATGGGCTGAGGGACCCTCTAAGCTGTGCATGAATTTTGTGCACCAGGTCGCTAGTGTAAAATACAGTGGTACCTCAAGATACGAGTGCCCTAACATACGAGATTTTTGAGATACAAGCCATCGAGCGAGCAATTTTTGCTTTGAAATAAGATCAACATTTGAGATAGGAGTAATTGCATAGATTGGCCAGCTGCACACGACCCACCAGTTTACCACGACTCGAGTGTCTCATAGTTTCCCACGCCTCAAGTTACGGAACAAATTAAACTCGTATCTTGAGGTACCATTGTAAATGGCATGTAACTGTACTAACAATTGAGCAGTGCTTATTCGGAAACGATGAGTGTTGAAAACCAATTGGCTGTATGCTTTAAAATATTCTCATTGTAGTCACTGTTTTAGTACCACTAAATTGTATGTTTTTTCTTGCTATTTTATCACAATTTATTCTTGCTAAAATTATCAATATTTTATTTTGAGACAAATCAATGTTAAAATGCTATTCTTTAAACATGTGCTTGTTTCCACATTTTACATTTTGATGAAATTTTAAATGCAATTTTCTACATCTTAGAAAACATGTGTACATCTAATATATATATCACATTTTATTGTCTATAAAATTATAAATGACCTCTTATAAATTTTCACATTATAACATGCAGTAGGTATAAAATAGTGTGAAGAACCAAATAAAATTGCTGATTGGAAATATTTGGGGAATATTTTACAGATTGCGTTTCAACCTGAAATTCAATAATCTAAATATATATATATATATATATATATATATATATTGCAATAAAGTATGCTTTCAAATTTATATAAATTCAGAATAATTATTTTTCAGAAAGTAGATTTTCATAACATATTTTATAAGATTTGTACTTTGTCTTATAGAATCTCTGATAAGAAAATGATGTTTATAAATAATGAGATTATTTCATGTACTTCCTTATTTCACATTCAGTTAATATATTTCCAAATAATCACGTAAGGAAAAGAATAGATACTCTGCTTAAAATAGCGTATTAACACTGAGAATGAAACATAATGACTTGTTAAATATTATTATGGGAAGAAGGAAAGATATTAAAAAAAGTTTTATTAACATCACTGTGAAGATATATATTGTTTACATGTTTATTTAGCATATATAAGAATCAAGATTACTTCTTTTTTCTCTCTCACAGATATTTTAAATTGTAATCATTTAAAATCCTTTCTTTAAATACGTTTTATTGATATCAGAGTAGAAGAGGGAGAGAGAGATGGAAACATCAATGATGAGAGAGAATCCCTGATTGGCTGCCTCCTACATACCCCCAGCATGTGCCCTGACTAGGAATCAAACCATGACCTCTTGTCTTGGTTCATAGGTTGATGCATAACCACTGAGCTACACTGGCTGGACTTTAAATCCTTCTTGATTCTTCTTCCCTAACAAGTTCGTTGCACATGTTTCATTTGTCGGTCACAATACACCACAATATAACTCCTGCCTTTTCTCCAACCATTTAACTCTCTCATGCTCCAGCAAACCCTGATTATTGCTGTTCTTCAGATATATATGTAAGTACAGTTGATTCCACCAAGAAAGGCAGTTTCATGTTTGAAGTTTGGGCTTTATTCCTTATCAGATGCATAAGTTTACATAAAATATGTAACTCAGACAAATCTTATTTATTCATTTAGAAAATGCCGTTTTCAATAAAATATTAGTCCATTCCCAGGCATTAGATTATATCTAATTCTATCCCTCTGTCCTATACCTTTTCTTTAACAAATGACTACTGAGTTATCATGAAGTCTATTGAATTACTATATTAAAAATTTCCTCTGAGAAACAAAGGTATTTATAACAAGCTACTACCTTTAAAAAAACCCACCCGTTCATGTGTCTGCTTAGATGAATATAAATAGAGGGTACGAGGAAACATCGATCCTATACATTTTTGTGGCTTTTTTATATCTTATGTTGCTTTATTGAATGTGATGGCAAACTGCTTATATTTTTAAAATGCAAGAATATAGTACTGGTTTTGAAGTATTTCTTCTAAAAATTCTTTTAAATGTTTTTTTTTCCCTATTGTTGGATGTTTATGCTTTAAAAAGATTCCTCTAATAAACTATAATAACATAAAATAATAACATTTAAGTATCATTCTGAATGGTATTTTATATCATGAGTGTTACCTAAATGTAAGCGCTTTATCTGGATTAACAGATAGTAACCCCCTCATTTTCTGCCCTTCGCAATAATCCCATCTCCCCTCCATCACCTCTCCTGCTCTGGCTTCATCCAGTTTCTGCTGCCTGTCCGACTTTGGATCTTATAACCAGATATAGATAAAGATAAGCCTAGCACTAATTCCATAGTTTAGTCTTCTGCAGCATTGCTGCCTTCTGTAAGAAGCTTAACATATGTATTGGGCCCAGCTGCTGTGGCTCAGTGGTTGAGTGTCAAACCATGAACTAAGAGGTTACTGACTCAGTTCCTGGTCAGAACACATGCCAGGGGTTGCAGGCTTGATGCCCAGTAGGGGGCATGCAGGACGCAGCTGATGGAAGATGTTTCTCTCCCATGGATGTTTCTAGCCCTATCCCTTTTCTTTCCTCTCTCCCTAAAAAAATATCAATAAAAAGCATTAAAAAAACAAACAAAAATTGAATATGCCCTCTTATTTTCATTTTTAATTTCTTATTATTTTCATAAAGATTATAAAAATTAGATATTCTTCGCTTTCCTTTGTACAGAAAACAAAGAAATAAAAAAGTTATCAAATCTCCCTCCCCCCCAAAAAAAAAGAAGCTTAACATATGCGAGGGGAAGAAATAGAAGCAAATGCTTCAAACACACACACACACACACACACACACACACACACTCACACATGCTTAAGAGTGGGGATGAGGAGTAAAAGCTGCCTGTGGACTGAGGGCTTTTCCCTTGTCCAGATGCAAACTTGTCTCTGAAAGTAGGAAAGAGGTCTTCGCTGCTGAGGTGGACACCACGTTTCCTGGTGTCTGGGCAAGGAGGTCCAGGGGAAATTAAACAGACAGCTCGAAAATGGTAGACAGTAATTTAAAAAAAAATGAAAATATAAGAAAAACTAAAAAAAGAAAAAAAAAGAAAAGAAAACTAAAAAAAAATGGTAGACGTTAATAAAAAATTTTAAAAAAAGAAAGTAAAAACTACTAACTAACTAACTAACTAACTAAATAAATAAAACAAACAAAAAGAAAATGGTAGTCTTCCATCCCTCTTGCCTTTCCTGGCTTGGTTTACCACATCCTTCACTTTTAGCTTAGCGTATTTTCTTTCTTTATTTTTTAATATATTTTATTGATTTTTTACAGAGAGGAAGGGAGAGGGAGAGAAAGTCAGAAACATCAATGAGAGAGAAACATCGATCAGCCGCCTCCTGCACGCCCCACAGTGGAGATGTGCCCGCAAGCAAGGTACATGCCCCTGAACGGAATCGAACCTGGGACCTTTCAGTCCGCAGGTTGAAGCTCTATCCACTGAGCCACACCAGTCTTGGCACTTGGCATATTTTCTTAGCTTTCTCTCTACCTATGGAGGACTTGAAGGGTGACAGAGGATGCTTCCTGTCCTGGCTGTGTCAGCTGAGCATTGTGACCTTGGACAAAGAATTTCCGGTCTCCAGATCACTCAGACCCTCCCCATCCTTAGAATGAGTCGCAAAACAGCATTTTCTCCCGGGTCCATGGAGAAGTCCACCAGCTAGTTATGCGAAGTGCTTAGCATAGTGTGGGGTGCCTGGAACCTCTCAGGGAATAGTAGCATTTATTGTAATTCTCATACCATATTTTGAAATTTAATCTTTATAAAAATCTTTAATGAAAAATTTTTCATTGCAAATGCTCCACTCTCCCCTCCCCTTGGCCCACCTATCCAGGCTCTCCCTCCTTCTCTCAGCGAACTTTGATGTCAGCCCTCAATTAAAAAGAAAATGAAGTAATTAGCCAGAAAAAATGGTTAAAAGTAATAGAAAATTGTGAATTTCAATTTGCATCTCCGGAGACCTCTGTAGAAATCCCCGTATCCACTGAGTTTTTGGTTACCTTTATCCATTTCTAGGAATTCTTCGTGTTTTTGAGAAGGGATTCAGTCATTGGCTTCGCTGCCACATGGGCAAATTTGGTGCGGAGTGATTGGCCAAAGGCGGCCCCTGCCTCTCGCCTGTGGCACCTCTGGTTTTCCGTGTCGCTGGTGTGTATCTGCCATCTGTCTGCGGTCCCTTAAATTCACCACAAAAGCTGTGGTGTGAACCGTGCTGCCCTGAGGGCCTGCTGGGCAGAATAAAACTAAGGCCTGCGGAGAAAACTTCTGGAAGGTATTGAGGTTTAAAGTATCGTTATTTTGTTTTTATCACTTCCCCTCTATTTTAAACTAGTGGCCAGGTGCATGAAATTTGTACATGGGAGGGGAGGGGTGTCTCCAATCTGGGACCCCTTGGGGCAGTGGTTCTCAACCTTCCTAAGGCCATGACCCTTTAAGACAGCTCCTCATGGGGTGGTGACCCCCAACCATGAAATTGTTTCCGTTGCTACTTCATAACTGTAATTTTCCTCCTGTTATGAACTGTAATGTAAATATCTGATAGGCAGGATGTATTTTCGTTGTTACAAATTGAACACAATTTAAGCATAGTGATTAGTCACAAAAACAATAGGTAATTGTATATTGTGAAATATTTATTTCTAATAACAAATAAATGAAATTTTGTCTTGAATCGTGGTGTAGCATGGGCAACAGTCTTCCTAGGACAACAGTAAACTACATTGCTACACTTTGCTACACCGAGGAGCGGTGTGTTGGTTCCTAAGACCATGGGAAATATGTGTTTTCTGATGGTCTTAGGCGACCCAGGTGAAAGGGTCGCTCGACCCCCAAAGGGGTCACGACCCACAGGTTGAGAACCGCTGCCTTGGGGGATACCTGGCATCGGACATCCCTCTCACAATCCAGAAGGGATGGCTCCTAACTGCTCGCCTGCCTGCCTGGTTGCCCCTAACTGCTTCCCTGCCTCATCCCCACACCCAGGATCCTGGCTTCCTTCCCTCTGGCCAGCCATAGGCACCCGGGACCCCAGGCCGGCTGCAGCCGCAGGGGATGGTGGACAGGTGGTTTCGCCTGGTCCACAGCTGCAAGCGCTGAGACCCGGAGCCACGGGCTGGTTGGCTTCTCCATCTACAAGGCCATAGCCAGCCACACGTGCTGGCACCTGTACAGCAGGCAGACAGCTACTCCGTCTTCCCTGGGATGCAGTGCGGGCAGCTTCTTTGGTTGGCTGTGGCCTGGGATCACAGGGCCGGCGGCTTTTGGTCTCCCTGGCTGCAGCCAGCCTCAGGCAAGGGTGCCGGACTTCTCCTGCTCTCCCAACTTCCCCGACTCTCACAGGCCCAGAGTGGCTGGAGGGTGGGGCTGCCGCCATCCTTGACAGATTAATTTGCATACTCACTCCTGATTGGCTCGTGGGTGTCATGGAGGTACCGTCAATTTGCATCTTTCTCTTTTATTAGTGTTGATGTTTTACTTGGTATCATTTTCTTTTTTGTTTTAGTTTTAAATTTTTTTTCAATTACAGTTTGCACTCAATATTGTGTTGTATTACTTTCAGGTGAACAGATGGACGGTTGCAAAATAGACACAGGATTAAAGTGCGGCCGAGGATATATATAGTCAGTACGTTGTAGGAAGTACGTGTGCTGCCTGGTGGTTGCGGGCAATGCCAGGTTTCCCATTTTGAGAGGCACAGAGAGCAGGAGGCCAGCCCTCTGAGGACACAGAGGACCTGGCCAGGCTTTAGAATACAGTGTGGTGATGGGGGGGGGTGAGGGAGAAGGCAGAAGAGGGTATATGGGGAGTAAAAGTTGGTGGAAAAAGTAATACAATTAAAAAAATTACACAACATTAGAAAAAAGACTACTATATCTTATCAGCGGGCTCAGTGGTTCCAGCTCCCTTGGAGGGGACTCAGGAAAGCCTTGGAGAAAATAGCTGCAGGAGTGTGCTCCCTCCCTCCCTCCCTCCCTTCCTTCTTTTCTTCCTTCTTTCCTCCCTCCTTCCATCTTTCTCTCCCTCCTTCCTTCAATCTTTCCTTTCTCCCTCCCTCGCTCCCTCCCTCCTTCCCTTCTTCCTGCCTTCCTACCTTCCCTTCTTCCCGCCTTCCTGCCTTCCTGCCTTCTGCCTTCCCACCTTCCTGCCTTCCTTCCTCAAAAAGGCGCGTCTCAGCAGCTGTCCCTTTTAGGGACCAGGGGAGGGGTATTGAAGATTTGAGCCACCGTAGTGTTCTGGATGTTCTCAGAACAGGAAGTCTCTCCTGTTTGTGTTGTTGCTGCAACTGTAAGGAGTGTGATGTTGCATACATTTTGGAATCTTGGATGTTTGCTCTCCTATGGGAAATACTGACTTGAAATGTTGTTGGATTTCAAGATGCAGAGTAAAAATGAATAAAACCAGCCCTAATCAGTTTGGCTCAGGGCCTGCAGACTGAAGGGTCCCAGGTTTGATTCCATTCAAGGGCATGTACCTTGGTGGGGGCACATCCCCAGTAGGGGGTGTTCAGGAGGCAGCTGATCGATGTTTCTAACTATCCCTCTCCTTTCATCTCTGTAAAAAAAAATCAATAAAAAGTATATTGAAACATGAATAAAAACATATTCATACATATCTTTCAGGTGGATTCAAGTTCAAATATTTAGGCAAATATTAAATTGCACACTTTTTCTGTGCAACATAGAATTTAAACGTAGAGAAAACCATTATGATAATAATAAATTACCTTGTAAACAAATCACAGGCAGAAAGTGTACTTTCCAGGCAAACGTATGTGGTAAAAACTACATTATTAATATTTTAAGTAAAAATGTGTTTGTTCTAAAAAATACGGATTCTTTTCAGACAAATGTGATTTTATTTTTTTGTTTTTATCCTCCTCCCATATCTGGCATTAATAGTGTTAGCAAGTTATGTTTTACTAGAGGCCCGGTGCCCGGCATTCGTGCAGGGTGGTGTGTGTGGGGTGTCCCTCAGCCAGGCCTGTACCCTCTTCCTCTTGCAGTCCAGGAGCCCTCAGGGGATGTCACCCTTCACACTGCAGTGGAGGGCAGAGAGGCTGTAACCCCGGCTTCTGGCTGAGGGGTGCTCCCCCTGTGGGGAGCACACTTACTCCCAGGGCCAGTTCCTGTGGTGAGCGTCTGCCCCTGGTGGTCACTGTGTGTCATAGCGACCCGTGTTCCCACCCTTTGTTGGATTTGCACATTAGTCTTTTATTATATAGGATTAGAGGACCAGTGCATGAAATTCGTGCATGGGGGTCTCTTTCAGCCTAGCCTGCTCCCTCTCTTTTCTGAGACCCCTTGAGGGATGTCCAACTGTCCATTTAGGCCCAATCCTACCTGGACTGCTGGCTCCCAACTGCTCACCTGCCTAAAACTTTGTTGCCTTAAGTGGAGGCCTCTGTGAGCCAGGGTTTGTGGAAAGCTTGGTTTCCTCCATCGCCAGGGGCAACCCAAGCCTTCCTCCTGCTCTCTCTGTGGCTGTAGCCATCTTGGTTGGGTTAATTTGCATACTTGCTCGGATTGGCTGGCTGGCATGGCTGGTGGGTGTGGCTTGTGAGTATAGCGGAGGTATGGTCAATTTGCATATTCCCCTTTTATCAGATAGGACAGCTTTTCTAGGTGGTTTGAATAGTCGTCTGTTTCTTGTGCCATATAACGTCACTCACTCTGTTCACTGAGCTGCCCTGTCTGCTCGCACATTTGGGGGAGGTTCTTGCTCTCTCCTTGCCCCTGATGGCATTCCCGCGGCGGGCAGTGTTGGGAGCTTTGAGGCTCCCTCCCTGGCTTCTGGCAGCTCCCACCACTGAGGCAGTGAGAGCGCTGCCAGGCGCCTGCCATCCCAGCCAGGAGCAGGCACAGCTCCGCACAGGGCATCTTCCAGGCAGGTCCACCTCGAGACTCTGCTCTGTCACCCAGTCTGCATCTCACACACATGCTGTTGCTCATTTGGAATTCATTTTTGGAGGGTTGTTTCCACTCATAAAACTTCCTGATATGGGTAAGATCCAGCTACAATTCTTTATATATATATATATATATATATATTTTTTTTTATTGATTTCTCACAGAGAGGGAGAGGGATAGAGAGCTAGAAACATCGATGAGAGAGAGAGACATCGATCAGCTGCCTCCCGCAGGCCCCCTACTGGGATGTGCCTGCAACCAAGGTACATGCCCTTGACCGGAATCGAACCTGGGACCTTTCAATCCGCAGGCCGATGCTCTATTCACCGAGCCACACCGGTTTTGGCCCAGCTACAATTCTTGACACTTGCTTCCCTCGCACTCTCTTCCTGATAAATAAATCTTTAGTGTTGCCTATACTGACTTCAGGTTACAAAGTGAATTCCACTTTCTATCTAGTCTTCCGTTATAGAAGTTTAGCCCCAGGTCATACAAAAATGGATCATTTGTTTCATTCTCAAGTTAGAGTGTATTATAAATGTCATACCCTTGTGTCCAGGGGAATTTCTCACCTGTCAAAAATGAGCAATTTTTAGACATGTAGGACCAAGTGTTTACTTTTAATTTAATATGGTCTGATCATTGTTTTCTTATTTTTTTCAAATGAATTTGCAGGGACCAATAGTTTATCATATCATTTATTGCATGTTTTGACCTAACTGAAAAGATGCTGGTCATAGATATATCTATGAATTTCAATTCTCCAGATATAAGTCATAACTAACATAAAACTTCTTTTCGATTAAAATCTTGTCCCATTTGTATATATTTTAGGATATATTCAAAAATGTGAATTATTTCATCATCTTAAGCACTGCTTATTTGAAGGCATTAGGTGTATGTTACATGAAAACATTTTAGGTGCCCGTTTCAACCTTTTTATTGTCTTTAACTGTCCATATTAATATGAGGTTTTTCTTAATCTTCTTGTTTGTTACTATGTTAAAATTTTTCCATATGTGTATTTGTTAAGTATTTCTGCATACTTGAAATGCATGCATAGTCAATGAAATAAACAATGAAATGTCATCAATAATCACTAAAACAGGAAATTTTTAGGGATAAGTCTAAGAAAACATGTGAAGAATATTTTTGCTGAAAACTAAATAGCACTGATGAAAGAAATCAAATAAAATCTAATAATCGAAGGGCATGCCACTTCCAAGAATTAAAAAATTCAACCTTTTAAATGCCAAGCCTTTGTAAATTGGTAATGCAGATGCACCCTAATTGTATCAAAGTCCAGGAAAGATTTTTGTAGATGGAGATAAGATTATTCCATATTTTTCAGAAATTTATCTGCAAATGCACAGGACCTACAATAGCTATGATCATCTTTAAAAGAAACATAAGGTGGGTAGAACAGGAATATCCAGAGTCAGTACTTAATATTCATTCATGTTCATCGAGAGTTTTGCCATTGGTGGAGAGATTCATAGACCAATGGACCAGAACAGAGAAGCCAGAGGTAAACCCAGGCAAATATGCTCAACTCATGGTTCAGAAAATGCAAATGTATTTTCACAAATGAAACTAGAGGAATTACAAGTTCATTAGGAAAGCAAACAAGAAAGAACCCTAACTTAAAACTCACATCTTACCTAAACTTAATCCAAATTGATCACAGACTTCAATGTAAAAGATGAAACCATAAAATTTGCCAAATACACTCTAAATGTTTGAGAAATAGGGGTAGGCACAAAGTTGCAAGTCTTAACACTATAATTAAGGTCAGTTAGAGGGAAAAATGATCAATTAAATTTGATCAAAATTTAAAACTTTGCTTTGAAAAATAGCCTGAAAAAAAAAGCACAGGAAATCACTAGCTCTTCTGAAAATGCATATTAAAATCGCAGTAAGATACTTGTATACTTATCACAATGACTAAAGTAATTGGGCCATTCCTTTAAAAAATTAAACTTGCAATTTCCCTACAACTTGGAAGATAGTTTTCACTTTTTATTTCAGAAAAATATAGACTGTACATGAATTTTATAGTAGATTTACTCATAATATCCACAAGCTGCAAACAACCCAGAGAAGTTTTACTCTTAATCTCCTCTGTAGGTATGATTGTTCAATTATCTACATGCTTATTCTTTTATCTTGATGGTAAGAGAGAATGATAAGGGAGAATTGGAAAAAAATAAAGCTAAGTTAATAATAATTGAGGAATTACCTAGATGAGAAATGAAGGCCTATTGGATTTTGATCAAATTTAATTTATCATTTTTCCCTCTTTATTGAAGGATTCTCCTAGAGAGGAAGATCTCATCTTTGGAGATCAGAATTAAGAATAAAAGGGTAGAGCCGAAACCGGTTTGGCTCAGTGAATAGAGCGTAGGCCTGTGAATTGAAGGGTCCCAGGTTTGATTCCCATGGGGGGGGGTGCCTTGGTTGCGGGCACATCCCCAGTAGGAGGTGTGCAGGTGGCAGCTGATAGATGTTTCTTTCTCATTGGTGTTTCTAGCTCTCTATCCCTCTCCCTTCCTCTCTGTAAAAAATCAATAAAATATATTAAAAAAAAGAAGAATAAAAGGGTAGAACCTGAGGTTTTAGTGGGTAGAGAGGAATAAATATATTTTACAAAATAAGCAGCTGTCTGCTGAAAACTAAAATGATGCCTGAGAGTTTGAAGAAAATGGTGAAGTCCAAGACAGTTGTTTTCAATTTTTAAAAATAATTACCGCACTGTATTTTCCTTAATATGCACCATTACATTACCTTGACTGTTGTCTGTACTTAACAGCCTTCATGGATTTCTAAAAATCATGATGGCATCAAAATTACTTTCTAGAATTAAATCATGATTGCTTTCAAACATAACAAATAAAATATTACAATATTTTAAAATAGAGATATAGGGTTTACTCATATTTACATTAATAATCACAATGAATAATCTATTGTAACATGTTTTGTTTTTTTTGAGGAAATAAACCTACCTAATTTTCATTTAGAATTTTTTTCAAGCATAATCATTTATTCCATATCACACTTTTCTAACCTAAAGCGGCCTTCACTAATTGTCACTAAACACTAATTAGGTGCATTTGCAAACTCTCTTGTCTGTGGGAGAGGAAGTTACATTTATTGTTACTATAATGGCGCTGGAAGGCATGTTCCAGAGTGATAAACGTGGCTTTAACAAGCATCAGTGTTTATGTTTATGTCTTAATTTAAGTCAAGATGGAAGGATATGCTTTTGAGGAATTTAACTTTTTTAAAATAATATATTTTATTGATTTTTTATAGAGAGGAAGGGAGAGGGATAGAGAGTTAGAAACATCAATGAGAGAGAAACATGGATCAGCTGCCTCCTGCACGCCCTGCACTGGGGATGTGCCCCTAACCAAGATACGTGCCCTTGACCGGAATCAAACCCGGGACCCTTCGGTCTGCAGGCTGATGCTCTATTCATTGAGCCAAACCCAGATTTGGCAAGGAATTTAACATTTTAATATGGACAAAGGTATTTATTTTGACTAGAGCTCCTTCCACTATTCTGTAGCATTTCTATGTGATGTATGTACATTTTTAAACTAAAAAACAAGGCTTTGTCCCCTGCAATATTTTAGGGTAATCATACCCTGCTATATAAACATTGAGGTTCTTTAAATTTATCATGAAGAAAACACCTTAATTAAAATCAGAAAATAAGACCGGACATTTTTGACCAATGAATTTTGACATGTTCACACTGAACCAGTTTTTTCTATCATTGATGTGAAAATGATACATCAAAATGGACTTAAAATAAGGAAGTGTGAGCACGCCATTGCAGTTTATTATGCGCATGTTTGTCAACTCCCTGGAAAAGTTTATCCAAAACAATGATTGATCGGTTTCAACTTCTCAGAGACCATCAGTTTCTGGAAAATCCCTCCCTCAGAGAAGATAGCATACGCTTTTTAGGAATAAATAAATAAATATTCATGAGTCACCATAGTTTCCCAACAAATCAAATTTAATTAAATGAGGCATCGCCTCCACTTACACGAAGGTTGACTACAGGTTTATTTGCTCAGGCAAATGCCAGTGTTAAGAGTAAAAACCCGCATGCAACTTGGCACCCCCAATTAAAACATAAATAAAAAAAGCAGGGAGGGCTTCTCGCCTCACTGCAGGCCCCTGCGATGCGAGAACTGCTCGGTTGTCATCTGGAATCTTTCATGACACCGCGGAGGAGGGCATTTATTTGCATAATAGGACATCGTGTGCCAGGGCGAGGCTTTAATTACACACGGGCTGCGTGCACTGGTTCAGCTGGCATCGCCAAGGTGTACCAAGCGGTGGGTGAGGCCTTCATCCCGGGTCCCCGCCGGGTCTTTTCTGGGTCCAGCAGTTTATTTCTTTTCTTTTTCTTTTTTTAATATATTTTATTGATTTTTCACAGAGAGGAAGGAAGAGGGATAGAGAGTCAGAAACATCAACGAGAGAGAGACATCGATCAGCCGCCTCCTGCACGCCCCGCAGTGGAGATGTGCCCACAAGCAAGGTCCATGCCCCTGACCGAAATCGAACCTGGGACCTTTCAGTCTGCAAGCCGACGCTCTATCCACTGAGCCACACTGGTCTCAGCCAGCGGTTTATTCTTAATGAGCATCCTGAGACGGTGGCTGGGAAAACAGACGGAGAACCAATCGCTCTCCCTCTGCATACTGCTGGAGTGGCCGCCGTGTGCCAGGGTGGGATTGCACATCTAACATGTTACATAGATGCCCTGACATGTAATCCTAAGCATCATGGCCTGTAAAGAGACCGTGATTGCGTTCACGTTTTAGGAAGCCCCCGGGAAAGGTAGACAGGTGATGAGTTTGGAGTAAGTGGAGTGCACTAAAACGTGTGTCAGCATCTCTAGTTATCTTTTTGGGGCATGGCGGATGCTAGATAAAATGAAAAAAATAAAAAAATAAAAAGCCCTATTCGGTATCCCCCAGAAGGTCTTGTATTTACAGGAAACGGGCTCTCCTGTTGCTTCATGGGTGTTTCCAAGGCAGTGACATTAAAGCAGAAGAATGTCATGTGTCTAGCGTCCCTGCGTGGCCAGAAGAGTTGTTTGTGGCAGAGCGTGTTGTGTGTGCAGGATGATCCTATGTTCCTGCCATCGTGCACCTGGATTTAAAGTGGGGACCCTGCAGTGTGGTCAGACATCCTCTCCTCTGCCACCCTCTGGCCTGGGCACAGGGGGGCGAGGCGGCTGCCAGGTGTCAGGAAGCAGCCTTGGGCCCTGCAGAGGGTGCGCTCTGAGGCCTCTTTCATCAGAAGCAGGTGCTCGGTCTGGATGCGGACACAGCGAGCATCACTGTCCCCTCCCGGTGATGGAAGAGGCCAGAGGGGGTGTCACTGCATCTGAAGCCGAGAAACAATCACAGTGAACTGTGATGTGGCTCCAGGAGGTGTGGCCGTCCATCGTCATTTAAAACATATTCAGCCGAGACCTGTTTGGCTCAGTAGATAGAGCATCGGCCTGCAGACTGAAAGGTCCCGGGTTCGATTCTGGTTGGGGGCATGTACCTTGCTTGCGGGCACATCTCTAGTGTGGGGTGTGCAGGAGGCGGCTAATCCATGTCTCTCCCTCATCCATGTTTTCTGACTTTCTATCCCTCTCCCTTCCTCTCTGTGAAAAAGTCAGTAAAATATATTTAAAAAAACAAAAACATATGCAGTGGGCACAGGTAGCAGTAGGTGAAGAAATCATAGATGATGAAATACAGGGTGTCCCCCCTAAGTATACACACTACCAGCTGATAACTCCAAGTTGGAAAATGAAATATATTTTAATAAACACTGCCTTTTCAATTATTCAAAGGGTGTGTATGTATTTTTGGCACATTCCTTATAAAGAAAACATCATCTCAGAAATATAAATATGAATATAAATATATATATATATCGTTTAGAAGAAATATTTTCAATATATATTAAAGTTAAATTTATTATTGATATCTACAGAGAAAATTTCAAATTTCTGATCAGAATAAGTTGGTAGAGGACTAATAAACTGTATGAGGAAAATGGGATCCAAAACATGATAGGAGGGGAATTTGGAAAGATTTACAGATACTTAAATTTATCGGAATAGCACTTATTTTTTTATTAATTTTATTACAATATTTTTATTTTTATTTTTTAGTGTTTTATTTTTTTACTATATTTTAACGTATGAAGTTTCCCCCTTTCACAGGTCAAAAACCAAAAATCAGTGATTTCACAGGATTTCATCCAGTCTGTTCTTAATTGGAAAACGATCCTTGATACTGCCAATATAGGTCAAATCTAGGGTCGTCCTGGTTGTTTACGAGCCACCATATTTTAAAAACAGCTACTGAAATCGTAGTTCCAAAGTTACTACACATTTTTCAAAATTATACTTTATTTGCTAGAGAAGTTTTATGACCCCAGCAAAATTTAGCAGAAAATGCAGTTCCTCTATATCCCTTACACCAACCCCTACAACCCTTACACCAACACCCCCCAACCACACCCCATCAATAGCCCAAGCCCAGTGTGGGACCTCGGTCCAATCAGTGAACTTACAATGACATCCCATCGCCATCTAAACTCCATAGTTTAATCATGGTTTACCCTGGTGTCGTCTATCCTGTAGGTTCTAACACATGTATGATGGCATTTATTAATATCTGTCCTACAGCTGGTGTCACTCTAGGATTTCTCATCCTTCCTCTACCTTAACTCCCAGAAAACAGCCGCTCACCTTTTGAATGTCTCCATGGTTTTATCTTTTTCAGAAGGTCACATACTTGGAATCATATAGCAAGTAACCTTTCGAGTTTGGCTCTTTATATGCGCTGATACGCACGAAAGGTTTATTCATGCTTTTCATGACTTGGTAGCTGCTTCCTTTTTAGCCCTGATGGCTGTTTCCTTGTGTTAATGAACCTCAGTGTCTTTACCCACTCGCCTACTGAAGGGCAGCTTGATTGCTTCCAACTTTGGGTGATTGTAAGGAAACCTGCTATAAATATCAGCGCAGGTTTCTGGGTGATGTAAGTTTTTATTTATTTTTTTATTTTTTATTAATGTGTTACATGTGCACATGTCTTCCCATTGTCCCCTCCCTCCCAGGCATACCCCAACCCCCAGTGTCTGTGTTCATTGGTGATGCTTATATGCATGCATACAGGTCCTTTGGGTGATCTCTAATCTCCCCCACCTCTCCCTAACCTTCCCGCTGTAATTTGACAGTCTGTGTGATGTTTTTAACTCACCTGGGCCCATCCCAAGGAGAACCGTTGCCCGTAGGAAGGAGTAGCTCTAGTTCTGGAAGAAACTGCCAGCTGTCTGTCCAAGGGGCTGCACCGTTTTGCCCTCCCACCAGCAATGCGTGGCTGTTTCACATGCTCACCAGCACCTGGCGTTGCTTTCAGGATTTTGGATTTTCATTATTCTAAGCGGGGTGTTTTCATTATGCTAGTAGGGATGAATAATTTCAATTCACTGATGACATGAGGTATCAAACACTCTTCACAACACATTTAACATCTGTATGTCTTCTTTGTTGACACGTCTAAAAAGATGTTTGTCCATGCATCAACCATATTGTCCTTTTTCTGATGGTTGAGTTTTAAAAGTTCTGCGTATATTCCGGCTCTGAGTTGTCCTTCCATTCCCAGGATGTAACTCTGCCTTTGATAATATCTCTAGAACCAGTGCTCATGGTATTGTCTCAAAGAAAGGAGAATCATCCAGAATCTTTTCTGCGCAGCTCAGGAAACCTGGGCAGAGTGTGGAGATGCTTTTTTTGTGTGTGTATATCACTCAGTCCTATCACCACACCGTTGAGATGGACTTGAGAAGGGGAGGGGAGAGAGAGGATACACCTCTGAGTTATTCCTAAGGCCACCTATGGCCACAGAGCGCCTTTCCCTTACACCTGAGCAGGCAAAGGCATGTCCTCTGGGACAGATTTCCAGAACATAATGGTGACGGTGATGTGTGAAGAAGTGAAGTTGGAATAGCTGATTTGAGGATGTGGTGACGTAGGGTTAAGTACCATCAGCATTTGTCACAGGAAACTGTAGGTTGGCAGGATCCCTGGCACAGTCACCTCCTGGAGCTGAGATCCAAGGATTGAATCACAGCCCCTGTGTCATCCGATCTGTGACCATGGGAACAAGCCTCATTCTCTCCTTAAAACAGAGGCAACTGATGCCAAATTTCTGGAATACATACCGCGGTTTTCCGTGAGCCTATTCTGCCCATGTTCTATAGAAACCTGGATTTGGTGTTCTTGAGTAAAGGTGAGAAGAAGCGTCCACAGTAAGAAAACACAACATAGGTGAGTCAGTGGGGTGTACACACATGTGTGTGTGTTTGGATATAATCCAGAAAAGGTCACATGTTTGATATGAATGAAAAGAGGCCTTAGACATACCTTTGAAGAATTCACAATTAGAGATGATATACAGCAGTCATAATAATTCTATGCACACATATGTGTGTGTTTTTGGATATAATCCATTAAATGTCGCATGTTTCATATGAATGAAAAGAGGCCTTACACATACCTTTGAAGAATTCGCAATTAGGAGATGATATACAGCAGTCAGTGGACATGCCTAATGTTTTGAGCTCTAGGACAAACTTACTAAAGATTTCCACTACTCATATTCATGTACAAGAAAAACATGTCTCATACCCACAGGTTGGAAGGCGATGGATACATTTACCTAAAACTCTATAAAACTTTACTCCAATGTCTAAATGAGGAATAATATTGAGTCAATTTCATACTGCAATTATAATACAAAACTAATTATTCCATTTTTTCTAAGTGCATAAATATAAAAACATATTTATCAAATTTATAATGAAATACAAATACTGTTTTGGCATTGTTGTTAAATGTCTAGCTGTCTTTACAGGGAATTGATCGAAAGATTTGATAATAGAATAAAATGAATAAATCCTTAGTTAAGTGATGTTAATCACGCATGAAGTGTAGCATAAGATTTGCACAATCAGAGATCAGCTGTGGTAATCAGAGAACTAAACTCCTGAAGTACCAGCTCTTAAGTTCCATTCATTAGAAATAAGTCTGATATTTATCCTTTGCAATTAGAGTCTTTGTATAAATTTGCACCAGGGCTTTGAGAAACGTCTCTAAGTAATTATTATAAATCACTGTGTGTGTGTGTGTGTGTGTGTGTGTGTGTGTGTGTGTGTGATGGCTACTCTGTTCGAATGGAATTATTCCAGTATGTGAAATGTTAGCTTGTTGTTGTTTTTTTTAATAGAAATTGAACTTTATGGATAGTATCAGTGAAAGTGAAAACCAACAACATTTTCATTTTGTTAAAAATCATTCTTGCACTTCCAGCTTTTATAACACTGAATTTCTTGCTTTAAAAATCATTCCAATTGCCCTGGCCATTGTGGTTAAGTTGGGTGAGCATCACCCCATGCACAGAAAGGTTGCTGGTTTTATTCCCCATCAGAGCACATGCCCAGATTGTGGGCTCCATCCCCGGTTGGGGTACCTGTGGGAGGCAGCCAATGAATGTTTCTCTCTCCCATCAATGTTCCTTTATCTCTCTCTTTCCCCCATATTTCCGCTCTGTCTAAAATATAAAACAAAAACATAATTTAAAAGCACTTTATTGTGGCTTAATTCTGAATTTCCACATTTGTATTTTTGTTAGTCAATAGGAAAAAAGTTATTTTTTTCCCCAAAGAATAGAGCTACCTTCTGTTACTGTTATGTTTTAAAATTGTATTATGTACCCAGATAATCCTCTATAATAAAAGGCTAATATGCACATTGACTGAACAGTGGAATGACCGGTCACTATGACCCACATTGACCACCAGGGGGCAGATGCCCAATGCAGGAGCTGTCCCCGTAGTCATTGCCCTTCCACAGGGGGAGTGCCACCCAGCCAGAAGCCGGGCTCACGGCTGGTGAGTGCTGTGGCAATGGCAGGAGCCTCTCCCACCTCCTAGCACTAAGGATGTCCTAAGCCGTCAGGCGGACATCCCCCCAAGAGCTCCTGGACTGTGAGAGGGTGTGGGCTGGGCTGAGGGAAAATCCCCCCCTCCCCAAGTTCACAAATTTTGTGCACCGGGCCTCTAGTTTTATATAAAAACACAAAGATGGACACCTGGTGGATGCTGTATTGAATTTTTGGTGTAGGTTGTTTGCTTATTGTTTGGATTCTCTGTGTGGTCGTCCTCTGCTCTCCCTGTCCACATTATCCCTTCTTGCCCCAACGGGTCACCCACGTAGATAACCACGGGCTACGATCCCTTCGCGATTTTCTCTATGCTGGTCTCATCACGTGTACACAGGTGCATCCTGGACAGAGATAGGGCTTTCAAGTTAGTTTCATCAAACAACCGTGCGAGAGTTAGCACTTTTATTTTTTTTTCCTTAGTCATACATTGTTGACTTCTTTCCAAGTCAACTGGTTTACCTGGGATTTTTTTAAAAATACATTTTATTAATTTTTTAACAGAGAGGAAGGGAAAAGGACAGCGAGTTAGAAACATCAATGAGAGAGAGACATTGATCAGCCGCCCCCTGCTCACCCCCTCCTGGGGATGTGCCCACAACCAAGGTACTTGCCCTTGACCGGAATTGAACCTGGGACCTTTCAGTCCGCAGGCCGACGCTCTACCCACTGAGCCAAACCGGTTTCAGCTGCCTGGGATTTGAATGGCTACATAGTCTTCCACCTGTCCTCTGCTCATGGGCATTTGCTTTGTCTCCAGTTTTTGCCACGGGGAACAGTGTTGGAGCAAACATCTTGTTCATCTATCAGTCCATATGGAGCTTTTGATTTCATCGCATATTTTCCCCAGTAGAACTACTGAATCAAAGAAGGCATTTTCCTAATATATTCTTCTCAATCGCTTGCCACGAAGGGTGGAAACGTTTTTCCCCACCAATGCAGGAACCCCCTTTTTATCACAGATCCTTACTTTCATTTAGTAAGTTTTAGCTCTTCTTTATTTCCCAGCTAATGAGTGGAACCTGACATCCCATTTTCCCTTAATTTGCCTGTGCCTGACGCTAATGTGTTTGAATAGCGTTTTATGTACTTGCCAATCACCTTTATGTGGTTTTGTAAAAATTAATTGCTCTTTCTTGTCTTTTCTCTGTTTAATTGAATGATCTACCTGGCTCCGTTGTGAAAAGCTTGTTGAATTATAGATAGCCCCTGTACACTGTGAGGTATCTCCCCAAATTTCTCATTTGCATTTTTTCCATGACATAATTTGATGATCAAAAGTATTATATTTATGGCAATACAGCGATGGCACAAGTAAGTTTACAGTTATCCTATGGAAAACAATATCATGTTTATAAATAAGAATTAAAAAATGAATTCTGTCTTTAGCATACTCAACTGTAAACCTTCTTTGCCAACCCTTGTATATTTACTAAAAGAATGGGTTTCCATTCTTGATGAAGAAATTCTTCCCAACCCTAGAGTATACATGTAGTCCTCTAAAATTTTATAACACTGTCTCTATTATGTATATGTACATGCATATACACATGACTAAACACACGTGGAACATAATGTTCACGCATCTATGGTCCACAAATTAATTAGCATAACATTTTCCCCAATCATGTCTCATCTTTACCCCTGCAGATAATCGATAGCTTACATTTTTGAATTAATCATCCTTTGGTATTAGATTATAGCCTTGAAATATACATCCATGGCCATGAACAATTAATTGTTTAGTTCTGCAGGTGATCCTTGTATTCTTACAGAGTGCATTGCTCAGCAAATTTTGCTCAGTCTCTGTGGAATGTGTTCATTCTGATAAATGCAGTACAGATTATATCGTTGTGGAATATTTCATATTGTGAATGTACTGGGGTACATATTTTTGGAGGATTTTAATGATTTTGTTTATCATATTTCACTTTTAATCCATTCAGCATTAATTTCGCATACAGCAAACGATAGAAATCCATTTTTATGTCTTTTCACATGACTATTCAGCTCTGTAGCCAATTTATTAAATTCCACCGATTGGAAACATCATATGCTAAATATGCTGAGGTATATTTCTATGTGTTCTGTTGCATTCCACAGATGTGTTTAGACATGCCCATACCTGTATGACACAGTCTTAAAGCATGACCTGGGTCCTGATAGCAAAACCCTATGGTATCTCCTACATATTCGCCCTGAACTATTTTCAAATACATAGCTATTTTTTGACTTTTTTGTTTTGTTTTCTACAAATTAAAAAAAAAAAGTCAAACGACATTTAAATAACTGCAGTTATCAAAAACTGTACTCCAACTGGAATTCATTAAACTCATACTCTAACTGAGTTAAATGCCTTTCAAAATAAATCCCACTTGGTAAGCATGTATTATTGGCTTAATCCGTTTTTTGTGTTAATCTTTTAATTAGAAATTTTATTGACACAGTAAAGGAGGATGGTCTCCAGTCTGCAGTTTTTAATCAAAACGGAGGGCGATCCTGAAATGAATGAGCGCTTGCTCTCTGTCCCTGGGTTTCAGATGCCCTGTCAGTGCAGCGGGCATCGAGGTTGGATCACATCCCTCACCCAGGTACCCAGCTGCTCCTACTGTGGCTGTCACCGGTTCATATTTGACCTCTTTCCCGCCCTCCACTCTGGTGATGGAATGATCCCCTTTCTCTAAGCTGTCACATGTGTTGCCATCAAAGTGTACAGTAGGTTCTTCAATGTACACTCTGCCTCCTATGTGTACTTTTTTACAAAAAACAAACACACAAACAAAATCACAAAAATTCAAATGCAATGCAGCCCATGAGATCAAACCGCTTGGCTGTCACAGTGAACAAGTGGAAATCAAGCGAGGCATCGTTTTGTGCCTGCGATGGACACAGTGGAAAGAGGACATCTCACTGCCTGTTGGCTCCTGGGTCAGTGTGGGCTCTCAGACATCAGATGCCGCTCACTTTATCGCAGCAGCTAAAGCTCCCTGAGTGTTTATTACGTGCCAGGTGCTGTGCTGAGTGCCTCATATTTCCCCTCATTACACTATTCTGGGACAACCTGATATTGTTCGTTGCTACTTTTGACAGAAATGGCAAGATCGTAGGGTTTATGGGGACTGAAGCCAGAACAGTTTGTGGTGTGCTCATTGGTCCTTCCTCATAAGCAACGTGCTCTGCTCTCTCCGTTATCCGTTCTACCAGCGTCAATAAAGAAGATTGCATAGGACCGAGACCGGTGTGGCTCAGTGGATGGAGCATCGGCCTGTGGACTGAAAGGTCCCAGGTTTGATTCCGGTCAAGGGCATGTACCTTGGTTGTGGGCACATCTCCACAGTGGGGCATGCAGGAGGCGGCTGATCGATGTCTCTCTCTCATCCATGTTTCTGACTTTCTATCTCTCTCCCTTCCTCTCTGTAAAAAATCAATAAAATATATATATTTTTAAAAATAAGAAGATTGCATAGGGAGAAACTTGGTTATCATTCTACTGTATTTTCCGACGTATAGGACGACTGGGCATGTAAGACGACCCCCAACTTTTCTGGTTAAAATACAGAGTTTGGGATATACTCGCCCTATAAGATGACACCCGGCGTATAAGACGACCCCCGGCTTTTGAGAAGGTTTTCCTGGGTTAAAAAGTCGTCTTATACGCCGGAAAATACGGTATTTCTGTTCAGGTGCCTTGTCAATGAAATAAGGATGCACAGAGGAAGAATACCAGTATCCCAGTGCTCTTGTCTCCCAGCCTATGGAGGATGAGTGAACACAGGGACATCCTCTCAACAGTGAAAAGGTGGTATGTGTCAGACCGTAGAGGGAAGTAGAATGTGTCAAGAGAGTGGCAAAAATCACAATCATACTTTTATTTTGATTTAAATAATTTTAAAATTGGGAATACAAGTGAGAATCTGGCCATGAAATAGATGCCCCAGATTTTTCCATATGGGGATTTCAAATGGCTTCGGTCAAACTACCATCATGCTCTCCCCCACCATTAGTATATTTTCCTTGAACTCCTCAAATGTGGATATGTGAGCAAAGGCACATTTGTATACATATATTTAAGCATATACATGGACAAATCATGTCCACATATATTATAATGCATATATTTGTATGTATAACATAAATGGATGAATGCATGGATGTGGACATATCCATCAAGATTATTTAATGAGTCCCTGTTATGTGCTAAAGTCATCACTGATTTTTCTACAGAACTTTATGATTCTCCACGAGATTTTTATATCTCACCATAGAGATCTGTGACATGAGTGTTTATTATTATGAACTAGAGGCCCGATGCATGACATTCGTGTAACGTGCTCATCTCTCGCAGCTGTGGCGGCTTGCCTCTGCCCTCACAGGCCCAGCTTCATCTGGAAGGTCATCCGGAAGGTCGTTTGGCCGTCATGTCAAATTAGCATATCACGCTTTTATTATTAAGGATTATATAATTATATACCTGAATGCTGAGGATAGTACTATTTTATTATCAACTCGATTAACCTAATTACTTTTATCCCCAGTAAGGGCAATCTTAGGTAGTTATAATTGACAGTTTTTCTACCCAATATTCTCTTTCCCGATGGTTGTTCTGTTGCTTAAAAACTGGGGAGACCTTTATCCACTTTGTGTTTATTTTTGTGTATGGTGTAAGTTGGTGGTCTAGTTTCTTTCTTTTTTTTTTTTGTGCATGTATCTGTCCCACACCATTTATTGAAGAGACTGTCTTTCTAAGATATGTAGTTATGAGGTTTAAGTTCCATTAATTATTCTCTGCCCTTCATGCTACTTTTGCAATACTTGCATCTCTCCCTGCCTTCTGAATTTAGAAGAATGTATCTTAAGTAAATCATCTGTTTTGATTTTTTTATGTTTCTATTCTCTAATCAGCTGATCAATTTTTTAGAAAATCTTTCACTCAGACACACACACACACACACACACACACACACAGAAACACACACACCCTCTACCATACACACATCCTGCCTAGAAGAAAAAAATTAACTGCCTGAAAGAGGTACAGATATAAATTGAAGCAACTTATTAATAGTACATTTTTTTTTGCACTTCTATACTCCAAAGCATTTGCTATATAAAATCTACTTTGTGGTTTTGGAATGAGGTTGAGAATTAGGAATTATTGAATATTCTAAGGGCATTTATTAAGCCATCGGTTGTTGAATATTAGATGTGTTGCTCTGTGCTTTAAATGGCTCATTATTTATAGTGTGAAGAGTATTTTCATGTAATTTTATATGTGTGTGTCTTGTCCAGGAGCACAAGATTGGTTTTTTGGCTCCAGTGCTAAACGATTCATTTCACAACCTCCTTGTTGAAAGAAAATTTCAAAATATAAAGATGCTTTATGAAAAGCAACAAAACAAATTAAAAAACTAACTTGAAGAAGTCTAAACATGAACTTGAGCCAATTCAAAAATTTTCTTATGGTTTTACTTGCCTATAAAATTTTATCGACTTTCATTGACTTTTAAGTGTATCATTTAGATTGCAGAAATTATGAACTTTATAGAAAGTAATCAGCCACAAAAATATATTTAGTCTGAAGACCTATAAATACTGAAGGTTTTGATATCTAAGCTCATTGGACAACTTGCTGAAGAAGTATGTATAACTTTAGCGTTGATCATTAAAATAAACTTCGTTTAAAAGATGAAACATTATGTAAAACCCAACAGAGAAAACTCTAGAGGGAATAGGAATGTTTCAAAAGATCAATATATACATATGTGTGTGTGTGTGTATGTACACACACACATATATATGTATATATGCATATATATGTATCTTTATATGTATATGTTTGTATCATTCACAATATTTAACACTGCTCTGGATGTAAGGTATGTTGCCTTTCATATCATTCTGCAAATATTTTCATTCTCTTCTCTCGGGACTATTTTGGGCACCTCCATACCAAGTGCATGATAAGAGAGAAAGCACTGGAGCCAGCGTGTAAATCACCACACTGCTTCATGCATCAGCAAAGTCTTCCTGAAGAGCACACACCGTCCCCTAAAAACCATGCGTTTGCTGGCATAGCTGGGGTTGACATATGTATCCCACATCTTTCTGGGCCCAGATCGTCCAACTGCATTGCCTATTCATGACAAACAGCCACCTGATCGCAGCCACACGGTGTGACCTTTGCTACTGTTGGTCCCTTGCATGTAGGCCAATCTCCTAGGCAGGAGATGGAAGGTGCATCTTCTTTCTTACCACCGTCTTCCTCCACGGTCATTGCCGGCTTCTTTCCATAAACCCGTCCACCCTTTCGGTGCCTTTCATTGTTGATGCACCTGAAACGCATCTGAGAGCCCGGGTTGTTGCTCTCCCATAGGTCCCTGGTCCCTGTCATACAGCACATCAGCACTCTGGGTGGGAAAGGGAGCAAAGAGTCTGACTGTACCCCCACAACTGGGGAAGCGAGCATGACACAGACTCTCCCTTTCCCCCAAGGAGCCACTTGGAGTTTGTTTTTGGGTGAGGTGTGAGTTGGTGGTCTAGTTTCATTTTTTTTAACTTATCTGACCAAATTTCCCAGCACCATTTATTGAAGAGATTCTCTAGACACCATTGTACTCTCTTGCCTTTTTTGTCAAATATTAACTGAGCATAATGACTTGGGTCAATTCCTGGGTCCTCTGTCCTGTCCCACTGGTTTATGTGTCTGTTCTTGTGCCAGTGCCAGGCAGTTTTGAGAACCGTGGATGGGTGATGTGGCTTCATATCTGGTTTTGTGACCCCTCCAACTTCGTTCTTCTTCCTCAAGATTGCTGTGGTTATTTGGGGTCTTTTTTAAAAATATATATTTTATTGATTTTTTACAGAGAGGAAGAGAGAGGGATGGAGAGTTAGAAACATTGATGAGAGAGAGACATCGATTAGCCGCCTCCTGCACACCTCCTACTGGGGATGTACCCGTAACCAAGGTACATGCCCTTGACCGGAATCGAACCCGGGACCCCTCAGTCTGCAGGCCGACGCTCTATCCACTGAGCCAAACCGGTTTCGGCTGGGGTCTTTTTTTAATCCAGGTGAATTTTTGGAGAGTGTGTTCTAGATCTTTGAGATATGCTGTGGGTATTTTAATGGGGATTGCATTGAATCTGTAGATTGCTTTGGTAGTATGGACATTTTGATTATGTTGATTTCAATCCATGAACATGGTATGTTCTTCCCTTTGTTTATATCATCCCTTATCACTTTTTTCAATGTCCTGTAGTTTTCTGAGAACAGGTCTTTTATGTACTTAGTTATGTTTATTCCTAGGTATCTTAATTTTTTTTGGTGCAATGGTAAATGGGATTTTTTTTTCATTTCTCTTTCTATGAGTTCATTATTCTTGTATAAAAAAATCCATAGATTTCTGTGTGTTAATTTTGTATCCTGCTACATTGCCGAATTCATTTAGTAGGTCTATTAGGTTTTTGGTGGAGTCTTTGGTGTTGTCTATGTATAGTATCATGCCATCTGTGAACAAGGACAGTTTTACTTCTGCTTTTCCAATTTGGACGCCTTTTATTTCTTCTTCTTGTTTGATCACTATGAGTAGCACTTCCAGTACTATGTCAAACAGGAGTGGTGAGAGTGGGCATCCCTGTCTTGTTTCTCTTCATAGGGGGAATGAGTTTAGTTTCTGTCCATTGAGTATGATATTGGCTATAGGCTTGTCATAGAAGGCTTTATTATGTTGAGGTATGATCCCTCTATTCCCACTTTGCTGAGAGTTTTTGCTGGCGATTCTTTTGTATTGTTAAAATATTATTTTCAAGTTTAAAAACATAAGGATATTTTTCTAGTAATTTTATAAGTTTGTTTTGTTTTTATCATTGTTTATATAATGAAACTATCTTTGTTTGTAGTATAAGGTATCAAGCAAACCTCCTTAGTTCCCATTTTTTCAATAGTTTATTCTGTCATATTGACAAGTAATGTCACTTCTTGACTGTACTATGGATCTTTTCTGTTTTGATCTCATTTCTAATTATTTTCATGCCAATAGATAAAACCTTGAATACTCTTATTTGCATGTCATTATAGAAAACACATCTCCTAAAGTAAATATCCACATCGTTTTATCTTTCCAATTAGTCTGGAATACTGTTCATAATTCGTAAGACTTAGCAGCCCTATGCTACTTAGAGACACTATGAATAATCATTTCTATAGAGGACTTACTACACACCAGGCACTCATTTAATTACGTATTCTCTCCTCATAGCAGTATAAGCAGATAGGTACTTAATTATATCCATTTTATCTGCTAGGAAACGGAGACAGATGGAGTTCAAGACTCTTGCCCTCGTTTCAGGCAGCTAGAAAGTGGGGAAGTTTCTATTCGCCCAGTGTGTCTGGCTTTGGAGTCAGTAAAGTCCTCCGGAAAGTAAGATTCTGTGCTGCCCTACGCCACCATCCTGTGAAGTGCACCTAATCCCCTCCTAAACTTTTCCCGCACACATTACACTGCAAGCTGTGTAAGTGCAGAGAGGCTGTTTTCTCTACTTTTTTTAAAAATACATTTTATTGATTTTTTACAGAGAGGAAGGGAGAAGGATAGAGAGTTAGAAACATCAAAAAGAGAGAGATATAGATAAGCCGCCTCCTGCACGCCCCCTGCTGGGGATGTGCCCGCAACCAAGATCCATGCCCTTGACCGGAATCGAACCTGGGACCTTTCAGTCTCCAGGCACTCTATCCACTGAGCCACACCGGTTTCGGCTGTTTTTTCTACTTTTTTTTGTTTTTCACTGCTGTATTTCCAGTTCCTAGAATGGTTCCTAGCATTAGATATCCAATAAACATTTCTTAGAATTAGTGATTTTTAGGGCAATGAATATCAGTGTATCAAACAAAACAGTGCCCTGAATAGTCTTGGCCTGCTTGTAAAAATTGTATTTATCTTTTGTTAATCCCCCCAACAGTGTGTTATTATTATTTTTTAATCTATTTGTATTGAAAGTATTAGAGATGTCCTGTTATTTTTCCACCTCGAGCCTTGGCCTCCCGTCCCCCCCACCTCCATCACACTGTTGCCTGTGTCCATGGATTATGCATAGAAGTTCTTTGTTAATCTCTCCCTACCTGTCCACCTCACCCCTGCCTTTCTTTTCAAATTCCTCAGTCTGTTCCATTATTTGTAAAGGCTATTCAGACATCTACTTTTAATGCCTTGTCCAAGTATTGTCCAGTTTTGCCGCCAATTTGAAGATAACGCTGTCTCCCTCTACAATCTTTTATAGATAACAGCCTGGAACAAAGCATTTTTCATGCTTCTCTTATGAATTATAAAGAAATAGAAACTTTGTTTCCCCAAGACCAATATTCTCTAGGACGCAAGGGTTACTAATATGTTAGATCTTTTTTTCATATAGTATTATATCCCTCAGGGAAACTTGAAAAACTTTGATATCAGATCTGATTTTCTTCCTTCAATATGATATTTACACTTGCCAATTTGTCTTTTTTGGGTAAAGAACGTGTCATGTCTCAGTCCAACAGCTCTTCTTCATTTTCCTGGAACAAAGTTTTCCCATTCTGCGTGGAATATTGATTACTCGACTCTCAGCCCAGAAGGCATCTTGTATGGAGAGCGTCTCTGGGAATGATTTATTCCTGGTGCATTGATGTATTCATGATTATACATGAAATTTACAACCGAGCTGAGGCCTCCTAGGATTATACAGTTACAGATTCACAGTCCTTAATGTATCTTTTCCACAAAATTTTCCCTGGTTTAAAAAAATAACTTTCTTTAGGTATAATTTATACACACAAAACTGCACATATGTAAGATGTATAATTTGATGAGTTTGGACGCATATAAACATCCATACTATCATTAGCGCAGTCACGGTGACAGACATTGCTAATGCCTCCCAGAGTTTCCTCATCTCTTTTCCCCCTGTTCGTGTGTGGCGTGCACATCTACCCTCTTCACAAAGTCAAGGCGCACAGTAGCTGCTGTTAACGATGTGCACTCTGTTGTACAGCAGATCTCTAGAATGTCTTCATCTTGCATTTCTTAAACTTCACATATTCTCTAGTCTGGATTATTTTCAGATTTTTTAAATTAGTGCAACATTTAAAAACATCACTTGAGTGTTTTCTTATCAGTCTCTAACATTTTAAATCCATCTTGAAAGGTTTTATTATTATTATTATTTTTAAATATATTTTGTTGATATATTTTTTTTTACAGAGAGGAAGAGAGATAGAGTCAGAAACATTGATGAGAGAGAAACATCGATCACCTGCCTCCTTCACAACCCCCACTGGGGATATGCCCACAACCAAGGTACGTGCCCTTGACCAGAATCAAACCTGGGAACCTTCAGTCCGCAGGGCAATGTTCTATCCACTGAGCCAAATCAATTTCAATTATTATTATTATTATTATTATTGTTATTATTGTTATTATTATTATTATTATTATTAAGCTAATAAAGATCTACCTGATTACAACTTGGCTATTTTAGTGGCCATTCATGCAAGGGTCAAAGTCGTAGGGAGGCATTACAAGGCCAGTGCCAGGGATGGCGGGAGATACACAGTCTAGATCTTGAAATTGAGGGGAAGGCAGAATCACCCCAGAGATAAGTCACAGAGCCTTGTTCTTCCTGCCCTGGGGAAGGAGCCGCAGACTTGCTGGGCCTCACAGAGTGGCCGGTCCACATCTGAGGATGGGAAAGCCAGCCCAGTGGAAAGCAGGGGACAGGACATTTGCAGGTAGAAAGAGGCACGGGAGGACTGGATGCAGGGGACGGAGTGGTGATGCAGGGGACGGAGTGAAGAGAAGACAGCAAGCGATGAGGACAGGAGCAGAACTATTGGGCCTTTCTCCTTGTTAAACAGGCCCTACCTGAAGCATCAGCTTTTCTTACTTATTTGCTTTTGTGTTTTTAACAATAGTTCATTGCCAAGGCCATTTTAGCTCAGTAGATAGTCAGTCTGTGGACTGGGGGGTCCCAGGTTCCATTCCGATCAGGGGCAGGTGCCTTGGTTGCAGGCGCATCCCCGGTGGGGGGTGTGCAGGAGGCAGCTGATCAATGTTTCTAGCTCTCTATCCCTCTCCCTTCCTCTCTGTAAAAATCAATAAAATATTAAAAAAAAACAGCTCATTCATTTTTTTATGCAGTATATTCAGACCGGCCTATGATAGTTAAAACATACTACATGGGTAGGCTAGCCTAGGAACTGATTATATCTGTGGTCTTGGTGGTAAAATTGTTCTCAGATCGGGACAACATAAACCAACTCGTCAGAGAAACTCTAAAGGGAGCAGTCCCTCCAGTTTTCAGTTAAAATCATTTTACCCACCCTGGCCGGGTGGCTCAGTTGGTTAGAGCATCATCCATTCTGAGAAGGTTGCGGGTTCCATCCAGGGCACAGATAAGAATGAGCCAATGAATGCATACGTGAGTGGAACAACACAGTCTATGCTTCTCTCTCTCAAAATCAATCAATCAATCAATCAATCAATAAGTCATTCAATCAATCAATAAAAATCTCATTCCCCGGAATGGTTCTGAGGCGCACTCTGGTCTATGATCCTTGAAGGTGAGGTTTTTTCTTGTCTTTGGCATTGAGACATCTCTCGGAGTACAGACCATCACTGAACAGTTCCTCTCCTGAAACTCGGAATGCTTGCCTGTGTCCACCCACAAGCCCAAAAGGGGTGAGAGTTTTTCTGAGCCCCTGTCTGCTGTTTCATGACCCAAGGTCACCGTTAACAGGATGACCTTCATGTTTGGGAATCAGCCTGAGAAACACACGTCAAAACCATGTCATTAGCATGATCACTGTATGCTGTGCGACTCAGTGCAGGAGAGGAGCAGCGATCGTGTGTTATCATTTGCAGGAATGTCTTCCATTGGAAAATAAACGCGAACCATTGCAGGTCCTCCATGATCCCTGATCCTCTTTGTGACTGGACAATGTGGGATCGCTGGACAGTTTCTGCATGTCACTCACCTGCCTTGCATGACCGACAATTGATTTACCCACACTCTTCTCTTCATGGTCTGTATTTCTTGTAATACCCACCATCCCCTCTTTCTCTGGTGGTTCCATCATACAAATGATGTTGCTCGCATAGAAGCAGTTGGCATGATCTCGAGGGTTAACATGAACTTGATCTTGCTGTGTTTGGACTTTATTCCTTTTTAGGGTACTGGCAATCCAGAACTCATTCCTAGCTCTGCTTCTTAGGACAAAATGGCTGTATCCCATTTTAACAGAATGTAAGCTGATGACCTTAGGTGTAATATTAATTTATCCAGGCAGGCCCAGATAAATCAAATGTATTTAATTTATAAAAAAGGGAAAAAAAGTGATGATGGGGAAGTCTTTGTTGGAAACATAAAGGGAAATGGTAAGATTTTTCCTGCTTGATACTTGATTCCTTAGGAGTTGAGCAACTGTCATTAAAGATCAGTGATCTGTAAGACCTAATTACCCAAGGTCAATGTTGACAGTCTGAGGAAAATTTGTCTCATGTTTGTCTGAGTGTCTGTCTAGGAGATTTTCTTTCCCGGCCCCAAAATATAAACACTCTCATGACAGAAAGCTTATGAAACTAATATTATCCCATCACGTCAAAGTTGGCAATTTTCCCCACATGTGAAAACGATTTTAACCTTTATCAGCGTACGCTGATTATCGAATAGATCATCTTAATGATTCATTATGCATGAGGTCCTTTGACAATGCAATTAGCTTTGTGATGAAATTTTTATTCTTTTGATCTCTCTGTACCTAAAAGGAACGAGGGTAGTTTTACATGTAATTTCCTGAAATGAGAAGATGAAAGATAGAAACAGACTCTTGTATTTAAATGAGGCCCGAAACGAGGAGATGGCATCAGGCCTTCAGAAGTGTGCCCCGGCATGGCAGAACTGTGACTGCCGTGTGACTGTTTTTCTCATGATTCATTCAGCAGCTCTCTGGGTACAGTGCTGTCTGCCGCATTATCTCCCCGATTTTCCAAGTTTGCTTTGAACTGTGATCCTGGAGATCAAAGAAGAGGTCTTGCAAGTTCTCAGAAATGACATACATTAGTGTGTTGTGTGAACCACTAAGACATGCAGCCTCCGTGAGCTAAGATGGAATTTCTGAAAACTCCTGTAAATACTGCAGTGTGCTGCAGAAACAGCTTATTGTTATACATGTGTTATGTTGTTATTGGCTACATGCTTACTAGATCCAGGTAAGTCATCCTATATTCTTCTTTCCAAGCTTTTGGTAGCATACTAGTTAATCGCCCAGGCTTATATTTTCAATTTAAAATGGATTTCACACCAAAAGCATCCTTGATAGTCAATGAAACTTAAATGGACTTTTATTCTCCATCTAGTAAACACAGAAAGAGATTCGATTGATATGGAAACAAGATAAAATGAATTGTAGCTCTATTTAAGATTTGGTTAAGGGTGGAGATATAGCTGAGGCGCATTATATTATGTCTCTGTGATTTAAGATAATACTCTCAAAGCACTTGCTATTTTTGGCTAATCACAAAAAATATAATTTTATATCGAATTGACTAAAAGTTTCTCGTAAAAATTTAAAGCGACGTTTGCTAGTGGATTAGGTTTTATTGTTGTTAGATTGAATTTTTGCCCCAACGAAAAGATTCCCAGTGAAAAATATTTAATGATATCAAAGTTGAAGACAGAGTTATGTAAAAATAATTTTCATGGAGATGCTACTGAAGGCAATTATGTATTATGTAAACACAAATATATTTCACTGTGTCAACACATTTTTAAAATGGAAATAGCTGATAGTAGACTGTTCTGGCATTGGTAAATAAGGTAAAGGGAAAAAACTCTCTTCATAAAGTATCATCAACTCCTCATTAAGTAGAATTCTTATTAAGGGAAATCCTCACTAAAGGACTGAGTATAGTGATAATTCTAAAGTCATTGATATTTAATTTTAAAATATTTGTACTTAGAATTATTTTGACCTTACATACAACTTGACCTAATATTTTGGAATTTTTCATTTCATCCCTGGGACATTAAGTGTTGTCCTGAATTTCTACATATCGCTTCAACTCTGGGATTTACGTAACCAAAGAAATGCAACCAGAGGTTTTTTTTTTTTTGTTTTTTGTTTTTTGTACTTGGATAAAACTGCAAGGAGACCCCTAGCTGACTTGGCTCAGTAGATAGAGCATCAGCCTTCAGACTGAAGGGTCCCAGGTTCGATCTGGCCAAGGGCACAATCCTGGGTTGTGGGCTCCATCCCCAGTAGAGGGTGTGCAGGAGGCAGCTGATCAATGATTCTGATTCTCTCTCATCATTAGTGTTTCTATCTTTCTCTCCTTCTCCCTTCCTCTCTGAAATCAATAAAGAAATACATTAAACAACAACAACAACAACAACAAAAGAAACTGCAAGGAGGAATTCTTTTTTCTCTTTATATTTGTGTTTTGGAAGGTAAGATAATAAGCTTTTATCCTAACAGAAATACAACTATCATTTTCAACTAAAGAAGGAAATTATATTTATTTGATTTAAACTTAAATTACATATTGAATAAAATGACTGAAAGTTGTAATGGAGATTTTAACAGTAAAATTTATGAATCTTAAGCCAAGATTATTTTCACCTGAGAAAAATAAGAATTAACTACTTAGTATTGTGTTATAGATATAAAGTTGTAATCCATAGGCTTACCGCTGGAGTGAGTTAGGTGGGAGATGCTCTTACTCCAGGTTGGTTTGAGCCAAAAGTACAGACACTTTCAGTAATGTCTGTCTTTGTGTACCTGTTAGCAAAAATCTCATCTGTGTACTTAAGAATTCCTACAGCAAATCCATCTGTTCCATTTTATGGGCTGCCATCACACAGAATCACAACCTGGGTGATGTGAAGCAATAAAGTCTGTTTCTTCATAATTATAAAAGGTAGAAGTTCGAAATCCAGGCATTCGTTACGCCATGGCTCACTCTCATGTGCCCAGGAAACTATTATTTACCTCTTCCTAGCTCTTGATTGGCTCCTAGCAGTCCCTGGTACACAGACATCACGCCAATCTCATCCTCTCACTTCAGACCTCCTGTCCCATGTACATGTCTCTGTGTGTTCCCTCAGAAGTGACCAGTCATTGAACTGAGGGCCCATTCACACCTAGTAGGACTTCAAGTTAGCTTGATTCCATCCGCGATGACACAGTTTCTATGTCAGGCGCATTTAGAAGTCCTGGGAGTTAGGGCAGGAGGAGACCTTTGGCTGGAAGTCTGGGGGCACCTTCTCCAGAAGCTCAGGGGCACCATCTCCATTTCCTGTGGACGTGTTGCCCTCGTCCCTGATGAACAACTAGCAAAGGACAGGGTTCTAGGTTCTGGGGTCCCTCCAGGCTTTCTCTGTCTAATCCTGTTGTGACATTATGGCTGATCTCATCTCCGTCAACTCTGTGACTCATTCTCCGTGAGGGACCGCCTCTGTTGTGTGTGGATCTCCAACTCTTATTGACTTCAATCAGGTCTGAACCTATCATTTCAGACCTGGGTCATATTATGACAGATGAACATGGGCACCTAGCTGTGTTTTGTTTTCTTTTCTTTTGATCATTTTTTAGGAAAATGATGTAGTACAAAGATACTATGACCTGGGTAATAGACTCCTCAGTCATAATAAAAGTTGACCTTCTGCCAATTGTGACAGCATGGATGGACCTTGAGAATATCATGCTAAGCGAAATAAGTCAGGCAGAAAAAGCTGAGAACCATGTGATTTCGCTCATAGGTGGGATGTAACACTGCAAATCATAGACTTGCAATTCCTTGTCTGTCTGTTTTTAAACAAATGCCTATTTTTGCTTCTAGCTAGGACATTTTAGTCCTAGCTAGGACTTCAAGTTAGCTTGATGGAATCCTTGAAATAGGGGACAGACCAGGCTGACTCTTCTATTCTGTTATCCAAAATCATTAATCCATGTTCTAACTCCATGTGCTTTCTCAGTGAGCTAGGAAGCTTTCTGTTTCTGTGACGTGTATTCTCTCAGACAAGGTCTGATCCTAGAGAACCCTGGGAGAATATCTCCTTCAATGGGGAGAGCACACACACTTGACATCAAAACTACAGACATGTCTCTGCTTGAAATGTCCAACAGGGGTTGGCTGTTCAGTTCTGAAAGCCGTTAAGAGGAAGTACTCCAAGTAGAATTTCCTGCTCTGAGTGGAAATTCCGATCCAACATTGATGGTTTGCCCTTGACCATCCCCACTGTTTGGCTCCTCGACACCAACAGCCTGGGCACAACCCGAGTGCTCACTTTGAATGTTGGCTTTGACCTTACACTTCCTGCTTCTCCTCGGGTTTTGAATATGCATGATGGGCATGCTGTCTCAGGGGTGAGGATGATTTCTGTAGGAAATGCAGCTTGCTGTCATCCGGTGGGAAACTACCTAAAGATTCCAACATTTCATGAAAAGGGAACGAGAGAGTAAGAGGGAAGGAGAGAATGTAGATTACCGTGTGCTTACATATATGACTCAGTGGTTGAGCGTTGACCTATGTACCAGGATGCCATGGTTGGAAACCTGGTCAGGGCATGTGCCCCAGTTTCTGGCTGGATCCCCAGTGGGGGACATGCAGGAGGTGGCCACTCAATGATTCTCTCTCTCTTCCCCCATCCCTTCCTCTCTGAAATATATTAAAATATTAAAAAAAATAAAGTAAAATCAAAAGAGCTCATTTCCCCCCATATGGACAGGTGTGTCACAGTCAGAAGGGAATGACACAAAGCTGGACAAAGCAAGGAGTCACCTTACCCACCAGCCATTAGTAGAAAAAGGCTCTTTTTTTTGCTGTTTCTTCTTAGGGAGCACTCAGATCAGCCAAGATGAGAGAGGGGAATCCCAGTGGAACATGCGCTGTGGCCGGTTGGTGTTTGACTCACACCAGCTCGAGTGTCAGTACTGATGACACAGCTCAGGGTCTGGTGACTCACTGGCACTCTGAGCCTCGTTCCTCGCATACACCCCCCTCTGATAACATGATACTGAACTCAGGAAATGACAATCACGCAGTGTGCACATTTAACTCTTAACAAAAAGCAAAGAAATAGATGTGGGGGGAGGAGGAAGGAAATCCAGGCGCCAGATAGAACCTTGCTAATTTGCACATTGGCCAACTTCGCACAGGGACCTTCAAATGCAAAGGCGGCCTGTGGATGTCGCCATGGAAGCGAAAATTAGGGGAGCTGCACTAGGTCTGTCATGTTTGAGGGTGACATGAGGCGCCCGGCTCTCCATATGAAAGAGGGGAGAAATATTCATTTCTTCTGACATCAACGTAGGCACCGTTTCTAATCGTTGCCTCTTTGGTAATAAGCAGGTGCTTGGTGACTGGCTGTATTCATTAAAAAATGTTTCTAAGAAAATATTTTGGGATTAGGTGCTTTTTATTCATTTATTTATTTATTTTAAAATATATTTTATTGATTTTTTTTTTTTTACAGAGAGGAAGGGAGATAGAAAGAGAGAAACATCGATGAGAGAGAGACATCGATCAGCCGCCTCCTGCACGCCCCACAGTGGAGATGTGCCCACAAGCAAGGTACATGCCCCCGACCAGAATCGAACCTGAGACCTTTCAAGTCCGCAAGCCGATGCTCTATCCACTGAGCCACACCGGTCTCAGCGGGATCAGGTGCTTTTTAGAAATTCTTCAGCATGCGCTTGTCAGGAAATAAGGCGCTTCTTTGAGAACCGGCGATGCCATCCCTCTGTCCAAGGAAGTAGGAGCTTTGTGAAGCGTTAGCACAGGGATCTGTAGAAATGACACAGATCGGAATGGCACTCTCCTGATGACTGCTTCTGTTCAATATGAAACGGAGACCATATATAAGGAAGGGGATATTGCTTTTGTAAGCATCATTGCTCAGATGAAGAATTCTGGGCAAAGTCCTGTTTTCATTCATTCATTCCTTTCTACGTTTACTCATTTTATCTTGTAATAAATATGCTGGAGGGCCTCCTGCGTGCACACAGTACTAACCACTGAAGAGGTAGGAATGGACTCCGCAGATCCATCCCATTCTATTTTGAGAATCGGAGGTGACGCTCCTAATTGCCAGTTAGGTGATGGGCATCGCTGCGTTGTTATCAAAGAGAAGTATAGTGTGCTGGGAGCGGGTGCCAGGGCACCAGGAAGAGTTCTCTGCAGGACTCTTAAAAAATTATATATATATATATATATATATATATATATATATATATATATATATATATATATTATTGATTTTTGGCAGAGAGGAAGGGAGAGGGATAGAGAGTTAGTAACATCAGTGAGAGAGAAACATCGATCAGCTGCCTCCTGCACACTCCCTCCCGGGGATGTGCCTGCAACCAAGGCGCATGCCCTTGATTGGAATCGAACCTGAGACCCTTGAGTCCACAGGCTGGAGCTCTATCCACTGAGCAACACCATCAGGGCTCTGCAGGCCTCTTTACCAGAGCGAATAAAGGAGACACGGGCATTCTCTGAGCGCCCCTGGGCGGAGCAGAGCAGGGCTCTCTGAGCAGAGGGAGCAACGTGTGCCAAACTGGAGCAGGGACTTTTCTAGAAAGGAGCAAAGGCCTGCGCAGACCGGGCACAGGACAGAGCTTAGGAACGGCCCACAGGATGGCGCCTGGCTTTGGAAAGCTTGCTAAGACTCCTGGCCCTGCCCAGCCAGTGTGGCTCTGTGGTTGAACTTTGACCTAGGAACCAGGAGGTCATGGTTTGATTCCAGGTCAGGGTACAGGCCTGGGTGGTGGGCTCAGTCCCCAAGGTGAGGCGTGCAGGAGGCAGCTGACCCCTGATTCTCTCTTAGCTTTGATGTTTCTATCTCTCTCCCTCTCCCTTCCTCTCTGAAATTCATAAAACTGAAAAACACTATAAAAGAATAAAACATAAGATAAGCAATAGATTTAAAGCTGGAAATAGCTCTGGTTCCTATGGTGCACATTTGCATCTCAAACAGCTGAGGGAGGCCATAGAAAGGAAGGTTTTCCCCAAGTTCCTAGTGCAAGTTATTGCTGAAAACGGAAATGTTTCTTATAATCCTCAAAACATTTCCAGCCAAGACCGGTGTGGCTCATTGGATAGAGCGTCGGCCTGTGGCCTGAGAGGTCCCAGGTTCGATTCCAGTCAAGGGCATGTACCTTGGTTGAGGGCACATCTCCAGTGGGAGGCGTGCAGGAGGCGACTGATGGATGTCTCTCATCGATGTTTCTAACTTTCTATCCCTCTTCCTGCCTCTCTGTAAAAAATCAGTAAAATATATTTAAAAAAACAACAAAAAAACATTTCCAATGCAGGCTTGTAGCCATAAGTTAAAAGGTCCTGACACCCTCTCCTGCATGTAAGTTGCACTCAGAAGAGAAGAAGAAGTAAACATATTATATTTTTTAGAAGACGTGTGATGGTTGATGGGGGATTAACTCAACCATGATGATAATACCGAATAATGTTTTCTATTAAAGTTCCTACATGCTAGTATTTGAAATTCATCTGTAAAAAGAATATATATTGGGTGTGCTCCTTATTTCCCCATTCTATCATCCCACTCATTCCCGGATAGGATTTAATTGTAATGATCTTATTTATGTGTCACAAATGAGCACCCTGAAGATGATCCCGGTGGTCTTATGAATATAATGATTTAAGAAATCTTGTAGTCTGTCCTGAGAGGCAGTGTTGAATCTTAGTTGAGAGTCCTAACTCATGGGTAGAAAAATATGGCTCCATATATCCTGCACTTGCACCTTGGCAAAATTACTCAATTTCCATGTTTTTGATATATATATATATATATGAACAACCAATTGAAATCTACCCTCTTATATAAATTAGAGGCCCAGTGCATGAATTCGTGCACAGGTGGGGTCCAGCCAGCCTGCCCGGATAGGGGCCAATTGGGCAGGACAAGGGGAGGGGCTGCAGGTGGTTGGCCAGCCAGCCTCGCCCCCTGGTTGAACTCCCAGTACAACTCCAGGTTGAGGGCACAATTTGCATATTAGCCTTTTATCATATAGGATGGAACTAAAGAGAGAGTACTTTTAAATTAAAAGGAACAGTAATTAGTGTATTTCTGGCATATAGTAAGCACATAAGAAATATTAATCAGTATTATCATAAAATATTAACAGGTATTATTTTTAACTAGTATTATTACCAGTATTATCAGAAAAAATAATAAAATATTATTAGTTTAAATTTTAGTTGTCTATGTCCTCTCACTAACAGATATCCCACCTGCAAATGTTATTTGAATGCAATACACTGTTTAAATAATTAGTTATGTAAACAGAGATCAACAGCTATGACCCACCTGTTCCCATAAACTTCATCAGTATTGAATCTACCATGTACCTGAACAGTAAGGATGATACTGAATGCCTTGTTATAAATGGGAAAATTCTTTGCCTTTAGCCAAAACGATTGGAATTTATTGCAGTTTAATTTATGAAATGAAAATAAAATGTCAGGCCTCATTCCTACCTTCACTCCACAGCACACATTTACACACAAATAAAAGTGGCTGGTCTTTATTTTTTGCTACTGCCTAATAAAATACTAATAAAACATTAGCTTGAACTTTCTGTATCCTTTAACCTGACTGTAGAGGATATTGGAGCATAGAATTGGACAAAGATTGTAGATAAAATTCTCATATTTCTTGCCAAAGCAAAATTTGATTAATATGGTTATCAAGCCAGTTGAAGTACTTAGATAATCACAAAGCCCGTTTCCCAGACCTGTCCATCTTATGGAGTCATGAGGGTCATCTGCTTGATTCTTTATCTATACTCCTAGAGGCCCGATCCAGGAAGATTCCTGCAAGAATGGGCCTTTCTCCCCCGGGGCTGTTGGCACTACCTTTGCTCTGGCCAGAGCCACCTCTCCACCTTCCCACACTGGCCAGAGGCCCAGAGCAGCTGAGGTGGTGCAGAACGCCTGTGTCTCTGCCATCTTTGTTGGGTTCATTTGCATACTCACTCCTGATTGGCTGGTGGGCATCGCAAAGTTACAGTCAATTAGCATTTTACTCTTTTTTTTTTTAGGTAGATGCTCTACATTCTCTGGCCATGTTGGACCAGTTGATCCCTGCATGCATAGCTGCTAAGCCTGATGGGTAAAGAGATCATTTGTCCGAATAACATCAAAGACTTTGGCCCTCATCTTTTATGGCTTTCATGGCCTCAGCTTCTGGAATTAACCTGTAAAATCTCATAGAAAAAACAGGCTACATTTTGGCTGCTTTTACAATACAATTAAAAAACCATGACCTTAGGTTATGAGACATGATTGCTTCAGCTGACCTCTCTTTCCTACTTTTGCTCAAAAACTCACTTATCTCCAAAACTTCCAAGTGTCTGTTCCCCTTCTGCTTCTCAAGCCCTTTGGTGGTCTGCTCTGTATCTGAACTTGGGGCTTTGCCCTGCCCTCTGTCTCATACAATTTTAGCACGAGGTTCCCTTCTATTGGAAACTTCCCCGATCACCAAGACTCAATTAATGTCTTTAGCCACTGAATGATTGAAGAAATATCTATGTGCTTTTCTCATGTATATCACGCTGTTCAATTAACATTTCACAGGTAAGGTATGTTTATTCCCTGAAAGTCAAACCATATTTTGCAATAAGCCAGGATCATGACTTATACACGGTTTCTGTATTCATAGGTATATCCAACTGCGACTGATTTGCTATGCAGATTGTAGATTTAAAGATTACAGTTATATTAAAAATATCTGATGGATGGTCAAGTCACTTCTGTCCCATCCTTTCCTCCTTAAATATTTACCCCTAGTGTAGGTGACTCCAAAACCTGCTAAATCCACAGGGTTGCTTACTGCTGTTTTATCATTCAACGTCTGTATGAAACTACCGCATGGAGTAGAATGATTGTGAAAACAAAAGTTTTTGTATTTGCATATCATTCAGCCATGCGAAGAGAACACGATTCTTATAAATCCCCCACAGAGAGTTTTTCCCATTTTTCATATTTAAAGTGCATGAAGTCAGTCCATTCACAAGTGAACACAGAGCTTGTCCTTCTGAGAGCAGAAGCTGGAGGCTTAGTCTACCAAATCACACTACATATGCAAATGTTGTTTGAATGCAGTTTAGCGGCATGCTAAACAGTACAGCAATCTCAAGGGTCAGAGATTTGAAAATGTTTGCCGCATGAAAATCGCAGAGGCAAATGTTTGGTTTACAGATGTGTGTACCAAAATAGGTCATGGTTAGATGGGTTCATCTACTTTATTCAATCCCTTCTTTGGAATTGTTTACCAGGATTTTTCAGAATGTGGGATTTCGGTTTCAGTTCTACAGTGGATTCCTAACAGTGTTTTAGAGTCAATATTAGCCTAAAACATGGCGATGTTTGCTAGGAGGATGGCAGTGGATTTAGAGAAATCTCTAGAAATGGTAAGATATGTTTAATGAATTTTTTTTCTCTCTCTCTTTCTGATTTGGTATGTTTCTGAACTGTAAGGGACCTATCCCCTGTCCTAACTTTTTTTTTTTTTAGTTATTTTTTTTCATTCTTTGTTAATTCTATTAACTTCCTCACAGATATGTTCTTGGATTATCATTAGTTTAAATTTTAGCTGTGTATGTTCTCTCACTAATGGATATCCCACTTATAAAATACACCGTGGTTGTTTGGCACATATTTTGAAATTTAATATTAATTTAACTTTAAATACTGAAAAAAATAACTAAATAGAATGGGATAGGTATTTTAAATTTACTCTAAAAAACAAATAACCAGAAAGTCAGTAACACCAGAAATGTCCAATAGTTTGAGTATTGAGATAATTTATTATCTTATTCATTCATTCCCTAAGCATTTATATATATTACATATTTTAGGTTAGTGTAGATGAGAGCCCTAAGCATTTATATATATATTACATATTTTAGGTTAGTGAGGTTTTGAAGGAAACTACATGGATTTGAATTCTAAATCTACCAATATCTGCGTAGGACTGGACTTCCACCAAATGCTCTCCTGATTAGTGGCACTTGCCCCTGTTATCAAATAAAATCTTAGGCTGGTACCATCTGTCAAGTTTGTTAAGTGACAGCTTATACTGTACATGCAGCGGCACGTAACTGAGACTGAACTAATGAGAGGTGTCCTCCAGTTAGCATGGGATTTGTGGTTACATCGCAGTATTTCCTGTGTTTGATCCATTGGTCACACATTTTCCTTTTTTAAAATATGTTTGTATTGATTTCAGAGAGGAAGGGATAGGGAGAGAGAGAGAGAGAAACATCAAAGATGAGAGCAACTAATTCATTGACTGCCTCCTGCACGCTCCACCCTGGGGGTTGAGCCCATACCCTGGGCATAGATGCTGACTGGCAATGCAACGGTGACCTCCTGGTTCATAGGCTTAAGCTCAGTCACTGAGCCACGCGGACTGGCTGTTCACACTTTTTTTCTTAATTAATTTGGCTTGGCCTTTCAAAACACTTGAAAAATCCATAGGTGGAATGATTTATATGGCATGTCTGAGGTTTTTGGAGTGAAGCAAAGATTTCTCTCGCCCCTCTTATCAAGTCAGGTCTTAGGCTGGTGCCATCTGTCAAGTGTGCTAAGTGACAGCTTATAATATGCAACAAGGTCCCGTATTCCATGTGTCTCAAATTTATGACCCTATCAACCGCCAGCCGTGAAGCATAAGCAAACGCCCTGAGCTTTGATGAAGCGCTCCTCGGGACAGCTGCAACTCTGGGAAGTCAGAAAGGAGATAAATCACACCCAGCTCTGGTTAGAGGAAGCTCTTCCTCCATATCTAAATTATTTTATATTTACTTCAATCACCTTTGGGGATTCTTAAATGCATCCTCTGATCAACATACTTTTTTTTTTTTACAGTCACACTTATGATATAGCATTGAACATTATAACTAGCATTATAATATTCTAGCATTTTAGTCAACACTTTATATTCGCTTTCTAATTGCTTCTGCACAATCATACTTAAGTATATTTTATTGATTTTCCACAGAGAGGAAGGGAGAGGGATAGAGAGCTAGAAACATTGATGAGAGAGAGACATCCATCAGCTGCCTCCTGCACGCCCCCTACTGGAGATGTGCCCACAACCAAGGTACATGCCCTTGATCGGAACTGAACTTGTGATCTTTCAGTCCACACGTTCACACTCTATCCACTGAGCCAAATAGGTTTTGGCAACACAATCATACTTAAAACATTAATTAGCCCTGGCCTGTGTAGCTCAGGGGTAGAGTGTAGACCTGCACACTGAAGAGTCTGAGGTTTGAGTCCCTGACCAGGGCATGGACCTGGGTTGTAGATTAACTCTTTGGCCCTGGTACAGTGAGGGCACGAGGCAATCAATTGATGCATCTCTCTCATATATATGTTTCTCTCTCTATCCCCTTCTCTTCCACTTGCTCTAAAAAAACAATGGGAAAACATATCCTGAGGTGAGGATTACTAGCAACTGCAACAAAAAGAATTAAATTTATTGAGGTGGCATTGATTAATAAAACTATATATGTCTCAAGTGTACAATTCTGTCATTCACAATCTGTATAGTGTATAGTATATTCACTACCCAAAGTCAAGTGTCTGAGTGGTCAAGATTTCCACCTGTTTTTGCCAACACTTGGTGTTGTTACTATCCTTTTAGCCATGCTGATAGGTATACGATAATTCCTTGTGATTTTAATTTGCAGTTCTTTAGCTAATATTGTCTAACATCCTTTGCTTAGCTTCATTTTTGTCTTTGTATCTTCTTCAGTCCACTCTCACTTCTGATCTTTTCCATTTGTAAAATTTTTATTTTAAGTAATTATTGATGTGAAAGTCACATCTCTATATAAAAGCCTAACAAATGCTCTGACCATTCAACTGGTAGCCATGATGTGCACTGACCACCAGAGGACAGAAGCTCAATGCAGGAGGTGCCAACCTGCGGTGACTTGGCGGCAGTGATTCCCCAGTGAAACACAGGGAACCAGAGAGGAAAGAACCCGATTCTGGGGTGCATCACCGGAGAATTGCCCTCTCACAATCCAGGACCCCTCAAAGGATGTTGGGGAGCTAGTTTTGGCCGAATCCCCACAGACCAGATCAGAGGACCCCACAGGTGCACGAATCCATGCACCAGGCCTCCAGGATCATATAAATAACCATTTTAAAGTGCACAATTTATAACATCTCTATTCACATTATTGTGCAATCACCAGTATGTAGTTCAAAAACATTTCTATCACTCCAAGTAGAAATGCTTACTCATTAAACAGTTGTTCCCCATTTTTACTGCATTTAATTCGATTTAAAAAATATATATTTTATTGATTTTTTTACAGAGAGGAAGGGAGAGGGATAGAGAGGTAGAAACATTGATGAGAGAGAGACATCGATCAGCTGCCTCCTGCACGCCCCCTACTGGAGATGTGCCCACAACCAAGGTACATGCCTTGACCAGAACCAAACCTGGGACCTTGCAGTCCGCAGACCGGCACTCTATACACCAAGCCAAACCTGTTTCGACTTAATTGGATTCTAATTCGCCATTTATAACTGGATTCATTCCACTGTTGAGTGTGAGAATGGCAGGGTTTGATTCCGGTCAAGGGCATGTACCTTGGTTGTGGGCACATCCCCAGCAGGAGGCGTACAGGAGGCAGCTGATGGATGTTTCTCTCATGGATGTTTCTAACTCTCTATCCCTATCCCTTCCTCTCTGTAAATAATTAATAAAATATATTTAAAAAAAGAAATGAGAGAGTAATGACAAACGAAGCAGGAGATGGAGGGGAGTTGGTGTGCTGTTTAGGGTAAGGGTGGTGGGGAGAATCCCGCAATAGCAGGTACCTAACACAGAGATGCTACCTATGTGAGCAGCAAACGAGGAAGTATCTGAGAAAAGGTCTTTGAGGAAGAAACACAGTCAATGCAAAGGCCTTGCTTGAGAAACAGCAGAAGCGGCCCCTCATCATCCCAGACACCCCATTTCTTTGAAGGAAGCTTAATTTGACAACGTTTTCCTTCAGACTTCATGGAAAGCCGAACCGTAAACTTCCTGAAACCTAGGTGATCTGTCTTCTTAAGTGAGTCCCCTGTGCTTGTATGTTATTACTGGAATCCAAGAGATAATGACTGTTTTTGCCCTATTGTTGCACCCATCCATCCCTGACATATGTCAGAACCATTTTTATTCCATTTTGATCCTGGTTCTTTATGCTCTGTCTATATATTATACAGATATTATGGTATATCTTTGGTGAGATGCAGATTGGTTATCCTACAAAGTATCACATATTTTAAACATTTTGCAATATGCATATACATCTATGGCAATGATGTTAGTAAATAAGAAGTAATGCCAAATCTATCAATTATTTTATTATCGAATTCAGCGGTACATAGTGTATTTTTAAAATACGTTTGTATTGGTCTTAGAGAGAGAGGAAGGGAGAGGAGGAGGAGGAGAGAGAGAAACACTGATGTGAGATTGATCAGCTGCCTCCGGAATGCGTCCCAACCAGGGATTGAGCCTGCAACATGGGCAGGTGCCCTGACCAGGAATTGAACTGGTGAGCTTTTAGCACACCAGACAACACTAAACACACACACACACACACACACACACACACACACACACACACACAAACAAACAAAAACAGCCAAGACTGGTTTGGCTCAGTGGATAGAGCGTCGGCTTGTGGACTGAGAGGTCCCAGGTTCAATTCTGGTCAAGGGCATCTACATTGCTTGCGGGCACATCTCCACAGTGGGGCGTGCAGGAGGCAGCTGATCGGTGTCTCTCTCTCATCGATGTTTCTGACTTTCTGTCTCTCTCCCTTCCTCTCTGTAAAAAATCAATAAAATATATTTTTAAAAAACTTAAAAAAAAACAAAAACAAACAAACAAACAAAAAAAAAAACTAAGCAAAAATAACTGAGCCTTGCCAGCCAGTGCCATAGTGGATTTTAATTGATTTCAGATATGTCTAAGCTATTTTCAGATCCACTTTCAGGCCTGCCTTATATAATGGACTTTACTCTGAAACAATGTGGTCCTACAGCATCCTGGTGAGGAAGGTGGACTGTGAAGGCTGCAGGCAGAGAGCGTATGCTTTTTCTATCTACAGCATGCAGGCAATAACAGTGCACATCTGCTCAGGTCGCTATGAAGATTAGACTAAGTAAAGACTGTGAGGCCCTTAAAAATTATGACCTAGCAAATATCATGAACATGTGTGGTAACATCTAGAAATACTCTGTATTTAATCCAGTGTTATAAGTGATAAGTATTTAATTAATACTAGTCTCTAGTATTTGGAAATCTATGCATTCTCATGTTTTGCTCCTTATTGTATGTGTCTATTTGTTCTAAATAAAACGTCAAATTGAGAAATATGACACAAATAATCATGGATAGACCAGGTTATTGAAATAAACACCAGCAGCAGTTTACAGGATGAGTTCCATCGGATTTCCCTGTCGATAGCATGATCAGAGGACTATGGTGCTATCGGTAGAGTGAACCCAAAGGACTTGGTTAATTAATTTATGTATTATGATGGATTATCTCATTGTGTATAAGAAACATCTTTAAAATTGTCACCCGTAAGTGCGTACCCTTTTAGTTAAGTCATGTGTGATGAATTTGTCCAAATCGGTGCCTTAAATGATATTTTGCACATAAATGATTCTTGCTTTTGGAAAGAGGAAGGAACTGTACTTTTCTATAGTTAAGCTATCCTAGTTGGTATAACCAAGGTTATAATAGTGACTACATGGTTGACCTACCTCGTTTTAATATCCCTGATTCATTTTCTCCAAAGTAATAAAGAAAAAGTTGGTCCAGATTTCGAAGGGGTTCCTTCCAACTCAGAATAGCAAACATCTAGGAGAGAATGAGATTTGCCAAACCAATTTAACTTGGTTATAAAATAGCAATACATCATTTCATGTCTAAAATTTTGATGAAGAACCAAATAATTTATAACTTTAATGAGTAGTACTAAAAACTCTTCAATTATTTAATGAGCACATAATTTTTATGGGAGCAAATATTTTATCAAATTAATTCCAGGGCCACGGATTGTATTAGGTTACCAGAAAAAGAATAGATCTTAACATCTGGCATTTAGAGTTTAGCCTAAGTCAATTAACTTGCTTAATAGGTATTTTTTTTTAGAGCAGTTTTCGGTTCACAGCAAAATTAAGCAGAAAGTACAGGGATGTCCCAAATGTTTCCTTTCCCTACACATGCAAAGCCTTCCTCATTATCAACATCATTCTCCAGAATGGTAGATTTTTTTATTAAGAATGAATCTACGTTGACAATCACCATCACCTGAAGTCCGTAATTTACCATAGAGTTTACTCTCGGTATTGTACAATCTGTGGGTTTGGACATATATATACAGGACACATATCCATCATTAGAACATTATGCAGAGAATTTGTGCTTCCCTCAAAATCCTCCCTGCTCTGCCTTTTTGTGTCTCTCCCACCCTTGGGAAACAGGGATCTTTTTTATCGTCTTTTATAGCGTTGCCTTTATCAGAGTGTCGGTGGGAATCACAGTGTATAGTTTTCATAGCCTGGCAACTTTCACACGGAAAACACATCTCCTTCCCTCCATGTCTGTCCAGAGCTCGGTGGAGGACTTCACTGGAGTCTTGTTCTTAAGTGTTCAGCTTCCAGTGAAGCGTCTACACTGACCTATTCCCATCTTTAGGGATGTTCAGATGAACCATGAGAAGAAGAACAACCAGCGAAAGCAGGCTCATTTTCCTTCTCAGCATCCATCATGCTGCATCCTTAGATATTTATTAGCGGGATCACCTGATTAATTACAGTCTTTAACCCTAGAGTAGAAACACCATGAGCACAGGTGGCGAATTTCCATACCACTGCCTTTCATCTCAGTGGCAAAATGCTTAACTCTCTGCAAGAATGCACTGATATATAGCAGGTATCTGTCACCTGTGTGCTCAGGATAAAACAGAAATAGGTTCATTGGAAACATCAGAAAACCTTCATAAAGGAGCACGCAGTTCAAAGGGACCTGGGAGGTCTCGAGCTGCAGGGACTGAGGAAAGAACTTTCCAGATGGAGAAAGAAGTCTGATCAAAGGTGTGGGTAACAGGAAAGTACGGGCCCGATTAGGAAACATGGCATAAAGCTGTCCTCAGTGATTGCTCAAGAGAAGAGATTTTTACTGATTCTCTCTTATTTTATGTTCAGAAGAAAATGAAGGGTGACATATGACAGAATTTAGAGGTAGGGTGTAGGGCTGATGAATATTTCCATGCATATAATAGTAAACTTGTCTATATTTTTACAGCCAGGATATGCCTTTAAAGAACTGTATTCTGTTCATTCATTTCTCTATGTAAATAGCTTACAAACTCCCTAGCCTAAATACCACAATGGTTGTTTTTCAGCCAGAGTAAGTGCTATTAAAATATCGCAACTACAATTATTCAAGCTCACACACATCAAACATTTAGACAGGGAAAATGGAAGAGTCAGTAATGATGGCATCTCTGGGCACTGATCAATGCACAGCCACACCTTCCTCTCACCATGGTGAAATATGTGCTTAATAAAAGTAGGTATTAATAAATTCTTAAGAAAATTATTGCATAGTAAGTAGTGTTCCGTTATAAAACACTTAGAATTTTTTGACTGAAGTTTTATGTTAATAGAAGCAAAATGTCAGCTTAATATGAATTTTTCCAATTCTCTCTGAAATGATATAGTTGATTTATGAAACAAGAATATAAAATTATTTTATAACCAATTATGTAGTAATAACTTTTCTCAATCTTTCTATTTTGTCTTGCATATCTTCGCTAACATAAAACACACTGAAAAATTAGAATCGGCTTAAAAGATGGTGCAAATGATAAAGGAAAAGGGCCAGTCACCTAATAAATAAAATTAAGAGTATTTAATATGTATGGCTAGGAGACAGGGTGACAAATCAGGAAATATGATAACTATGTATAAATACTTGTGGTAGTAAGGAAAAAACAGGGACGATTAATTTAAGCTGGCTAAAATCTTACAACAAGGGGATAATGATCTGAATTTTGAAAAAGATAAAAAATTTAAGTATAATGAAAACTGTTTCTGTCTTTGAGAATAATTAGAAAGAAGAAGAGTTTCCCTTGTAGATATAAGCACTAGAGATGATAAAATATAGACAAGATAAAAACCTTTGGGGACCAAATAGATAGAAAGGCCACTTTATAATGTCCTATTTCCCAGCCTGAGTAGGACTCTGTTCTATAATATATCCTTAATCACCTGAAAAAGAAGCGAATGATCCATGAAATGGGAGTTCTTATTTCAGCAGATAGGCTATTCCACAGACTTTGAAAGGCTCTGTGGTTGTGTCCACAATTCCCATCATCTCGCGAGGCACCGTATTTCTAGGCTAACTGCTATTTCCTCCCAAAATATCCTTTCTGTTTTCTATTTTCTTTCATGCGAGTGATTCATAAAGCGCTACTTGATAAAAGCAAAGTGAGTGTAAAAGTTTATTTTAGTTCACTTTGTAGCAGTTTTATCCACCTACCTACCTACCTACCCACCCATCCCTGTTTCTCAAAAAAAACTCAGCTATTCCCCAGGTTGAAAAAGGTCTTGCTATTCTGCATGATGGCATGTGGGTACGAGTTCACAGTGATTTCTTTCAAATTATTTATCGTCAGATCTTTGTAGAATGTCATTATGACTAATAGAGTAACAATGAATAATGTATAGGAAGTCAGCACCTTCAATGTTTTAAAAATATGAATGTTAGAATGGAGTGATGGTTGAAATAAAGAATCACAAGGTGCTAAGAGTTAAGCTTCCTGTGATCACCCAGGGTAAGAAGATGATCTAAGAAGAAAGAGAGTGCTAGCGATGGAGACAGTAAAAGCAGAATTTGAGATGTATTAGAAAGGAAGAACCCAGAGAATCACGGGGAGCATCATGTGTAGGAGATCTGCACCCGAAGAGTGAAAGAGAGCTTCTGGGTTAGACTTGGTCACTGGTTAGTATCACTAAGAGCAGATAGGAATCGGAGATTGAGAAGGGAGATGAATATGTCTGTTTTAATATTCGAATATTTACCTTTCTTGTATACAGAGTGAGTTAGTTGGATATAGGCATGCAGAATATTGTTTAAACATTTATTTGAGTTTTGTCTCTGCGTAAGCAAATTTTAAATTGTTGGAGTTAATTTCAACATTTCTCTAGGTCTTAATTACAAATGGGCATAAACCATTCTATAGTACAGCGGTACCTCGAGATACGAGTTTAATTCGTTCCGTAACCCTGAGGCTTGGGAAACTTTGAGATGCTCGAGTCGCGGTAAACTGGTGGGTCGTGTGCAGCCAGCGGAGCCGCAAGATTACTCCTATCTCAAATGTTGCTCGTATTTCAAAGCAAAAATCGCTTGCTGGACAGCTCGTATCTCAAAAATCTCGTATGTTAGGGCACTCGTATCTCGAGGTACCACTGTATTTTTGTGTGTATAAAAGAACCACATGTTTTTCATGTGTGTGTGTGTGTGTGTGTGTAATTCTTTTGCATATGATGATATTGAACTTTTCTATGATATCTCTATATATAAAAGCTTAAGTGACTCTTGTAACCAAACAACTGGAACAACTGGTCGACCGGTTGCTGTGACACACACTGACCACCAGGGGGCAGATGATCAATGCAGGAGCTGTCCCCTGGGGGTCAGTGCGCTCCCACCGCCAGCCTCCCGTGGCCAGCAGCTTGGCATCCAGCATCCGTTCCTTCTGAGCCTGGCCGGGTGTCAGTGGCTCCTCTCCCGACCCCTCCAGGGCCTTCAGCTCCAGGCTGGGCTGGGGAACTGGGAGTGGATGGTGGCCGATGCAGCCCCTTTCCCAGGGAAGGGGAGGGCTGGCTGTCCCTCCCCCCAGCCAGCTGGCTCTGATTGGCCCTGATCCCCAGCCAGGCCTAGGCACCCCACCTGTGCACCAATCCGTGCACCGGCCTCTAGAACATTTGTAATAGAAAGACAATCATAACATGCTCCCAGACTAAAGCATCTAAAATTGCTTGGCTGCTTCAAAGATTCTGTTGTGCTATCCAGCCTGCTGGACGCTATTAGTTGTTTAAGAGCCCTAAACTCTCCTTCCATTTCAGAGGTTACATTTCTTCAGAAACCCCCCACTTAAACCTCCCTTGTAGACTCCTCCGTTACTCAGGAATCAGACTGGAATGTTTATCTTGGGTTCACATTGTCACACCTTCTGTCGCTTTTTTAGTCTGTGTGTGGGCACACTCTTCTTTTTGGTGTGCCTTCTGCTCATCCTGGCCTCCCACACACTTGTGGGGTCCTCTCAGAAAGATTTAAACCCCTTCTCCTTTCCTCCTTCCTCCTCTTTTCCTGGGGTGAAAGGGAAAACAGGTGAGGAAGAAAAGACCCTAGAAATTGCTCTCTTCTGCAGTTAACATAAGCTGGGCCACACACTATGCTTGCTCCCTGCTTCTGAGAACTCCACCCACATGATTACCACGATGGCAGTTGACAAATTGTGTTTTTTATTTTGTGTAAAAAACACCACTTTTATTTTATGGCCTTTGTTTTATTACCGGTTTATCCTGATACAAATTTGAATCCAATCCTTTCAGATACACGTATTTTCTTATTGAGACATTTCAGTTATTTTTTTTAATAATTAGAAATAACCCTCACATTACATAACATATTAATAAGCAAAGAAATAGTCATTTTTTTATTTCAAGGTATAATTGAGGTAATCACAAATATACTCGAGGACATCATGTTTGACACATAAACTAATACACTTCCCGTCAAGTGTCAGGAGTTTTCATTTCTTGGAATGTTATTCATCTGTCGTCATAGTCTTCAAAGCACAGGTACCTAGCTTTGTACTGAGTAAGGTGAACATGTGAATACGCCATGCATGTTTTCAGCATTTTGTACAGGGTTTCATATTCTGGGCTCAATAAGGAGATATGTATACACACAGACAGAAACAAACCTCCACGTATTTGTGCAGGCCGGCTAGGGGTGTCAGTTCCACAGCATTGTTTCATATCTAGTTCATCAGCGGTTCAGAAAAAAAAAGGCTGTCATTCAAAGGATTATCTTAATAAACCTCGGAAAATCCGATAGAAGCTAAATGCATGAACATTGTGTGATAAATACTTTCAGAATGAATGTATTAAGAAATTAAAGATTCCTATCAGATGCTGATAAAAGCCAAGGAGACGTCAGTCACCAGCATGCTTAATAAGAAAGCCCAAAGGTTATCTGGGTAAGGGTCGTTGGTGAGATGTGTTTATTTGTTTCTCCTAAAAGAAGAGTCCACAATTATTGCGGGTAGTAACTGTTCATCTGTTTTTAAGTATTTATTTATTTGCTTAGCTACTATAATATTTCCTCAGCTTGCTCTTTGAGAAACTCTTAAAATAACTTTTAAGCTCACAGGTAATTTATGAGACTCCATTATGTGTGTTTTTTTTAACTTTCATTAAACTTAAGATTTGAAGAAGATATATTAATAGGATCATAGCTTCATCTGTCCTTTCTCAATGAGATTTTTTTGGGGGTTACCTGATGGAAGAAAATAGACATACGCATAGTCTTCCAATTATGGAGAGACAGTATAAAAGAAAACAAAGGCAACAAATGTTTCCCCAAGACTTTCCATATTTTAAATTTCAAAATCCTTCAGCAAAAGGCACATGGAATTTTTAAACTTACTATTCTAAATCTTTAAAGATTGTAAGTACAAGGAAGTATTTAAATAAAGATGTATAACTCTCTGACAATTAGAGAGAATTTAATATGGGTGGTGTAAGAAAACACTGGCTACATTTGTGAAATTCTTGGCACATCATAAATAGCAAAGTAAAGATAATTATAAGGCAGTTTTGGATATGAGTATAGTTCTGTAAACTGAGGGACACCACCCGTAATAAATGTGAGGGTGGGGGTGGGAAAAGCCTGGATTCAAATCTCTCTCTGACATTTTCGTTAGCTGACTTCATGCATGCTACCCATATCTAAAATTCGCAGCTTCTCCATTTGCAAAACAAGGCATATCGTACCCAGTTTTTGGATTTGGCACATATTTCAGGCAAGAGATGAGATGTTCAAAGGAAGCTTCTCTATTTGTCTGTAAGGGTGGTTATTTTATTTTATTTTAATTTTTTAAAATATATTTTACTGATTTCTCACAGAGAGCAAGGGAAAGGGATAGAGAGTTAGAAACATCGATGAGAGAGAGACATCGATCAGCCGCCTTCTCCACACATGCCCCTGGGGATGTGCCTGTAACCAGGATACATGCCCTTGACCGGAATCAAACCTGGGACCGTTCAGTCCGCAGGCCGATGCTCTCTCCACCGAGCCACACCGGTTTTGGCAGGGTGGTTATTTTATACTATGATCTCCCAGTACTCCCAATTAGACATTTCCTATGAAAAAATCAAGGTTTCATGCTGCATCTCTTCTGCCAGGGTCATGCCCAAGTTCTCAGGGTTGGGGACCTGTCGGTCCTGGCAGAGGGCATCAGGCCTGGTCTTCGCCATGGCTCCTTTGCAGGGCAGACAGGCAGAGTCCCCGAAAATCCCTGAGTCTGAGTAACACTGTCTCTGAACCAGTGCCCATCCACCATCAGGGGCAAGTAGGAGCTCAAAACCTTCTTAGCTAGTTCCCCACTCCTCCCTCCAGCAGTATTCCTAGCCCTGGCTCCGCATTCTGCCTTGGGATCTCCAGAATAAACTGATTTACCATCATCTCTCCTTGTGTTTGTTTTGTTTTGTTTTATGGTTGATCGTAAGACAGATATCTCCCCTTTCCCTCCTTCCTAGCCCCTATGCACCCCCCACCAGTCTTCACTGTCTTATTGCTCATGTCCATGGGCTGTGCATAGCCTATCTAATAAAAGAGAAACATGCAAATTGACCGTACCTCCACTATGCCCACAGGCACACACACCAACCAATCAGGAGCAAGTATGCAAATGAGCCCAAGGAAGATGACAATTAATTTGCATATCCTGATGCAGAGTGAAGACTGAAGACAGGGTAGAAGGGAGCCAAGTGCTGCAGAAGGGAGGGAAGCTGTGAGAAGCAAGCAAGCGGAGTGGTGCAGAAGGGAGGGAAGCAGGCGGGGCAGTGGAGACCACCGCAGGAAGCCCTATTCTTGCAGGAATCTTCCTGCAATGGGCCTCTAGTCCTGTATAATAAAAGGCTAATATGCAAATAGACCCAATGGCAGAACAACCCAACAACAGACCCACCAGTTGCTATGATGTGTGCTGACCACCAGGGTGCACGTGGGGAACATGGCAGGCATTGGCAGCAGGTGGCAGAGCAGGGACCCTGGCGGGCGTCGGCCACAACAGGATGGTGGAGCAGGTGAGAGGTGGTGCCAGCCATCAGCATGTGGGAGTGGTGGTGGCAGATAGGGGACTGTGAGCTGTGGCAGGAAGGTCTGAGTGGGGGCATGGAGAATGGGCAGAGACCCGCCCCCATGCCTACTGCAGCCTCACGGGCCATGTTTCCTTTCAAGGTGCGTGAATTCATGTACTAGGCTCCTCCTAAGTAAACACATGTATAAATTCTTTGGTTTATCTCTTCTCGTTTCCCCCAACCACACATCGAGGTACGTCAGTCTGTTCCAAGCCTTCCTGCTTTGGGTCTTGTTTTGCTCATCGATTCCTTTTGTTCCTGTCTATCCATGTGTTTGGGTTGGGTTTCCTGATGCCCATAGTGTGGGGGGTGCAGAAGGGAATTTTCCTTGGCACGCTCCCAGGAGACATACCCATAAGGAAGTGCGAAGGCAGGCGGGCAGAGGAACTAGCAGACCTGTAGCGTGATGGCCACTGACTCCTGAGGGACTCTGCGTCTGGAAGGGATTCTCAGAGTTGCCCCAGTTTGAGACAAGGAGGCTGGGTACCCCTTCCTTGACTGGTCATTGGCCGGGCGCTGCCCTGGGAGTGGGGTGCAACCTTAAGAGAATCAGTTCTGTGCAGCCGGGGACTAGCTCTGTGAGGTCCACGGGGTGGTGTGTTATCAGAGCTGAGGTTTCCAGCAGCTGGAAGGGGAGGTGTCTGGGTATTCAGGCAGCATCCACAGTATACACAAGGACACACGAGTTGGTCCGTTCAGGTCCACTCGTTCCTTGGAGTAACTGGCTCCACGGGGCAAGGACTTCTCCAGATCCAGGTGTTCTTGCTCCTGAGGAAATGGATGAGAAAGAGGTGAATGCCCAACTAGTGTCTGTTTTACCGTGTTTCTATCTCACCATCTAGAATACTGTCTGCAGCATGAGAAGTGTTCCCTATGTTCTTATTGATTGAATGAATGAATGAATGTCAGCAGCATGAGAAGTGTTCATTATGTT
>JAAGEH010000026.1:2406019-2426019 GCA_011751065.1 Lasiurus cinereus
CAGTATGAGAAGTGTTCACTATGTTCTTGTTGATTGAATGAATGAATTAATGAATGTCAGCAGCATGAGAAGTGTTCCCTATGTTCTTGTTGATTTAATGAATGAATGAATGAATGAATATCAGCAGCATGAGAAGTGTTCCCTATGTTCTTCTTTATTGAGTGAATGAATGAATGAATATCAGCAGTATGAGAAGTGTTCCTTATGTTCTTGGTGAATGAATGAATTAATGAACAAATGAAAGGGTGAATTAATACACAGGCGAGTGTGCTGGGACATGTCTGTTCATACTGGGTCATGGCTGATCAGTTTCCCAGGGCCACGGCACTAGTTTCTTCATCCAAAGCTAGAGCTCTCGGGTCTCTTGTCTCTTCTGGAATCCTCCTGTGATGCCTACACCCCTCTGACTAGGCAGGGCTGGGAGGTGGCCCCGGAGTCTCCCTGATGCCTGAGGGCTGTCTCTTGCACCCACGTCCTGCTGGCTTGTGGCTGCTCTCCAGGTGGGGGATCCGTTCCCCTCCTCTTCCTCTCTGCCTCTGCCCCCCGCCTTACCTCTGCCTCCCCTCCCCGAGGCGGGTCCTCTGTCAAGGCTGGGATTGCTTCTTGATCTCGTCCAGTGTCAAGATGTTAGCGGGAGGGAGGCTGCAGTTTTGATTGCCAAGTGCTTTATTGCATTCTGCATTCCCTCTCTCTATGGGCCCAGGCAAGGCCTGCCCCTGAATAAATGGGTGGGCAGAGACAGGGTTTAAAGACACGCAAACAGTGGAGACCGCAGCATCCCTCAGAATAGCACCCCAGGATGCTCTTGATCAAGTCGCCTTTAGATTCATATAACATAAGCCATTGAAGGGGTTGGGTGTCTCGCAGTAGCGGTAATAGGAGGAGGATTTAAGTTCTCCTGTAAAATAGAAAACCACAGGACAAACAATGACACTACAGTAACTTTCCCTCCTGTGGCCCTGGTCTCTGCTACGTTACAAACAGACTTCGGAAAGCAGACGAGAAGCCAGTTCTTGGCAGTGGAGAACACGACCACGTTTGATAAAGAGACTGCACACTTAAGAACTATACACGAAAAAGGCAGTGAAAACTTACCAAAGTAAAAAAAAGCCTCAGAATTCCGCTAGTAAATGTTCTCTGTATACCTAGAATGTCAAAGATGGCATGGCAAGTATATTTAAAGAGAAACAGATGAGAAATGCATGTAGGTCTGTGTTGATTTAGTCACTGTTCTCATGTTGGGCAGGTTCTGATTTTAATTCATTTCTGAAGGTCTTATCCATGAAAGTTCAGGTTTGAGATCAGTTTGATGTTAACATATGAAAGATTCCGCAAGTCCCTTCCTCTGTCATTATTAATTTGGCATTTCTTTTTTTTTTTTTTGTAATATATTTTATTGATGTTTTACAGAGAGGAAGGGAGAGGGACAGAGAATCAGAAACATCGATGAGAGAGAGACATTGATCAGCTGCCTCCTGCACGCTCCCTACTGGGGATGTGCCCGCAACCAAGGTCCATGCCCTTGACCGGAATCGAACCTGGGACCTTTCAGTTCGCAGGCCAATGCTCTATCTAGTGAGCCAAACTGGTCTCGGCTAATTTGGCATTTCTTCAGCCATCAAGCCAGGCTTACTTGTTGGAATGGAACACCACCGTGTGACGTGGCCAGTTATGTCTTCTAACGGGTGACATTCCTCACGAGGGAGATCCTGAGATGAATATCACTGAGGAATCGTCACTGAGGAATTCACGTAACACTGGGCATGGCATTTCAACGTACTGCCAGTTTTGCAAGTTTAAGTGGGATAAGCATGCCAAGGACTAAAAGCATACATCTCTCTATATAAAAGCCCAGTGACCGGAAGGCAGAACAACCAGTCGGCCAGTCGCTATGATGTGCTCAGGGGGCAGATGCTCAATGCAGGAGCTGCATCCTGGTGGTCTGTGCACCCCCACAGTGGGAGCACTGCTCAGCTGACAGGGATGAGCTGAGTTCCTATAGTGGACCAATACCCGCAGGCCACACACCCCCAACAGTGAAGGAATCCATGCACTGGGCCTCTACTTCATAATACAGTGGTACCTCAAGATACGAGTTTTATTCGTTTCATAACCTTGAGGCGAGGGAAACTATTAGACGCTTGAGTCGCGGTAAACTGGTGGGTCGTGTGCTTCCAGCCGATCCGCGCAATTACTCGTATATCAACTGTTGCTCGTATTTCAAAGCAAAATTCAATTGCTCGATGGCTCATATCTCAAAAATCTCGTATGTTAGGGCACTTGTATCTCAAGGTACCATTGTATAATATTTATGCCTGAAAAATTCCTGACAAATTAAGGTTAAAATCAGGACTTACAAATTAATAAATTATATACTTAATTTAAAACACATTCCATGTATATATATATTACACAACACACTGATGAGAAATATGAAAGATAACTTTGCTTAGGAAAAGACCTGCATAAAGGGATCGAGGGTAAAATTATTGTTTGGAGGAGAGGCTTTTAGCTTAAAAGAATTGAACACAGTTTGCAAATATACCTGGATTCTACTGTGCAGTTAACTCGTGGCAAGAGTAATAAATCAACATAAAATATGCATTATTTTACTTAATTGTTATTAAGTAGCGATAAACATGAATAAGATGTTACTATCTTCCAGTTCTTAAAAATGGAATAATAGTAATCTTACCATTATAAATGGATTAACTTAACAGAAATAGGAACAAAAGCATAGGTCTGTTTTTACAGTTGTTAGTACTCACATCCCAAGAGCACAGAAAAATATACTAGGAAACAGCTTCCTTTAGTTCAGTGGTTCTAGACTTTTCTAATGCCAAGACCCTTTAATACAGTTCCTCCTGTTGTGGTGACCCCCAACCATAAAATGATTTTCGTTGCTACTTCAATTTTGCTACTATTATGAATCATAAAGTAAATATTTGTGTTTTCTGATGGTCTAAAGATCTGCAGCAGGGAAAACACAGATATTTACATTATGATTCATAACAGTAGCAAAATGACAGGAGAAAGCAACGAAAATCATTTTATGCTTGGGGGTCACTACGGAATGAGAAACTGTATGAAAGGGTCGCAGCATTAGAAGGGCTGAGAACCACTACTTTAGTTGAACACGTGCACTTTAGAATAGAGTTTGTATTAATTCAATAAATACAGGGTGTCCCCAAAAGTGTATACATTTTAATTATGATAAAAATGTTTCCTAATTCTATTGGAATCCATTTTGAATCATCATTAATTCCAATGGGTTAAATCTGAAGAGAAAGAAATATCAAGCGAGCTAGCAGCTGTTAACGTATGTATATATTTTTTGTGACACCCTGTATTTATGGAATATATTCTGTTTGAGATTTCAGAGACTTACCATATTTCTCCATGTATTAGATATCCTCCCCCCACCACTTTTCCAACCCAAAATTAAAAAATCACTATTAGAAACATTTTGCTGGTTTTCCTCCGAAGGTCTTCTTCTCTTTTGGCATCTTAAGGAGCTGTTCTTCCTGTTTTCTCCACTGTCTGATCATGCACTCAGTGAAAGGAAGTTTAATCGTCTCTCAGCAGCTCTATTTCCATGCTCTTCTGCACAGCTGATTACATCCAGGTTGAATTCTTCAGAGTAAGACAATTGCTTCCTGGTATTTACCCTTTTGTTTTTTTAACATATTTATGGGCTCAGAATCCTCTGGTCCCTGTTGCATCTGCACACTCTCTGCCTCCACCTCCACCTCCAATTACAGCATCAGCTGACATTAGTCACAATAAGGCTTCTGATTGGAGGAAGCCTGTTTGACAAGGTATGGACAGCTACACATATCTGTGTGGCTCACTCCTCAGTCTAAGTATTTTAGAAAAAAATATAATCTTATACACGGAACAATATGATACTCACACTGATTTTCCAGTCCTATTCACTGCCTCCTTTAAATCTTTCATAACTCTTTCATGCCATGAGGTCACACTAACTAAACCTCAGGAAATAAGGTGAACTCTGATCCTGCTGTCTGGAGAATTCATTCCCTCTACCACTTCCTTTGTGCAATCTAGGAGATCTGCTTTCTGTGGCCTGTGACCTTGTGGCTATGAAGTGAGAGTCAGCCACATGGCTAGCATGAGTGAGTGAAGGAGTGAATGAATGAATGAATGCAGAGAAAATGAAGCTAAGCATATTATAATTCTCAGTGAGAGAACAGGAGGGAGATGGTTCAGAAAACAAGTTTAAAAACTAGAGAAAGAAGAACTAAGAATACTTTCATAGAAGCAAAACAGGAAACGTTGAAGAAATGGAGATTGTTTGATGTCAAACGCTACCAAAAAAAAAAAGCTGATGAGAGTTAGATGGGGAATTAATGTTACATATCAATCAGCAGGGAGCTCTCAGTTTGATATAGAACTTGTAATTCTAATCATAATAGAAGATCATAAAGGGAAGTGGTAAAATCACAAATGTTACATACTTAGAATTACCACAAGACTAGAATTTCTATCTTTATAGCTAAACACGATAATTTAATTTAATCATAAATGCATTTTTGAGCATGCAGTGCCACTGAATAAAAATTATCGTTCTGATTAAAGTTTAAAAACCTGTCACCTGAGTGTCAAGATTCACCTGACATGTAGGGCTCCCTGAAATGAAGTAGAGATGCAAGTAATATGGACAGCACAATTCCAGAACAGTGCTTGCTTTTTAAAAATGCAGTCCAGGAAAAACTCATTCCCTGAGAGACTCATAGCTATTTTTTTTTAATGGCTGTGATCAATAAAATATGGAAAAATTGTTAAGTTAGGTTGGATAGGTATTTTGTCTAAAATGTAAAATTTCCCTTATGCTATAATATTGTTTCCCAAACTAATTTGTCTATAGCACATTTTCACTGAAAATCACACAGAAGATCCATTGGGAAATACTGTCCTAAAGGATAATCAGGGAGGAGGTCATATTCAGGGGGACTTCTCTATTTTTTTAATATATTTTGATTTTTTTACCGAGAGGAAGGGAGAGGGATAGAGAGTTAGAAACATCGATGAGAGAGAACATCAATCAGCTGCCTCCGGCACGCCCCCCACTGGGGATGTGCCCACAACCAAGATACATGCCCCTGACCGGAATCAGACCTGGGACTCTTCAGTCCATAGGCTGATGCTCTGTCCACTGAGCCAAACCAGTTTTGGCTCTCTATTCTTTTATTTATTTTTAATTGTTTTCATTCAACTTTTAAAAAATATTTATGTATTTAATTGATTGGGATGTCTGCTCATTTAATATTAAATAAATATACGTTACCCCTGAGAATTTAAGTTTTATTAAACGTATTGTCTGTTGATCTGTCCAAGATAAATTTAAATGAGACCCAAATATAATAATTGCAGGAACACAACTTCATGGGAAAGATTGTAAAATTTCAGTTTACTTCTGTATCCTTCCAGGCTAATAAGAAATCATCAAAATTTTTGTAAAGTGTGGAGTAACTTACCGCATTTACACAGTCTCTCTCAAAACTATCTTTCATTTAGAAAGACCAAGTGAGAACAGTATTATTTCAATTACCCTCCATAAGTAGAAATATTTTCATAAAATGTTCATTTATATTATTAGTAGAGGCCTGGTACACGAAATTCATGCACAGGTATGGTCCTTAGACTTGGCCAGAGATCATGGACCTATCGGGGCCTTCCTTCTCTAGCTGCCAGCTGCTGGCTGAGGCCTTCCTTCATTCTGCACTGCCCCCTGGTGGTCAGCGTATGTCATAGCGACCGATCGAACTCCCCATCTCCTGGATGAACTCCAACTTTGCATATTAGCCTTTTATTATATAGTGCTGTAATGCCATATTTTTTAAAAGGTCACTTCATATTAATTTTTACAAATCAATTACTGAGTGGTAGTTGTATGGCCAATACTTAAAAAATTATGTTTATTCTAACTAGTTTTCTTTTTGAATGTAATGCCCTATATGGAAGTTATATAAGAAAATGTGCATGTTTTTAAGACCTGTATGTAAGACGCAGAGTATTCACAGTATAGAAATTATTTTAAAGAAAAAAATGGGATGCTCTGGCCAGGTAGCTCAGTTGCTTGGAGCATTGTCCCATGCACCAAATGGTCGATGGTTCAGTTCCTGGTCAGGGTACATGCATTGGTTTCAGGTTGGATCTTAGATGGGGCATATGCAGGAGGCAACTAATAGATCAATATTTGTCTCTCACATGCATGCCTCTCTCTCTAACTCCATTCCTTCCTCTCTACAATAAAAAATGTGAAATTTTAAAAAACTAAATGACAATAGTCATTGCCAGGCTTACTTAAAATAAGCAGGGTCTGAAATATTCCTCAATGTGATATATTCTGGAGTCTCCTCTCAAAATTTGGAAACCTTCAGCTAGAAGCAAAGGGGATAAAGGAAAGGCTGCATTCTATTGCGTTACAGAGCATCATGCACCTGAGCCTAGAGGATGTGCTATGAAAGGAAGAATAACTTCCCCCAGAGACTACCCGCAGGCCGGGCCATGGGACACAGGATGGCGAACTGCAGGATGGGAGTTAACGAACAAAAGGGAGGTAGCAGGAGACGCAAGCCTCATGAAGGGGATCGGTGGTAGCTTTTGAATTTGGAGGGAACTGGGGTCACAACGTACGTTTTGCGCACACACACACACACACACACACACACACACAATTAAGTGAAAAAGAAAACCCACAAATTTATATTTTGATGCAATTACAAATTATGTTCAGAACTATCTACTAAAATGAGAGGGTATGTCTTAGGGAAAGCATCCACGTCAAACATGAACAATTCTGAGAAGTACTTTGGAATGATTATAGAGCAAAATGTGACTTTTTAAGGAAATATTTATATATAGATTTTTGCACCTAATAGTATACAACCGAGAAAGGTGTTCTGAGTTTGTCAGTGAAGACAAAAGTAAGAAGAGGAAGGAAGGGACAGAAAGAAGGAGAAAGGGAAAGAGGGAAGAAGGGAGGGAGGGAGGGACAGAGGAAAGGAGGGAGGACTTGAGGGAGGGGGGAGAGAAGGAAGTAGGCAGGAAGGAAGGAAGGAAGAAAGGAAGGAAGGAAGGAAGGAAGGAAGGAAGGAAGGAAGGAAGGAAGGAAAAAGCTGAAAGAGAGCACTTATTCTGTGGGGAAGGAGGATGGATGGGTTCCTATAGCATCAATGCTTTGCATTACCTTAGTGACCGTTTCTCCTTGGGGAACATGGCAGGGCGGTTACCAGCAGGGACCAGATAGCTAAGTTCCTAACAGGCTTCTGTCAATAAGAAACTCACAAGAATTCGGCTGCTTGATCTCCTGCTCTTTGTTTTTTATTCAGCTATAAAGGAAATGAACTGGACTGTCTATCCCAGCTCCCTCCTGGGTACAGGTTGCTATAATATTTGTGTTTGATAAAAGACTGTCTTTCATAAGGACATGGTATCCAATTTATCACACAGTATATTTTGCAATTCTCAGCTCAAACATATATCAGAGAGTGAACAGGTTTGAAATAAAATCAAATGGCACAAAAGGGAAAAGAGCGGACTGATTCGGATAGGAAATGACTTTTAAAAAAAGATCCATCTCAGTTTATATATGTTTCTCTTCTATTTACTCACCAACATAAACATCCCCGACACCCTGCATTTTCATCTTATATTTCACACCCAAGATAGATAACATTCCACTGAGGATGATAACAGTGGTTTTCTTTTACAAGGATGGAAGCAAACGCTGACAGTTTCTCAGTTATTATTCTGTAAAAATGTATGATTAGAGACTAAATCATAGAGAATGGATGGTTACTGAATTCAAAGATATATATATGTGTGTGTGTGTGTGTGTGTGTGTGTGTGTGTGTGTGTATACATATATAGACAAATACATGAGATAAATTCAGTTAAATGAATAAGGATTTTGAGAAAATACTGAATTGTCAAATTATAAACTAGTTCATTTTTTTTTTATTATATACCATATTTTCCAGCATATAAGATGACTTTTTAATCCAGGAAAATCTTCTCAAAAGTTAAGGGTCATCTAATAGGGAGGGTATATTCCAAACTCTATATTTTAACTGGAAAAGTTGGGGGTCTTCTTAGACGCCCAGTCGACTTATACACCAGCAAATACGGGTAAGTTTGTTCTTCCTCATGTTGATTCTCAGTGAGCCACAATGAACATGGAAAAGGCATAGAGCCCAGGCAAGAACACATCAAGACTGAATTGTCGCCGAGGCTGGTTTGGCTCATGAATAGAGCGTTGGCCTGGGGACTGAAGGGTCCCAGGTTCGATTCCGGTCAAGGGCATGTACATTGGTTGCGGGCACATCCCCAGTAGGGGACGTGCAGGAGGCAGCTGATCGATGTCTCTCTCTCATCAATGTTTCTGGCTTTCTGTCCCTTTCCCTTCCTCTCTGAAAAATCAATAAAATATATATATAAAAAAAAGACTGAATTGTCAGCAAAGCTTATGGGCGTGAATCCATCTGAGACACATCATCTCTACCTGTGCGGGATACTCCGCTAGATGATGAGCATACAGAGGTGAGTCTGTATGAAAATCCAGTTGGCAGCTGGGACAGGGGCATAAATACCATTGGACAGGACACATCAGTTCACATGTATGACGATGGGCTTGAGGAGGCGGAAGGGGAGGATTGGCCTAATGCTCAGCATGTCCCAGGCTTTCTCCCAGTCTGCTTCCCATGCACCCTCTTAGTTACCGGTCTGAACCCCAGGAGATCAGGAGCTACATGGCCCTGCTTTACAGAGGAGGGGCGTGTGCCTTTGAGATCAAACATCATTACCCACAAACCATCACTGCTACTCAGGGCTGGAGCCAGGAACCTACTTTCTGTTTATATTACTCAATGTCCTATAATGCATGTGGTCATATTCTAGACTAGAGGCACTGTGCACGGATTTGTGCACTGGTGGGGTCCAGCCGGCCCACCCTGATGGGGCTTGCTAAGGGGTGTGGCTGGCCAGTGGGAGAGGCTGTGGGTGGTTTCCCAGCAGCCCTGCCCCTGAAATGGGTGGGAGGCAGCCCGCTGGGGAGCAGAGCTGGCCGGGGTGAGGAGCTGAGGAGCCGTGGTCATTGTGGTTGTTCAACCATTTGATCTCTGGCCTTTTATTATATATTAGGCTCAGTTACCTTCTTGAAGGCATGAGAGAAACACAGCTTAACCTACTAGGTAAAGGAAGGCTTGCGTGGTAGACTAAGTTGCGTGGAGAGTTGGAAAGAAAGAAGAGGATGTGTGATTCTAATTCTTTTCATTGTGCTTCCCATTATTTTACTGGGGATAGAAGAATGCACAGGGCAGAGAAAGGAAACATATAATAGTGATTCTATTAATCCAAGTTTGGAAAATTAGATGCTGTGGTGCCATTAATGAGGAAATGAGAAGAAGAGCAAGATTGGGATACAGCCCTAACCTGTTTGGCTCAGTGGATAGAGCGTGGGCCTGTGGACTTAAGAGTCCCAAGTTCGATTCCAGTCCAGGGCATGTACCTTGGTTGCAGGAACATCCCCAGTAGAGGGCGTGCAGGAGGCAGCTAATCGGTGTTTCTCGATGTTTCTAACTCCCTATTCCTCTCCCTTCCTCTCTGTAAAAAATCAATAAAATATGTTTTTTTAAAAAAAGATTGGGATAAAAAGTGGCTTTTGAAAACAACATATTTGTATTTGTTTTAGAGAGGAAGGGAAAAGGAGAGAGAGAGGGAAACATCAACGATGAGAGAGAATCTTTGATCATTGATGGGGCGCCTCGTGCATGCCTCATCCTGCTGTTGATGGAGCCCATAACCCGGGCCTGTGTCCTGATCAGGAATCGAACCTCGATCCTCTGGCTCCTAGGTCCACACTCCACCGCTGGCTTTTGTTTTTCGTGAATTAAGTTGGGGGGTCAGGTGAAGGGGCTGGGAAGTCGAAGGGCCGCTTTGAAAGAAACCCTGACCTCGTAGCGAATTATTCAATGACATTTGAGAGAAACAGGGAGTGAAATTTCACCCCGGGACCTCCCTAAATATTAACGTGGCTCCTCATCTCCTTGAGTGACTGGCGAGAGAGTGAGAACTTCAAAAAAAAAAAAATAAAATCACATAGTAAATATCTGCCATCTGCGCTTTTCCACCAGCCCGCCTATCTTCACAATCAGTCTCATTTCTAAGGAACACTTCAGTGTCATCATTTCCGAAATGTGAATGTCAGGAATTATCATCAGGTCCAAAGTTACTGCCCTCTCTTAGGGCTTCATTAGGCAAATTTCAAACGAATGAAATTTCCCGTGATTAATATCCACCGTGAGGGCATGTCTCAAGAACACATTTCTGGTTTATTCTTATTTATAGGGAAGTCAGTAAAAATGGCTTCGAGCTGTGTTCTGTGGGCCGCAGTATTATATTTGGATGCACATAAACACAGGAGGGCTGTAAATCCAGCTTGCGGGGTATAACTTAACTAAGGTGATATTAATATACTCAGTCATATTAATTATTAGCAGAAGGGGAAAATATACTGTTGATTCCGTACTTTGGAAATAGATCCTGTTGCTCAAAGTGTCTTCCCCTCATTACCTAATTAGAAGTGCATCCATCAGTTCAACAAGGTTCCATCCACGATCTCTCATCTCATCTCACTTGGCACGCTGGCTGTTGTCTTCTGGAATGTTTATGCTGTCACATAATGGAGCTGGAGACACGGGTTCCCTGGAGGGAGGGGAAGAAAGAGTCTCAGGTCCCTTTGCTCCCCAGGGGACCACACCAGGCTGCACAGAGAAGAGAGAAAGAGCTGGGGTTAATCCATCAGGCTGTCCCTGTGGCTGTCCTGGACCCAGATCCAGAGCACAGCCCGGACCCCAGAGCCTTTGAGGAGATCCGTGCAGGCTGATTCTCGTTGATCTGAGTGCTGTTGGGCCTGGTTACAGGGTTTGCACCTGTAGCTTCATGAAATAGCCTAATTGCAGGTGTCAGCTGACTTAGCTGCGGTGGAAAACCACAGAAAGATCCTGTGATAAGTGGTCATCCGCCACCTTCTCTCCCCAGTGAGCAGCGCTGGCCCCGGTGACCTCTCAGGAGTCACCCGAGAACCACCCCTGTGTCAGGCCTTCTACATGCCAGTGCAACTTGGCCTTTCCACTCTGGCCAGAAAAATATGACTCTGATGACATAAGACTGTTCTCCCAGGCAAACGGAACGAACCCAGGTCTTTGGAAGGACTAAGACTGCATCAGCGTGTCTCTTGAGAAGGCATCCCCAAAAGTTTTCTGACTTTTGGCCAAGCTCCGCCCCCTGAGAGTTCAAGCCTAGTTTGCATCTACCTGTTTTCTCAAAAGTAAGACCTCCCCTGAAAATAAGACCTACTTTCAGTTTTGCCTCTCGCTGTCATAGAAGGCATCCCCCTGAAAATAAGACCTCCCCGATCATCAGGCCTCCCCCGAACATCAGGCCTCCCCGGAATAGAAGGCCCCCAAAGAAGTTACCATCAGGCGTCTGACTCCTGATTTAAAGAGACCTCTCACGGCCCATCCATGAGCTGGTTTGTGATGACAACGACTACTGTACCGTAGACAGGAAATACATTTCCTTTTTTTTTTGTTCAACAATAAATGTGTACCGTCTTCTTCTTCATGGAAAAATAAGACAATAAGACCTCCCCTGAAAATAAGACCTAGCGCATCTTTGGGAGCAACAATTAATATAAGACAGTGTCTTATTTTCGGGGAAACAGGGTAGACTGAATTTCCAAGTAGGCTGGAGGGAAAGGGAAGATACCATTCTTCAGGCAGACACAAGAGTTCAAACATCTATTTCTAAATGTGGCCTTGAGTGTGCGCCCTCTGTAACTATGCAGGCTATTAGGACCCCACAATTCAACAATGGCACAGTTTCCAAAGGGTGAATTACCCAGTGGGGCACGGTTATTTGAGTGATGTGCAGTGGGTCAGGGTACCCGCTTTGCTTATCTGGATGCTTCCGGCTTCTACCTCAGCAAAAGGGGAAGGTAGGAAGTGCGTTCCCTGAATTTCAGTTAATATCCAGTTTCTAATCCTGATTTTGGGCAAATTTCTGGGTAAGAGCATATATTCACTCACACACACACACACACACACACACACACACACACACGTGTATCCTCTACTTATCTAGCTAGCTAGAGTAACACAATTATCTTCTGAAAAGTATAGAGTGAGAACCAATAAATTGACATTTGCCCTATGGAGGCATTGAAACATATTTAGTTTCTTAATGCCTTAATGCCTTAATGCAAGAACCTCATCTTCGCTTTATCTTTGCATAGCCAAAGGATCTAATGCCATTACACTTATAAAACCTTTTCTCAAAGATATATTCAAGAAATTTCGAAGAAAAAGAAAAAAAAATGAACATTTTCCTCAACTTCTTTCTCATTTCTTTCTTAAATCCTTGAGTGTCTTTTTGTTTTTGTTTTTAATCTTTATTACTCACTTTGGAATCTGATTGCTACTATGTACTGCTGTTTAAACCAGTGGTTCTCAACCTTCCTAAGGCCGCGGCCCTTGCATACAGTTCCTCATGGGGTGGTGACCCCCAGCCATGAAATGTTGCTACTGTGATGCATCGTGATGTCAATATCTGCATTTTCCGAGGGTCTTAGGCGACCCCACAGATAAAGCTATGAGCTGGAGGAGTCACGGCCAACAGCAAGTGGTCTGAGCGTCCCTGATCCTGATGACAAATGATATTAAAAAAAAAACACTTCAAATCAAATGACATAGGCGCCTGGCCATTATGAGGAACTAGATTGATGGAGAGTTTCTGAAAGTATTTATTCATCTATTCATTCATTCCATCCGCGACCCACAGGTTGAGAACCACTGGTTTAAACATTTCATGAGAAGGATCTCTGTCCTTACTTCATTTCAAAACCTGAAGTGGCTGGCGATTCTCTTGGACACAGTAGGCAAGAGATGTCCCTCTTGGCATGCTCGCACTTTATCGCTTATTAAGCTGGGTAAAGAGCATCAGTGTTTTTGAGGCGGATGTGAGTGGAAAGCAATGCGCATAAATCACCTCGCCCAGTGCGGGCACGTTGTGGCATTGGAGAACGGTGACTCTCGGAGTTATTGAGGCTGCTATTAGCACCCCCATATTTCTCATTATGCAGATAAATGCTCGCCAACGCCCAGGCCTGCTCTGCATTCGGTCTCTGTCCTCCACAACACGGTAGCGCTGCTCAGCACATGCTCAGGAATGAATGAATACATGAATAAATATTTTCAGAAACTCTCCATCAATCTAGTCCCTCATAATGGCCAGGCGCCTATTTCATTTGATTTGAAGTGGGGTTTTTTTAATATCATTTGTCATCAGGATCAGGGCTGCTCAGACCACTTGCTGTTGGCCGTGAATCCTCCAGCTCATAGCTTTATCACGTCTGTCGTCCTCTCATCTTGGCATGCCTTCCTGGGAAGCTGGATTTGCCAGAATTTTTAAAGAAATAACCATGTTGAAACCGGTGTGGCTCAGTGGAGAGAGCTTTGGCCTGCGGACTGAAGGGTCCCGGGTTTGATTCCAGTCAAGGGCATGTACCTTAGTTGCAGGCACATCCCCAGTGGGAGGTGTGCAGGAGGCAGCTGATCAATGTCTCTCTCTCATCGATGTTTCTAACTCTCTCTCCCTCTCCCTTCCTCTCTGTAAAAAAAATTCAATAAAATATATTAAAAAAGAGAAATAACCAGCCATTCAGGTAGTTCTGTATCCAGTTTTGATTGTATAACGCACCCCTGTGTACTTAATATTTTTATGTACGCAGGTAAGTTACACTGTAGATTCATTAGGATTTCTAAGGAATAATGTAGCCAGAGCACTGAGAAATGATTGCTTGTACCCAGTGGCCGTACTGCCGAAAATAACCGTATTTCTCACCTTCTCTCTGCACCTCCCTGAAGTTTCCCTTTACCTTCCATGCTAAGGAAATTGAGCATCTCACCAATAGGTGCCCAGGAATTCTCACCTGCCAGCACCTGGCAGTAATTCCGGTTTTCCCTCTTCCTGTTTGTGGTTATGGGAATTTCTTCAGATAGTTACCTTGGGACATGTTGCAGACTCCCTCTCCCAACAGTCCATGCCCCGTCCCATCAGCCTGCCATGGAGATCTGTGAAGTAGAAGGCAAACTCTCAGATTTTACTTTATTTATTATTAAAAAAAAAAAAAAGGAAAGGAGAGGTATAGAGAGTTAGAAACATAGATGAGAGAAGAACATCGATCAGCTGCCTCTTGCATGCCCCCTACTGGGGGTGTGCCAGTAACCAAGGTGCATGCCCTTGACCAGAATTGAACCTGGGACCTTTCAGTCCACAGGCTGATGATCTATCCTCTGAGCCAAACTGGTTTGGGCCAAACTCTCAGGTTTACAAGGTCTGCGGTTTTCTGTGAAAGCAGACAGGAGGCAGATGTCACTGGTCAAGGTCCCTGGCAGCAGACTGAGGCTGGCCTGCAGGAGGTCAGTAGCCAGCCCTGGGCAGGCAGAGGCAACCCAGTGGGGCAGAGAGGGGCGGGGGGCTCTGAGGAAGTGGACCGAGGTTCCGGTGGGTGTCAGGGGCATTCTGCGGCCGCTCTTGAATGGGGTTCCAAATTGTTGGTGATGCTGAGACAGGTTTGGCTCAGTGGATAGAGCCTCAGCCTGCAGACCGAAAGGTCCCAGGTTCCATTCTGGTCAAGAGCATGTACCTTGGTTGCAGGCACATCCCCAGTAGGAGGTGTGCAGGAGGCGGCTGATCGATGTCTCTCTCTCATCGATGTTTCTAACTCTCTATCCCTCTCCCTTCCTCTCTGTAAAAAAATCAATAAAATATATTTAAAAAATAATAATAAAACAAATGAATAAATAAACTGGGGGTGAGCAGACCGGGCCTTAGTACTTGCAGGCTGGCCAATCCCTGGATGCTGGCCTCAGCTGGAAAGGGCAGGTCACCTCCAGCTGAAGGCAGTTTCAGGGATGGCTGATGAGCTTCATCGCCCGCAGCTGGGGCTGTGCCTGCTTCTCTCCCCGAGAGGGGTTCCCTGGGGCGGTCTGGGGCTCCAGGCCTGCTCAGCGCACAGCTCCCCGCAGGGGTGAGCCGGCCTGCTGTGACTGGAACCATCCTGCTCCATCTTCCTGCCGCTGGAAGGAAAGCCACAGGCATGTAGAAGCTGGGCATCACTTACATCATCTGGCTGCTTAGCTGCACTCACAGGTCTGCTTCCCAAAGGCACCTCTTCATTAAACCACCTCCGGACACCGAGGGGAGGCGTACGTGCATCCTGCCTCCTGCCCCCCATTGTCCAGGCTCTGGATGCTTCCAGGTTGGATGGGACAGCATTTCGGTGTTTACTGAACAGCGTTGCTGAGTGTCTTACCGGGTTCACTGTTGATTTTGAGGTCACACCTCCTTGTTGTTTTAACTTGCCTCTCTCTGCTGATGCGTGGCTTGGAGTATTTCTTCACCTATGTCTGTTGTATTTCTATGTTAGGCCTTAGGCCCCTTGGTAATCGGACTGTCTGTCCTCCTTTGGTGAAGTCATATGTGTTTCTTGTACATTTTGGCTATTAACCCCTCATTAGATGTGTCAGCGGCACGTATGTTCTTCATCCAGTGGCCTCCCTTGTCCTGTCGCTGATGGTGTCTTTTGCGGGGCAGATGCTCTTGGTGTCTCGGTAGTCCCATTTGTTGATTTTCCTTTCTGCTTCCCTTCCCCTCGGAGATGATGTCTGAGATTCCGCTGCCAGTGGTTTCTTGTAAGGTTTTTGTGGTTTCCCTACCTCCATGTAAGTCTTTTATCCATTTGAGTTTATTCTTGTGCACGAGGTACATTTCATTTTGGGGTTTGTTTATGTCGATATGTACCTGTCTAATTTTCCAACCCCATTGGAGGAGGAGCATGAGCTGTGTGTGTGTGTGTGTGTGTGTGTGTGTGTGTGTTTTGTTTTTTGGTTTTTTTCTGGTATTGCTAACACTCATGTCTCAGCCCGAGGATGTCAGGATTAAACATGCCTTAAGGCAGACTTTACCTCTGCTATCAGCTGTCTTTCAGTGAACAGTCTGCACTTCCAGGTATTTCCAGGTTCGGTTAACTGTTCACCTAGACTGCTGCGAGGAGACATTGAGAGCGTTGGTGAAGTTTTGCATGAAACACAGTCCCCAACTTTGGGACCAGTGGACTCAGTTTTGTCAACCAAAGTAGCCTCGGTGGGTTTAGGAAGTTCTCTTCATCAGTATTCCAGCAGCTACACAGCTAGGAGGACGAAGCTGTTCAGAAGGCCTAGCTGACCCTTGAGGTCACGGTCATAGTACCCAGGGGCATTGTGTCTGCCTTAGTCTGTTGTCTCTGTGTCACCGCGAGTGCACACACATGTATGAAGTAAGAACAGGAGTCGAAGGGGATCCCTTACTTGGGATATAAGCAGTTTTAAGAAAACCGTTTGGTAACATCATCTATTAAATCTAATTCGTGTAATCAGATACACGTGGAGAAGAGAACTAGGACTGCCTCTTTCTTAACAGCCCTCCGTTATTTCAGGACTAACCTCCTTTTAAATAAAAATAAAGGTCACCCTTTCATTGCCACCTAAAAGGCTCTAAAATTATAAACAGCATTGTGACAATGTAAACTATATTGTCATTCTAATTGGATAGTCACCAAACATCTACAAAGATTCAGAGCGACAGTCTTAATAACTGACATCCAAAGGTTATGAACAATGATGTCAATGCGTGTCTTCCACTTAAGAACTTGGAAGTCTTTGGTTAAGAAGAGCATTGCAGAGGGTAAGAAAACATGGTTGGCACACTCTATGCTGCCTGGTAAGCTGAGGATGACAGATTCGGACTGGCATTTAGACTATTCTCATCCTTCTCCCCACCCCAGTCTGCTCTTGGCAGACATGAATCAAATCCAAGTTCCTTTCTGCTCTTTCTTCCCTAACATTTTAAATTTACAGACTGTAATCCCGGGATCAACTCGATTTGGACTTGGAAATAATAGTTTTCTCTAAAGTATATTCTTAACTTTTTAGATACCGGAAACCAACTGGCATTCATGCACAGTCTCAGTTTCTAGAACTTGCCTAATCCGTTATCTCAGCCACTGTCCTGAAAAGTGCAGCTGAGTGTAAAGGAAGCTTTTTGTACAGAAACCGCAATGTAGACCTTTTCAACTCTATCCGTGGTTAGAGGATCAGATTCAATCAAAACAGATATTATCCCAAATCAAGCTTAATAATAACTTCAAGAAAACAATTGATCAGTAAGATAAAAAAAAAAGGAGAGGCCCAGAGCTGCTCATGGAACCGTTTTATTAATTCTTACGTTCGATAGAGGAAAAACAAATTAAGGGGGATTGTTGGAGTATGACTTAAGCCAATTGATTTGTTTCCATTCGTGACCCTATCTTACAGAGAAAGATTTAATTTTTAGATAAGAGGAAAAATGTATTTTACCCATACATTTCAATTTTCCATCTGTTTCTTCCCCCGTGCCTTTGGATAATTACTTACTCAGTGGATCTTAAAGTTGCAGCATGTAAGCTTAGTTATGCTACCTCACAGGCCATCTTTGAATGTAGAAATAGAAATGTAGCAGTAATTTCTGAGAGCCAGGTTTCCTTTAATGTTAGACACCATAAATCTCTCTCTACTCCTTTCAAAATAGTTTATTGCGAATATGCCTTATGTAATATGTATTGCAGTCTTCAATTAGAAATATTAGAGTTAGTTCTGTAATTGTTTGTGCTGTAATTTTTGGAATTAAAAAGACTTCCTCTCATAAAGATTAAAGACTATTTTGGGGGGGAAAATGACTTTGATTCAGAAATAAAGTGACAATGTAGGATGCATCTTTCTTTTTTAAAATATCTCAAATGCCAGTTTTTATGAACCTAACCACAAACCAATAGATGATTTTGTGTTTATTTTATCTATATTGTGTTAAACAATATATTCAGCTGAAACTGGTTTGGCTCCGTGGATAAAGCCTCGGCCTGCAGATTGAAAGGTCCCAGGTTTGATTCTGGTCAAGGGCACGTACCTTGGTTGTAGCCACATCCATAGTAGGGGGTGTGCAGGAGGCAGCTGATGAATGGTTCTTTCTCATAGATGGTTTTATCTCTCTATCTCTCTCCCTTCCTCTCTGTAAAAAATCAATAAAGTATATTAAAAAAAAAGAATGTACTCAGTAGGGCGGCCTATTTTCAAATTTATTTTTATTTGCTAATATTTATACCTTAATAAACGTAATTTATTATAACCTTTACTTAATCTGTTTAATGTTGCCAGCTACCTGTTGAATAAATTTTTAATATTTGGTGCAAAAAAATCCATGTTCAAGGTCAGCTTTCGGGGCCTCTGAACAGAGCTAAGGATATTAAAGCCTTCTTTTTAACTCACAGATAAATTCCTCAGAGGAGGTTGCCGCACTGATTAAGGAGAGAGACTTTCATGTGGCCATTTCTGAAGAGAGTCCTAGACCCCAGTATCTATCACACAGATCACTCGTCAGGTAGGAATGAAAAGGAACAAACCTATTTCAACCTGGGGAAGGGCTTCCCATTTCTGTATAGACGATAATTATGGCAATTTATAGCGTGCCCACCGAAAACCCAGCACCGGGCACTCTGCACTGATACACACAAATCAACCCAGTCTGGGCCCGTGCCCAGGGATCCTGTCAAGCAAGCAAAACCAAGCCAACGTGCACCCCAGATGAAAAACTAGTCCCCACATAATGGAAGCTCTCTGACATCACGAATGAGGTCCTGGCCCGTTCTGAAAAGATGCCATCATCCAACTCAGTGGTTCTCAACCTTCCTGAGGCCACGACCCTTTAAGACAGCTCTTCATGTGGTGGTGACCCCCAACCATAAAATGATTTCCCTTGCTCCTTCATCACTGTCATTTTGCTACTGCTATGAACTGTAATGTAAATATCTGATAGGCAGGATGTATTTTCATTGTTACAAATTGAACATCATTAAAGCATAGGGATTAATCACAAAAACAATATGTAATTATATATTGTGAAATATTTATTTCTCATTACAAATAAATTAAATTTTGTCTTGAATCGTGGTGTAGCATGGGTAACAGTCTTCATATGACAACAGTAAACTACATGGCTACACTTTGCTACACCGAGGAGTGGTCTGTTGGTTCCTAAGACCATGGGAAATAGGTGTTTTCCGCTGGTCTTAGGTGACCCCTGTGAAAGGGTCGTTCGACCCCCAGGTTGAGAACCGATGTTCCAACTCAAAGATGCTGAGTAGCTGAGCACACACATGCACAGTTTGGTGGTGAAGGTACGACTACATGGTAGCAGGGTGCTCACATGAACAGCGCTGTGTCACAGACACAGGCCCCCCAGAGGAAGTCCTTCTGTCTGGTCCCTGATGGCGGGTTCCATAGCTATTTCTGTGGCCACCGAGTTGTAATGCTCGTTTGGTTCCTTACACCCTTATGTCTCCATATTCCTTTTCCTTCTGTGACTTTCAGAACGCTTCGACTTCCTCATGGTTTGCCTTGTTTCCCCTTGAAGAGGTGGATGATGAAAATGGCTGCAGCCCTAACCCATGGACAGAGGCAATAGTGCAGGAAAGGCCTTGGGGGTGAGGGGCAGGGGCTGGGGAGTGGGGGTAATACTTTCAACATGTGGAACACTTTAAGCAGTAAAGGCCCATTTGGAAAAAAGAAAGAAAATGGTTACCACCTATTTCAACCCTGGACATACCCTGAGAGATGAGGGTAGAAGTAGAAAGTTCGCTCTTGACCTACCTTTCTTTTTTCTCTTTTCTTTTCTTTTCTTTTCTTTTCTTTTCTTCTTTTCCTTCCTTCCTTCCTTCCTTCCTTCCTTCCTTCCTTAAAATATATTTTATTGATTTCTTTACAGAGAGGAAGGGAGAGGGATAGAGAGTTAGAAACATCAATGAGAGAGAAACATCAATCAGCTGCCTCTTGTACGCCCCCTAC